>JARHVA010002224.1:470000-822500 GCA_037957365.1 Torreya grandis
CAAGGTCCATGAATGGACAAGTAAAGTCATTAGTTCAAATGACATCCATCATAAAGACCCCACTTAAGTAAAATATCTAAAATCCCTAGGGGCTAAGTCACAACCCAATTAATCATAAGGTCCCATATCCATATTATAGTAATAATGTGCTCTAAATCAAAAGACTAAGAAAATGTGCTATGGTAATTAAGCCCCTAACCATAATATGGAGACCCCAAAACAACACTTATACACAAGAAAATAATCTGAGCACAAAATATAATTAGGATAAGAGCCATAATGGTCTCATACATAATTAACCCACACACGAAATAAATAACAATTGATGCACACACACAATGATGACATAGCTCTAAATATACACAATACTTAATAAAATAATTAAAAATGAACCAAAAAAGCTAGGGGACTTAGAAAACCAATGGCTTAAACTTTATGTCACCTTACATTTTACCTATTGGTATCAATCTGACTGCTCATAACTTTTACCCTATATTATCCTAGCATTCAAATTCCACCATCGAGCCTAGTTTACTTGACTTGTTCCTACAACCACCAATGTGGGACATCAATAGTATATGCTCAAGAAATAAATATTATTAATAAAAAATGATATGTATATAATATGAAATATGTTAGCAGTGAATCAAGCATATGTATCCACAATAATAATGAGCCAATCAAGACCAATAAATCATGATAATCAAAATCATAAAATATAAGTCATAATAATAAGCTATACTAATAAACATAATGTTAACCAGATCCAGTATAAACCTATTAAACTAATGTGTCTATAATTACTACAATACACTATTTGTCAGGGTTATGAATTACTCCCCTCTTAAAGAGTATCTATCCTAATGATTATTTAAAAAACTAGGGAACATGCTACCCAAAATATTTTATATCTCACATTTTATGAAATATTCCACAACATAAAAACACCAATAACTATGTTCCAATAACAAAGCAATTACCTGGTAATTATTATACATGTTAACTTAATCATAATAATCTTATGCTAACTACATACGTATTTCAATAGTAAAACCCAAGGAAATTTTAGTCAAATTAAACATATCAAATAAACATCCATGGTATTTCAAGTGAGGAATATATTCTTTAAACCAAGGACCAAGAAATTAATGGAGGAACTAGTGCCAAGGGAATCCAACAACTAACATTTGAGAGACAAATCCCATAAAAACCCAAACCTTGAGTGAGAAAATACAAAAAAACACCATGAAAGACCCAAAATACTATGTTTATATGCTAAGATATGAAGGAGGAAACTTGGCCCTTAGCCCTATGGCTAGTGACCACTCCCCTACCACCTTTGACCAGAGGACCACTCGTGGTTGCTACCACCAAAGATGACACACCACCATACCTCAACCTATCCAATATATTACATATATTGAGTCATGATCCATTATCCATTAAAACTCACTTAACTCCCTTACTTAAGATTCACAAATGAATATACAATGGGAGATATTGATTAATAATTTGATGAGTAGGTAAGTCTTCTTTCTCAAAATAAATAGTATCCTCATTCTATTACAATGAATTTATAATAGATATAATATAAGTGGATTAGACATCATGTGGTAAGGTTGTATCACATAATGTTTCATGAAAGATATCATTATAAATAGTTGAAATTTGAAAAAAATATAATATAGAGATCTTATCTTGGAACATTCTCATGTTGATCAATAATATCATATTCTTTATTTTCATTAGGTGGCACCTTAAGAGGGGGAGGAAGATTAGGAGGGATATTTTTCTCGGTATGACATGAGGATATAACACACCTCCAAAATGGAAACATTCAGCCTTACTTATTCATATTCCAAATATTGTCATAAGGATAGTCACATCCATCCATAGGAATGTCTTATCAGTTCATGTGTCATCTTATGACACCATGGTGAATAAATAGGGAACTATATACTTTTATCAGTATTAGATTTTCACATGCATCCAAATTTGGGAACATAATTCTACCTTTTTATGACACACATGGGCATTTTTTTTCATCTAGTAGTTATTTACTATTATGTAATAGATTTGTTACCTCAAAAACTGCTCTTACCTTAGTAGAATTTTATTGGTAAGCTACTATTGTAAACATAGCTACTCTAAAATTACTAAATTTATAGCAACTCATGTAGGTGTGCCTTTAATCCATTTAAGAAAAAATCAGAAATTATGGTCATGGTGATCAACTTCAACTTAATGCTTGTTCAACAAGAGATTTTTCAACATTCTCAAAGTAATAATTATAGCTGATAGCTCATATAAAGATAGAAAAATTAATAAATTTCTCAACTTAGATATTTTAAATCTAGATCAACAACTTGATAATAATCAACTTTTTGGTCAACAATTTCTTTATTATAGCAAGAGGTCACCACATAAATCTATGCTTTTATGATAATAATGGCACTAATTCAATCCAACCAAATTCCAACACAATCACAGACTATAAAAATAGTGTTTCCCAACATATAGGTAATGCTTGCACATAGCCTCATAACATTCATCATATAATAACAATAGAATATAGTAACCCATACTATTTGGTTACTTTATTCCAATAGTTACCATTCATGGGTTAGTGTAGCATCCTGCACCAACCACACTAAACATTTTAGAATCTATTCCAAGCATTCACATGCAACCCAAAGGATTACATAATGTTATCCATAAGAAATTTGATCTCAAAATATGATTCTAGGGATTACAATCCCATCATCATTATACACTTACTTCTTAGCATCATTTAAAAGTACTTAAGATTCTAAAATTTGCTTGATAAAGATTTATATCACTCCTTTCAAGCATAAAATTAGCATACATCCCAATCATGCTTTAAAATAAATTAGAAATATTCATCCCAAAATATGTGTATTAGGTATAAACAAAAATAATAACTCGTCTATATCATGTTTTCACTTATATGTTAACACATGCATGTGTTTCAACAAGTACCACCTTGTTGATTTTGCATAAATGTCCAAATTGTAGTACAATTGGTGCTTTATCAAGGATATAATAATAAAATTACACGAGGGTTATTTTTAAAACACCCTGCAAGGGGTGGTTAAAGGAATAATAAATTCATAAAGTGACCATTATGCACTAATATTCCACATCTAACTTGTGGCACTTATGGTGCACACCCTGAATGAATCAGGTGGATACTTATGCAAAGAAGAAAAGTGGGTTTTTATCCTATAGGAGAATCCACTTCTTAGCTTATACCCAATCTAAAAGATTATAATTATAATTCTTCTCTACCCTCAACCTCATACTTACACCTATACTTAATACTAGAATAGTGATGCATGATTACACCACACAATACAACACTATACCCTGCAGATTCCAATTGATAGAGGTGGATTTCAAGATGAAAATTTACATCACATAAGTAGTTTATGATCCCAATACCACATAATAACATGCCAATAACACAAGCTCCCATTTATTTTATGACATGTACATGAATAATTCATATAATAATTTTGAAAGCATGAAGCAAACTAAGGTTTGCATGGTTGATTTCAGAAGTGGAAGATCTATTACACAAGTGTTTTACCATCATTTACATGTTCCATGGTTAATAACATACAATCATATATATAAATTGTTCATACAACAATGTTGAAACATGGAGAAAATAAGGAAGTCCACATAGTTGATTACATTTACATAGTACAGAGAGTTACAAGCTTACATGTTTTAATATAATCAACAAAAATGTAAGGATTTACATGACATTCAACAGTTTACAAGAAAGCAAGGATCAATATGAAATAAGACATGCATACAAGACTCAAGGGTTTTGACAAGTTATGCCAAGGTATTTTCACATCACAAAAATGAAGCACACATGATGGTGAAGCACAAGGGTCCATAATTTCCATCCATCCACCTAGTTTCCATATGTCATCCCAATGACATCAATATCCATAATATAGTACAATATGATCAGCCCTATGGATCTCAAATTTACAAACATCGTCTCTCAAGGAAGTTTGTGTTCTAGCAAAGCCCATAAATCTACTTCCACGAGTTTCAAAAAGTTATCAACTTTATTTGTGCTTCATATAATAGATGTCTTATGATACCTGATAACAATAAGAGATCACCAAAACTTTCTAACTTTCCCATTTAATAAGTCACATTCACCCCACTAGGCCTTCCAGTCTTGAATTGCACCCTTAGACCTCCCAAAATATTATACCTCAACATCATCGGATGACTCATTCATGCAATCTCCAAGGAATTATTTCTTGATTCCAACAACAATCTTATGTCACCATTCTTTTGATTTACTTGTTCCAACAAGTCAAAGATTGAATAGTGATGCTTGATTTGATGTAACATTACTTTTAGAAAGGGTGAACTTAGCCAAGGCTCAAGGTGAGTGTCATATCATCACCGTGGAGATTATAATTTCCCATAATCATTAAATTCAATCAAAATCTATAATTGACATCTTCATGTATGTAAAATATATCCATTATCATAATAGACATCCTCATGGATGCCTAAACTCAACCCAAGGTTAATTAAACGTCCTCATAGATGTAAAACATATCTAAGAACATCACAACATCCTTATGGAATTAAAACATATCCATGTTCAAAACAAACATCATCATGGAGTCAAATCATATCCACACACTTTATAGCTTCTAACCTTTTGAGTTACAAAACCACATGCTTATTGAAAACTTTAAAGATAGAAAATGATCATCACAAGATTAAGCTTAAATTTAGCTCAAGATACTCCTTCAAAAGTGGATATCTCAAGCCTTATTGATTACCCAAGTAAATCAAATACTCTCACCCTATTCAGCCCTCTAGGTTTAGCCCAACCCTTAGTTTTGCTAAGGTCATAATGTTATAATAATCTACTTATGACTTACCTATATAGGTCAACAGTAGATACTAAACATCATTTCCTCAATTCTAATGGCAAAATGGTTATCACCAGTTTCCCATTATATGGCCCATACAAGTCAATAATCAATAGATGATGCTTGCCGTGATGCAACTTAGTTCTAGGAAGGGTTGACCCAACCAAGGCTATAAATATGTATCAAGGTGTTTTTGTAGAAAATTTATGATTTCTACACAAACATTATATTTATAAAAAAATTAGGAATTTCCATCACCTTCATATTATAGAACAAAGCATTATCTTAACCAATTTCAAGAGACCAAGTGTGCTTGTAAAATCACAACATAGTTTATCTCAATGAAATAATTATTAGCTCCTTAATAAAATAATTTTATGATCCAAAGTTCTTATTGTCATCAAATTGTGTACCCTAAGATACTCTATGATATTCCTATAATTTGATGCAACATTGAATCATCTCTCAAGTTGTGGGTGAACTTGTAGGAGAGATGAATCTCTAGATTATGAGGGCTAGCTCCCTATATATTACTTGATTTTATTATGCTACTAAAACTACATATAATTGGTGAAAAAGGAGAGAAATATACATAAATCAAACCTAAACTAGGAGGTGATACACCAAGATTTGCTTCCATTCATACACCTGGGATTTATATAATGAACTAAGACAATCAAACTAGCCTCACACCATGAATAGAGCTCCCTAGAATGAGTGTTTCTCAAGAAGGAAAATAACAACTCAAAAAATGAAGGAAAGTGAAGGGAAGGTTGGATATGACACTACCAAACTCACACACACTACAAAAGTATATTACAGTAGCATACACTTCATGAAACATGTTAGGAGAGAAGTCATTTATAACAACACATTCAAGGATTGCATGATAACAAGATGAACTCAATCTATGATTGACATTCAAGATGCATCACTTCAACACATAGTGAAAATGGACTTAGATTATAACCATATTACTTCTCATTATCTTAAGTACAAATAAAGGTACAATTTTGGTAGGGCTTGACCATACCAAGAGTTGAAATCCTTTCAAAACCTAAGATGACTTACATTTATAGAACTTATAAGAAGAGAGAGAAAAGAGAAGTTGGAGAGGCACAAATACAAGTGTCCAAAGGTGAAAATTATTTACAATTAATGTGGATGATATATAAAAGGAGTTATGAAACTAATTTACACATCATTGTATTCCCAAATAATCCTCTTCTCCAAATGTGGCGTGGCAATCCTCTTGATCATTATTTCTTGTGCAATTGCCTTCATGATAGACTTCATTATAATCAAGTTAGGACAAGTGTATTATGTATGTTGATGAGAGGGAGTTAAAAAGATGATTTCACCTAAATTTGGAGTTTTTTTCATCATGAAATTCTCTTACACAAACTCTATTATCACCTATCATCAAGATCACTCTCCAATAGGCATTCTTGACACTTGGCACAAGAATATTTGTATCATTCCTAACTTATACATACAATGGGTATTATGACACATGTTGGGACACCTCATATGCTTGGCTTCATCAAAAACATCATAAAAACCACCAAAATTAAGTTTCTACCTTGTCCATTATGTCATTCTGGATGCTAGTTTAGATAGGGTGAATAAAGAGAGATAGTAGAAGAATTTTTTAGTATTTTCAAGGTCTAAAAATGGAATGGAGGTTTTCCTCAAGTCTCAATATTTATATAAAAGTGATTTGCATCACTTAAATCCTTCAATGACCTACATAAAATACCAATTATGTGCTAAAAATGCCTTTGTACCCTATCCATATAGAATACATACAATAAAATAATATTTTTAAAAACTTGAGCATATCTTATAAAAATTTCCTTTTATACCCCTAGCATCATTATTTCATCTTGGCGCCTTACCAACTTAATTTGTCCAAACATGTCACTATAGGCTTCTTAAGAGGGTTTGAAGGTTTCTAACCCTCTTAAGGATGGTCCATGAAGTGATGATGTTGAATCTAAAAAATAATCTCAAAAATTTATTTTATGAGATCCTACCCAAATTATCCAAACACCTCCAACACCCATGCACAACCTTATCAAAGTTTTTAGTATGAGAAGATGGCTTCTTAGGCTCAAAGTTGCATTTTAGGAGGTCTAAAAGTCAAATTATCCCTCCTGGGTCAGTTTTTAGTGCTCCTCTACATAATAACTCTTAAAACACCTCTTCCCCATTCTAAATATGCATATAAAAGTGTTATTAAGTCTCTACTTACCTTACTTCTCCAAGTGGCTACACAAACCAAACAACTGGCTCTTTAGAAGAACTCTAGGCTTAGAGGCCTAAAGTGAAGAAACTTGAGTTTTTAACCTTGTAAGGGATAGTGCACACCTTCATGAACATGTGTGATATTATAAGAATATATTTAAAACTTTATTATAGTTTTCAAATGACTTATTTACCTCAGCTCACCTTAGGGCCATGTCATCCAATCCACTAGCTAAAAGAAAAAGGTATATCTACAACTGAGTGTGTCTTTCTTCTCTATGAGCATGCTCACCCCTAATGTATGATCTCTTTCATTATATAAAGCATGAATTTAATTTTAAGACACTCCAAAGTGTCTTTCCTTCCTCTTAGATTACCTCTATACACTAGTTCATGCCCCACTAAACTAAAATCTCCATTATCCTCCAATACTCTTATGAGATTCTTGTAGGTGTATACCTACTTGATTTTGCCTATTGGTAAGTATCCTAAGGTGAATGAGTGTGTAATTGGATCATAGATAATCTCAAGTTCATAATTTACTCAACAATAGGCTCCTATGGTTATTTATGGTAGCACATATCACTCCTTTCTTCTAAAACACACATGGTCTATTAAAATACTAACACACACCTATAGTTAGGCATATGACTTGGAGTGATTTAGAATCACTTGAGGGAATATTTATCCATGATAACATGTGAAAACCTTGGGATACTCTCAAAAATCCTTCTCAATTCATTCATTATGCTCTAAACCTCACTAGATCTTTTAATGATCTAGTTGGTTGTAGCATGCTTGTGGACCAGTCTGTACACTCTATTCTAGTGCCTTGGTTATAGGTTACTTGAGATAGGTTTTAGGATTTAAGACTAGAATACATACCCCTTTTATGTTCACAAGATCATGTGAGTGATCCTTCATCATTTTTCTAATGCCAAGCTCACTCTTTCAAACCTAACATCTTGGCCCTTTTAGGCCTTCCAAGTGCTTACTGTCCTTCATGGACTGAGACAGTCTTAGGACCCTACCTATAGGTGTTTTAGGGGTTGGTCATTAGCATTAAACTAAATATTATTGATGATTTAGTAGATTATTTATATACCCAAGTCATTAGGTTTGTAATTTATATTTACTTTTTCCTATAATTGCCTTAAGACCCCTCCAAGTGCCTTGATCCTCATTCCACTATCTGCTCAACTGTAGGTGGCTAATTTTAATTCATTTAGCTCTATAGGTGTCTTCTAGGTCGAGAATAGAATTTTTCATGGTGGCATTGATGACATAGATTTATTTTATTGCATTCAAAACATAAACTTCTCATCAACTTATTCATGAACACACCTATTTCACACACTTTGACCTTTCTACCTGTAGGTGATTCCTCATAGTCCTTTGTATAGATAGAGGAGTATGCATTAGGGGTTTAAAACATTAGATTCACCTTATCTCATGGTTTCTTATCTTATAGGCATCTTTTGAATCATTATTATCATCCAACTTGATATCATGGCCTAGAACACCATAATGAAGGGCAAGGTTAACATTTTAATCACTGTCTTGTACATAACACTGCCTTGTTTTAGTAAATTTCTAGCCATCTTTGAGGGTTTAAATGACCACATTCCAATATTAATTTACCCTTAAAAATTTTATAAATGATTTTTTATTCTATAGACTATACCTCCACCCAATTCTAGGATTCAAATCCTTTTATAGGTGTACTTTGAGAGGCTTGCAAAAACCCCTCAAGCCTTTATTTGGTGTCCTTAGAGCAAAAGGACTTGAAAAAAGTCCAACCTTCCAATTTGATGCTTTGGAACCTTTCTTAGTCAACTGGAATTATCAAAAGGTCTGTCTAGGCCTTTCCATAGAAAGGAATATCAAATTGGATTAATTAATCTATTGGAATACCTCTAGAAGGTTTGTCTATGGCATTAGTTGTAGATGGTCATCTCCTCTATACAGGTAGAATTGAACCCATTCTCTAAATATGCAAGTTTATAACACCGACATGCCTCCATCAAACATTTAAATGCACATTAGTGGTCCCAAGACGTTAAGAACAATGTCAAAGCTTCAAACTGACATTTGTGATGTCAGCATCCTCTTATAGGTGGAGTTTTTTAACTGAGACATACAAGGGGATCATAAAATGGCAAGAAACATGCAAGGAATGCTTTCAAAACACCTCAAGAGAAAATTTCAACACTATAATTCCCAACATACACTAGGATCATTTCCAAAACAACATAAAACATCCTATACAACATGAAGGAAACATTTTCAAAGCAATAAGATGATTGTGAATGTAGACTAGACATTTTGCAAGCCTATAAGAGGCTTAATCAAACAATTGAACTCTAAAAAACAATAATGATCATGGAAACATCTTGAAAATAATGTGGAGACACCTTCAACACACAAATTCATCAATCCAAAATAAGAAATTTTGAGACAAGCTCAAACAATGACCCCCTCATGGTTGAACATGTATAAGAAAATACCTAGGATCAAACTAATGGTTCATAAAGGATGATGCACAAAATATAAATTTATTATTATTAAACTGAAGTGTACTCAGATTAATATCCACTCCTAGAATCAATCCCCCCAATTCCACTTGTACGGCCCATACCAAGTTCATGAAGTTGCTCCTTCTTTGCTTGCCAAGTGAAAATGGAGGAAAACAATTTGTAGATGAAAATATTTGCATTCCTCTTGAAAAATAGGAATTTAAATGAATTATTGGGGGTGAATATTTACTATTCCACGTTTTTAGATGATGGTGGACTTGAGAAGTTTGTACAAGTGCCAAAAAACTCCTTTTTTTGAGGGAAAACTATCATTTCTTGATCATAACTAATTTTTAACTATCATCTGATGGATCCTAACATTATATGACCTCTCCCAAATTTAACCATAGCTTGGTGACAAATTTATTACTTGTAAAAATTTGTACATGTCATTAATTGAGTTTAAAAAGTGACCAAATGACCCTTTGTGCATATGAAACAAGGTGGAAGATAAATTAATGACTTGGAAACACCTTAAAACATGTTAAAGGCATATTATAACATTTTAAACACAATTTTATCCTTTTACAATCTTTGACCAAGGTTGACCAACTTTGACTTTTATTGACTAGGCTAATAGCAGGAAAATAGACTTCAAAAGGACTAGGGGAAGGGCAAGTGGACATATAGGACAATAAGAAACCCCATAGGACATATGAAACTTTACTCAAAAGTTTAAAATATTAGGGGCTTACCCAAATTTTACTTGGGGTCAAATTTGGTCAATAGTTCCTTAGAGCAGTAACACTGCTATGATATCACATGAAACAACCCCCAAAACATAAGGTTTAGGGATTGCTATATATGAGATCACAAAAAGACACTACATTCATGGACTTGCACATAAAATAATGTCATGATCCATCATACTATTTTATTTTACACTCATGTTCTTCCAACTAATATCCTATTAGTCAAAGGATTATATAAGGGAATTGTTTATCAAAATAGAGGCTATAGTTTAGGGTGTGTTGGTGTGTGCGTGTGCACTAATAAAATCCTAAATATATACTAAGTGTAAATACCATTCATATTATCATTTAATGGTCTGATAACACTACTTAAGCATCTCAATATCCTACAAGAATCATGTTGAAGGTTTGGAGGATAAAATCATTCCTTCATGAATCTACCACAACAGTGAATAAGGCAGCTAGGAAATTTGGGTATATCACCCTAGATTTCAAATCTAAGTTAAAATTTAGAATAAGTAAGGATAGTAAAAAAATTAATCTATAATAATATCAACTCACAAGGATCCAACTAACCATAACATACTTTCACATTTTAGAGTGCATTAAGTATCATAACAATCCTTACTAGAAGGAAAGATCAAAAAAAAAAATTACATCATAAGGGTACACACTGGTTTTCCTTTTGAGACACCAATTGGTCCTTTATTTAATGACCCAATGGTTCATCCACAATATAATTGGGGGTATTATTTCATGATCCAGATTTAGCTTACCTCTATATAACTAAGGTTACTCAATGCAACATTTTCACAATTAATGCCTTCTCATTAATGATAATTATTAATTCATGTAGTTGGCAAAAGGAAACAATATTTCAATCCTCAACATGATAACATATATGAACAATGGCTACCACCAAGAGATAATAATATGGAATTTAATCCAAGTCCCAAAACATCATTTAAAACCATGCTATAATATGCAACCAATAAAAAAACCAATATCTTATAAATATGCACCAAATGTAATAACAGAGTTTTCAATGTTTTCATAATTACTCAATGTGATATTTTTTAATAATTTCATGGCTTTTATTGGACTAAAATTTTATAATCCATAAATTTTTTAATTCAACCATCCACAATTTCATTACTTAAGTAATATAGATTCACAATAATTTGTTGTCGTGGTGTTTTAATAGCAATCACCAGGTATCAAGGCTAATGCCAATATCTATTATGACCTGACATAACCTTTTAAAACATAAAGGAATATATATATATATATATATATATATATATATATATATATATAATAGTAACTAGCAATAAACATTTATTTAAATGCAATAAGTCTCCATAAGTTCCTTACACATAAGAGAGGAGTATCAGGTAACCAATTACCTATGTTGTCCATATAATTTAATGGAATTGACATATACATTGAAGCAATGTATTCATGTCATATTATACTTCATTCTCAAATATGTTATGCACTAATTTAATTTCTAGTATTATTCGTGGTGGACATTGTTGTTTGTTTGCTTGTTATGTTTCTTTTCTCTATTTTGTTCCCTACTTTCAAATAAGTCTTTTTCAAGACAGTTTTCAAGTTCCAATCCATATAGTTTCTCAAAAGAACTTCACAAATCAAGAATGTAGGTATGAACCGTAACCATTGGTTGATCATGTAATTTGAAAATTTGAGCTTGATGTTATAGTTTTGAGAATTTGGTGAGGATTGGTATCTAGATTAGTTGTTTCTTAAAATATTTCACTTGTTTTGATCTAAGTTTGGTTATAATAAGGATTTCACATGTTGAGTGAAAGTTTGGATTATTAACGCAAATTCATGTTAGCACTTAAAGAACATTATTTCCTAGGATAAAGTTTATGACCAAGGATGATTATCTGAAGATCAAACATTTGACACAATCCTAAAACTTGGCTAATTTTGGTTCCCAAAATTTGATTGGAAAGCTAAATATACTTGAAAAAATAAAAAAATAAGAGATTTATTGAAAATTTGAAGGATTTATAAGCAAAGGTGATTTGGGTAACCTCCAATAGGGCTATAGACATCTGGCTAGTAGTGAAGCAAGAATTAGAGTGGAGCTAAAGGTATCTCTATTAGGGTTATGGATGTCTAGATGGCATTAGAGTAATGCCTAAGCCTCCCCTTTTCATAAATCATGATTCCTAACAAATATTTAAATGTTATACAAGTCAATGTTAATGATTAAGGTCATTAAATTTGGAAGTTATTTTCTAAGTCCCATGGTAATTAGTGAATGAACCAAATCACACACACAACATGACTAAGTTTTGATGTTTGAACCTAATTTTTCATGTGTAAGATTTTTTTTAATCATGAATTGATCTTAATAGCAGTACTTGATCATGTGGAATGAGTAGTCTAGTTATTAGTTTAAACCAGAATATCTAAGTTCTAACATTTTACATTGTTTCCCATAGAAGTTTCCATTTATTGAGGTCAACATACCCCCATTTAAAAAAATTAGGACCCTTGTTTAATTTTGCAAATTGTGTTATAAATTGACATTCAAACTAATCAAAATTGTATTATTGAATATCATGGTTGCTTCAACTCTCATTGACATGTTAGCATATTATCTTCATTTAACTTCATCTAATGTTGTTAATGTTTGACTTATGTGTGTACATGTTGTAGGTTTAATGGAGTCCCAATTATGTGAATAGTGTCCAAGATTTTATACATTGATGCCAATTTGACCCTTTATGTTGATTAAACCTTGGTATTTTAATCAATTAATTAAATCTATGTTTAAATCATGTAAAAAACCTTAGTCTAATTGTATTTATCCTAAGTTTATTTTTAAATAGGATTCAAATTTTTATGAGATCAAATTTGTGTGGGAACATTTTATTATGTCTTAGACTTAGTTTAAATTTTATCCTAATATTCTAATCATGTTTATCAATATGACCAAAACCTCAGTCTAAAATTTTATGCTAAGTCATTTGTATCTCGAAACCCTTACCAAATATTTTTTATTGTTCACATAAACTAACTGAATGTGGGAGCACTTTATTATATTTTAAAATTAGTCTAAAGTTTTATCCTAAGTCCTAATTGTATATATTAATATAACTAAAACCTTAGGCTAAAATTTTATCCTAGGTCTCTTTATATTACTCGATCCCTCAGTTTATTTACATTTCCCATAGAATGAATCAACATGAGGATGCCAAGTGGTGGGATATCAGAGCTCAAAGGAAAGATCGATGGTACATAAGCACCTACCTAGGTCAAATTATCAAACATATTGAGATAGAATATAGTAGTGGCAAGTGTCATAATCATAATGGACTGAATGGTGAGCAACCAATCACATTCGACATCTTCGATCAAGGTCAGTGGGCATGTTAAAACATAAAACAAAGATCTAACAACATGAGGAAAAATTAATAGGTCAAAGTCTTATAGAGGAATCTGAGAGTACCAAGTGGCATGATCTTAGTGACATAACCAAAAATCAAAGGTCCATATTCAAGTGAATGTACAAATAATAGGATCAAGTGGATCCAAATTAAAAGAGTGCATTGATCCATGCAAAGGAGATCCAATAATGTGAGATGAAGGTAGACTTTTCAAAGAGTCCAAAATAAATGTGGTAGTGATGCATGTCACAACTCTAATAAATGAAATAAAAATCAATCAATGGCATTCAACCTTTTAGATCAATATCTATGATGAGCAAAGAGTTAACAATTCAATGGAACCAGATCTAATGAGAGGCTACCATGTGGCATTAAGGTATTAAGTGATGGAATGTGTTTTAAAGGTACATAGAGAGCCTGGAGAGATACCAAGTGGCACATTCTTGGGAACTCAGATATAATATCAATATCTTGAAATAGATTCAAGGTTGGGAAGACTTATTAGAAGATCAATGGTGTGAATTTATCAAGCTTTAGGATTGCATGCAAAGGTGACACATGTCCAAAAAGGATAAACGATAACATTTTGAGAATAAATAAACAACTTGACATGGTGAAGCCACATAAGTAAGATAAGTTAGATTGAAAGATCTTGTAGACTCACAAATATGAGAGTTATAAATACATGATCCAAACAAAATCTAAGTCATAAAGTTCAAAGTTCAAACTTGATTGATGTCATTGAAGCTCTGCATAAACCTTCAAAAAATTCATAAGCATATAGATTTCCATAATTTATCTTTGAATTCACTATAATGGAACCTAAAAAAGATAGATTATTATCTATAATTACATAATTCAATCAATGGAAACCCACATGCACATTTTAAAGGAAGATGTGGAGCTATATTTGATAACATATGCTAAGGGATGTGTTTTCAAGGACATTGATTTCATTTCTACTTCCTTGAACATGTGAGATAATAATTGGTCAAAATTTTATTGGAGGATTGAGAGCTAACCAACTATCACCATGGAAGAGGAGAAGAATCTCTCAGTAAAGAGGTAATACGAAGACATCATTATAATCCAGATGATTGATCTACATCATACAACTAAAAAGGTAGAGGTACTCCATTGTATTGATATTATTTCTCCCATTTTAAAATAAGTTAAGGTAGATAAGGTCATGTTAATTAATGAACAAAATCATAGGAAAGTGGCTTAAATTTTTGCTATTACATTTGATTCCTATTATAAGTTGCCTAAACCCCAATTAACCTAGCCTCTATCAATTCTTGGGATAAATAACACAATTTGATGAACACCCTTTCAATGTGGTTAGATTTTGGGAACCAAGTACTTCCAGACCTCAATAAGAACATTCCTATCAACTAGTTCAGACCAGGGGTTAGGATGATAATGATAACGTTAAACAAGCTATATGAAAATACAACCACTACATATATAGACCCAATATGGGTGCCCATGGTCTATTTTATTATTGAAAAGGTAACTATCCCTCCTTTGGGTGAAATAATTAATATCTCATTGAGTAGAAAAATCTATGCAATTATGAATAAGAAGAAAAATCAACTTTACATGATGTCTTACCTCCTAGAGGCCCTATGTGCCATAACAAAGATTCATAATCAAAGGGAATGATTTCCAAGTGGAACCTAGATTGTTTCATAGTACTATTCAAAGTTGCACATCTTTAAATATAGGGGTCATATTCAATTTATTTAAGTTTGTGTCTATCCATCCTTGATTAAGGATATAATAGATATCCCCATGATGATTTTTAACCCATCTATCAAGAAATACATAGAGTTAATGGGAGCTATATGGTTTTATCTAGATTATACAATCATCAAGATTGAAGGGACTCAAAATTCTCCTCTCAAGTTACCAATCCATGTCCTTGATAAGTTAGATAAGAAAGAAGTTACCAAATAAATATTTACAAATAATATCTATAAATAAGGGGCAAGAAAGAAACTAATCTAAGCCTACCTAAACTAACTATAACTATTCTAACAAATTATTCCATGTAAACTTGAGGTGGTACAATAGAGAAGTAATGCTTGAGGTATTTTCCATTAGTTATAAATTTGAACTCTACTCCTTTAAAGTATTTGAGATTGAAGGTGTTGTCTCTTAATATCTTAGTAATCTTATAGGGACCAATCCTTAAGAGAGTGAATTTTCCATGTTTTCCTTTTGGTTCAAATGCTTTGTCCCAAAGGAGAACTAGGTCTCCCTACCTAAACACCTTAATCTTAGAACATTTTTCAAACCATCTATTAACTATGGTTTGATGTTTACTGAAGTTATAAAATGCTTATTCTCTTGTATCCTCCATTTTAATGATATCAAGCAACCTTGAATTTGTAAACTCTTGATCTTCTTCCATGTACTCTTGCATGAACTTGTAGTTTGGCAGCTTGAGAGTAATGGGGAATATAGGTTCTTGGACATATATAGAAAAAATGGTGATGCTTTCAATGATTTTTTAAATCTATTTATGACTACCTATAGAGCATACTTAAACAATTTATGCCATGTTCTTAGTTTTTTAGTTGTAGATTTTTTGATAGTCTTCATCAAATTATTGTTAGTTGACACTGAGACTCCATTACCTTAAGGTTAATTATTTGATGAAAACTTCAGAATAATGTCATTATCATATTCCCACTCAGTCATCTCAATAGATATAAAGGCATATACATTATCACAAACTAGAGACCTGGTGTTTTAAATCTTGTATAAATGTCTTCTTCTAGGAACTTGATCACATCTTTAGTCCTACATTACTTGGTTACCATTGCCTCTATCCATATTATGTAGTAATAAATAGTAGTAAGGACATATTTATGACCATGTAAATAATTAGGGTTGATCAACCCCACAAATTCTAATCCCCATTGAGTAAAAGGCTTATTAATCATAACTGGATTCAATGTCATGGTTCTTTTTGGTTCTTTAGTGTTAAATATCTGACACTAATGACATTCTCTTACATGTTTGTGAGAATACTTGAATATGGTGGGCCAATAGTATCCTACCCTCAATATATTATGATTTGTATTTCTAGAGGGGTGTCCACTTCTAATCTTCTCATGAAAAGTACTCAGGATTGCAGTTGCTTCTTTTTTTAAAACACATCTTAAGTACATACCTTCATGATTATTCCTAAATAGTAATCCATATTTGATCAATAAATCTACTAAATTGAGCCTTAAATTTCTTATCTACTCTATAATCAATCATTTAGGATAAGAACCATTAATTAAAAGATGAATAATTACATCATACCAATCATTGGGATCAAAACGTTGTTGGTCCACTTGCTTGACACTCAACTTAGGGTTGGTGTTAGCAATTAATTGGATCAATCCTAGACACCTTATCAACTTGGTAGTTTTTATCTCAAAATCATACTATTGGAATATGTACATAAATTTACCTCTTCTCTCTCCTAGTTCACATTGGCTAAGCATAAGTTTAGTGGTAGGATCTGGCAATATTGCATGCACATTATTCCTAAGAATATAGTGTTTAAAATTCTTTACTACCTTAACTAAACCACATGCTTTCTTGTCAATTAGGTAATATTTTAACTTAGAATTCTTAAAATTAATGATGATAAATATAATAGGATGATCACATTCATCTATTTTTTGAGTTAAAATAATAGTTATTGTATGATTAGAAGCAAAATAATAAAGGTAGAAATATTTTATGAGATTAGGACTTATCAACATCAGTGCCTACACTATTAATTATTTAATTTCCTTGAAGGATTTCTTTATTACTTCATTCCATGTGATCTTTTCATCCTTCTTCAACATTTCATTAAGTGGCTTCATAATTTCTGCAAAATTAGAAATGAACTTTTTCACAAAATTGATTTTCCCAAAGAAAGATTTCAATTCTTTTCTATTGTTAGATGGTTCTATTTTGGATATGGAATCCAATTTTTTAGGATATATATAAATCCCCTCTTTGGTTAAAACATGTCCTAATAAATTCCCCTTTGTAACACAAAAAATTATTTTCTTAGGATTAAGATAAATTACATACCTCTTACATCTTTTAAATACCTACTATCAATGCATAATGTGATCTTCCCTATTTTTAGAAAATATAGTTAGATAATACATGTATATGATGATTAAATTACTAATGAGACCTTGGAAAGTGTGATCCATAGCTATTTAAAAAGTTTCACCTACATTTATTATTCCAAAGGGCATTCTTTTTGTAGGCAAAAGTGCCCCACGTAGTAGTGAATGTAGTTTTCAATCTATCTTCTTTATTCACAAGTACTTGATTATAACCTAAAAAACCATCAATAAAAGACATCATATCAAAACCAATAATAATGTGAATGACCTAATCAAGGGAAGGTAAAGGATAATTATCCCTTTCAAAAGCTTTTTTCAAATTTCTAAAGTTAATGCATAATTTAATTTCCCCATTCTTATTTCTAACTAGCACTAAGTTAGCTACCCAAGTAGAATGTATAATGGGAAAAATTATTTTTGCACCCAATAGCTTCTTGACCTCTTTACAGAGTAATGGTTCTAAGATAGGGAAGTTACCAAAGGGAATGTAAATGCTTGTGTTAAAATAGGCATTAAAATCAATAGTTGGTTTGAAGTACTAATAATTTGGTCTTTGATTTTGCCTAAAAGGTTTGCAAGCTTCCTTTAATGGAATGGTATGGGTAATGACTCTAGGATCAAAGATATTTAAGTCTTCATAGGACCATGTTATAATATCTTTGTATTTGGTCAAAAACTCTTTAGCTTTTTCCAATTCCTCTTTTGTTTAGGTTGTACCAATATTTACTAGATGAGGTTGACCTTAAGTCCCTAGGTCAACTACATTATAATATTTACCATTCACCTCAGGGACTTTGATAGTTTTAGGTAGTTTATCTATGTCAAACAATCTTTCTAAGGCAATCATTCCTTTGGGAATTTTGTTTTCACTTAATTTTATGATCTTGTCATCAATGTTGTTTTCATTAGGATAATTTTCATTGACCTCATCAATAATGCGAGACTCAAATATTCCTAAATTATTCATGAAATATAAGATCTATTAATCATCTCTAAATACTTGTAAATGGTTGACATTATTAGGAACTGAGGGATATGGAACCAACTCAATGCTAAGGTTTCCTAGTTTAGAGTCTTTATCTGGTATAAGATTGGCTATAGTTGAGGCTAACTCATCATAAAGCTTTTTTTTCTTCTCTAGGAATTGAGATGATGTTAAAATAATCAAATTAATCTATCAAGTCCCATACTCTAAACTTATAATTCTTTAGATAAGATAATTTGTATTGGTATTTACTCCTAACATGATTAACTACTAGTTTAGAGTCACCATATACTAGCAATTCCTTGACATTATACTTGATAGTTAAAGCTTCATACTCTACAAAATTATTAGTGAATGAAAACTAAGTCTATAATTAGTAATAAATTCCTTCCCAATAGGGTTGATTAGAATAATTCCTACTCCAAATTTAGATTTTCATTTAGCATCATAATATAATTTCCACATCCCAGGCATAACATGAGTATATGTAGAGTCACATACCTTAAAAGTGTCAAGAGAATAAACTCCTAGCTTAGAATTGACCATGTTGACACTTTATTTTATAGCATTTTACTTGGTGATCATGTGTTTCATTTTAGGATATCTTTTTATATGAATCTAATTGGGAAATCCCTTCCATAGAATCCATATATGAGAATGGTCAGTAGACATGTAACCAAATAAAGACTTGGTTTAATCTCTACTTAGTAGCATTCCATAAGCATCAATATATTCACCACTTGGATGTCTATTAATTTTTGTATCCTTGGCTCATTAGGAAGCTACATATGAATATTCAACAATTCTCCAATTACTTTAACCCTTGATTTGTCTAACTGAGTAACTACTCTATCAGACTTAATTAGAGTTAAACCAAGTTTCTCACAAATAACTTTGGGCATGATGTTGGTAAAGTCACCTAAATATAACAAAAAATTATGCAAGTTCTTACCAAAAACTCTAATTATGAGCAAGAAATGAAGAACCTCTACTTTATTCTTGTACATAACTACATTGGTATTTTCAACCTTTGGTGATTTACTAGACTTCTTGGATAAATATTCAAACAACAAATCTCTTCATTCAGTAGTTTGAGTCAACTCATGTAAATTGATGTTAGATTCAATTTTATTTCATCTCCTCTACTATATTATATCCACCCCTAGTAGAATAACTAGATGCATCAACATTATTTCTAGAGGCACTTCCCTTTGGAGGCTCTAGATTATTGTCAACTATAGGATTATGAGGAGTATCAAAGTTATTTAGTAGAGTTGAAGTTGTCAAAGGTTAATTTTTCTCTTTATTCTTCATAGGATAAGTCTTCTTCAAGTACTATTGAAAAGCATGCACCTTTTTTGGATTATCCTCAGGCTCATTCTCCTTTTAGAGTGGGAAATCAAATGTCTCCACCATCAGATTTGTATCAATAGGTTTAGATGAATTTGAATATTTAGATGTACCTATAGTTTTGTGTTTATTAGGTCCACCTTGAAAATTATCTAACTCATCTTGAAATAATTCAAAAGCATTACAAAACTCAATACAATCCAACTCACCATGATTTGAAGTATTGTGAACCCTTTAATATTCAATTATAGCTACATCACAAATATTTATCTCAGGATTGTTATTATTATATTATGACTCATTATTGTTGTTAATATTTTGAAACTTGTTGTTAGGTCTATTAAACCTTTGATAGGAATAATGTATATTGGATTTTTCCCCAATATTTCCTACTTATTTGCAACTGAAGGAAATTAGTGCTCAATTTTTTAAGCATCTAGAGTATGGATCTATTCTCATTTGTTGGTGCCTTTAAGTTATGAACTTGAGTACTATTATTTCTAGTTGGTACCAAGGTTCTTTTATCTTGTGGATGAAGTCCATTTGAAGTGTTATTCAAGAATCCTAGGTTTTGGCCAAGATGAGCATGGATTAAGGGTAATTAATTCAACACTAGTGTTTGATTTAAAGTAGGAATATTTTTATTTTCATTTAGAATGACATTCAATGTAGGAAAATTAGGATTCACATTGGGAATTTCATATACTAGTTGACCTTGAGGTTACATTTGATCATCGATTATCACAGCTTCAACATAAGCTAAGGCTAATGTGTTTATAACTCCATCAAACATTTTAAGAAACATAGAATTCATGGGATCCAAAACATCCTTATAAATTTCTAAATTTAGGTCTACATCATGTATATAAGGAGATATGATTCTAATAAACATATTATAGAATCTAGCATTAAAGGCTCTAATGGTCTCACTCAAATATCTTTTTATAGTGGTGAATTGTTGATAAAAAAAATATAAGGACTGATGATATTTCTAAATTGATCAATGAAAATTTGGTTAAAATCATTCCAACTGGTGATGTAATTCTTAGGAAGGTTCCATTTATATGCAACATATTTGAACATAAATGGAAATAATATACATGTAACAACTTCATGAACTATATTCAATAATCTTAAAGCAGCTTTGAAAATTTTGATATGTTCTTCAGTAGTAACCACACCATTAGGACTAAAAGATGGTAAATATTTCTCAGGGTTTCAAGGTAGGTCATGTAATTGACTAGGCACATTGATAGAAGATCCACCTAACCAAGCCATACCTTGATAAATATTGAACACAAGAGCACTATAAATAGGTGAAGTAGGCTGGGATTTAGAAACACTTCGCTTACCTTTATCTACTCTTAATTTCCTATGAATTTCTAATGAAAGGAGAGGTAACCTTGACTCAAATAGTGACCTAGTCCTAATTCTTGGAAGTTCTAGCTTGTAAACCTTAAATCTTGTTTAAAATATGACATATAAACCTTATCTTTATAAATAATAATGACTATATTTGCACGTTAAGCAAAATTTTCACAAATTTATACAAATAACAACTATATTTAACTAAATTATCTCAATTATATGTCTAAACTAATGAATATGAATGATTTTTACACTTTAAGTTCAAATAAATATAAATTTGTAAATAATTAATCAATATTTAAACAAAATTGCTATTATTAACCTCAAAAATAGAAGATTTACAAAGCTTAATCTACCTTTACAATAATTTATCATGAATCTTCAAAGAATGTCAATCTTTAGCTAAATAATCCTAAAGATTGGTCTAAAACCATGAATATCAATGATATTTACATAATTTAGCTAATAAAAACATAAATTTGCAAATAATTCACTGATCTTTGAACAAAATTCATTGAAATTAGCAAAGACACTACAAATTCACAAGGCTTTAGCTAACACCTTCCTTCAAGCATGAACGTAATGGGTTCCTGTTGATGCCTAAAAGTGTATCATAGGGGTTCATAGTGTTTAAGAAACACTCTCATTTATAAATTCAAATAATCCATTTCATGAGTTGTAGGTTGTGATATTATTAATATCTTTAGTGGAATAGAGGAAAAGAAAATGAACTGTTTCATAAAATTTATAATGTAACTATTTGGTTGTTGGGAGAAACCATGGATTAATAGCTTTCTTGTGAAAATGAGAATAATGTAAACTAAGTGAAGTGAATTATGATCAAAGCCTAAGTATAAAATCTAAACTAGCATGGATATTTATAATGAAAGCTAAACTAAAGTGAATTGGTCAAAAATGAGGAAAAGGAAGGGTAGGGCAGAGAAAAAAGATGTTGATCTTCAATCCAGACATTATGACAAAGTTTAAATTTAATACAAACATGCACTTAAACCAATATATGACATGAAATATTTTACTCTCAAATCAAATCATACATCAAGCAAACATCTAAGGATAGCATGAGACAATGTAAATAAGATCTAGATTCAGTTTAAATATTTACCCATACAAGCAAATTGCATAAGCACATCTATATGAAGAATAAAGAAAATGAAATGAACCTAAGATCTTTAAATCAATCTAGTATTAAAAAAAATTGACAACTCTACTTTTAAATGTGCACATCAAGAATCCATAAGAACCATTCAAATCTAAAAATTGGACTAGTTAGTTGAGAGAGCAGCCATGATAACAATCACACAAATAAATATTGGACAATTTTTGCAAAATTCCTTATTGTATCAATTTCTCTAAATTTAAAATAGTATTTTTGCTCCAAAACTCTCTCTATTTTTACAAATGACAATACCCCTTTTATAGAAGACTAAGGAGGTATGTTGGTCAATCATGTCAAATGATAATTGTATAAGTGTTTAGGATAACTATCATATAATATTCTAGAATTAATGACACTTTCTAAAGGACTGACCTATAAGCAATGCACTTTACAAGATTTCACATGCTTTTAAAAAAGGAATATTCCTTTTTCAAAATAATATACATTTCAAGTTACAAAATAAATATACTAAGTCAATAAATTTGACTTTGGGATTCTTTTGTTGATGCAGTCTTTTGTCTCTGCAATAGGATCTTCATTCTCTAGTATTTCTCACCAATTAGCTTGAGGTTAAAAATGGGTTCCATGAAAATCTCACTTTATTTATCCTCTAGGACTTTGAGGCCCTTAACTATGATGTTCAATGCTTCCTTAATATTCATAACATCTCCCATCTTCTCTTTAGCTAATAAAATCATGTCCACGATCCTTTTGTTATCTGCCCTAGTTATGTCTTGACTTTGATTCTTCACCTCCTGCATGAACTGAGTAACTCTAAGTTTGAACTCCTCATTAGTGATCAAGCCAAGGGGACTAAGTGAGGTAGGATCCTTGATCAAACTCCCAAGTATGTGCATCATTCTATTTTCTAATTATCAGAGATGATTAGAGATATCTCCCATGCCCCTGGACCATTTACTTAATGCCTTGACCTTATCTATCAATATTACCATAGTGATTTAATTTTTTTGTGAATAATGGAGTCATTCATATTTTAGTTAAGGGTCTAGAATAATAAATCAATAAATAATATTTCAATAATTACAGTACTGATTTGTATAATTTATTGTGTCTTTTAAGCCTTTCTAAAAATAGCAATAAATAAGGAGAAATACAACTTTTCTTGAAACTAGACTGAGATAACTAAGATAGAGGTTAAAATTGGTTGTGCAATATTAGGACATTATTGTAAATTATAATTTAGTTTTCATTTGGTAAAAGGATAGGAGCACTAAAAATAGGACACTTTGAGGTCTAGTGCTATAGTCCACTCCTATCCCTATTGTCCAAATTAGTCACAAAGATCTAACTTTTTTGGGTTTTGTTTTTTTCCCTTTATGATTCTACCTATGAAATATTAAGTGTTGAATGTTGATAGAGCTCCTTGTAGATCTGATTTAATATTCAAAACCCTAGACCTTCATTGTGCTTTGATAAAACTTGAGAAAGAGAGGGGGGAGGGGGGGTTAGTGTGTGTATAATGCACTAAATGTGTATCGATACCCCTTATGTGGAAATGTTTCCTACATACCAATACTCTAAAGAGAGATCAAGCCATGTGTAGTTCTCCCACTTGATGTGTTTTTTGTAATAGTGTAATGAGAATGCAAAAATGCCATATTTAGAGTGGTTGAAGTGGATAAGGACTAGTGTGAGGTTTTGAATATGTTTTCATCTATGTTGGGTGATTATATGTAGAGAATAGAGAAATTTCCCTTAGTGGTTTATTTGTATTCTTGTTTGCTTCGTAAGATTTATCACCTCCCTTATAAATAACCTTTAGATGGACTTTTATAGAAAACTATTAATCATGGATTAGATGTAAATGATACTAACCACCTATAAATGGAATAAGTCTCATAACTAATGAGAATGTCTGGGTAATATACTAAAATCAAAAACTAAAGAAGTCAAATGTATCACAGACATTTCCCCCAATAACTGATATCTATAACATAGATTCTGATCTAGAAGTTGTACCAACTTCTCAATCTAAAAATGGAAATGAGATCCATCATGCCATGCATAATGCCCCCTATATATGGATTCTCTAAGAAAAACTATACTAAAACTACTAATTTTGAATTAAACCATTATTGACAAAACTATAATTGAACTTACCTTTTTGCCTATTTTTATAAAATCTAGGTTTTTTGTTGTTTGGATAAGAGCATCACAAATAGGACACCCTACTATCTAGCACTATTGTCAAGGTCTAGTGCTCTTGTCTTTTATTTAATCTGATCACTATTCTATAATCATCACTATTTTTTTGGTCTATTCTACCTGGTTTGATCTCTGATTATTATTCTAAGTGTTTTGGAAATTGAATTTTCAATCGATAGGAGGCTCTAATCTCCATGACAAAACCCCTATTTATTGCCTCCTCTTTTGAGGGTAGGAATTAAGACCTTGCAATGACTTCCCTCAAAATAAATATCCATACAAGTTTGTTATGTTGTAAAATACATGATATAGCAGTTATAATCAAAAAGATGTCTCAAGATATAGTATAGTTTGTATTAGAGATTGTTAGATCAACAAGGGTATGCCTAGATAGATGTAACAATGTAATAGCATGTGCAATGTATTGAACTAAAACTAAAAAGTATAGTTAGTTTTTACTTGTCAAGGAGGGATAGATCATGATATCCATCAAGGCATCCAAAAAAGCAAGATAATGCTTGATGTGGATCAGGGCATGGCAAAAAATGAGAAGCAAACAAGCAAGAAGCATACAAGAGGTGACCAAGGGGTTAAACAAATAAGGGACATGGGCACATGTCACTCAAAATAGAAATCAAGTATATAAGGCATGTTCAAATGCCACATACACATATAATTAAAAACAAGCAAGGTTTGCATGAGGGCCACAAGAACATAGAAAATTACAAAGGACATTACTAAATGTCCTAAGGCACACACAAGAGACAAAATAAGAAATGCAATCAAATCTAACTACTCAAAGTAAGAAATGAAGGCATGTAAATGCTAAAAATACTATCACATCTAAATAATCAAGGCAAGAAGTGAAAGTATGTAAAACAAGTAGTACAAGACTAGGTAGATGCTAAGAAATACATAAGTGATATATACTAGTGAATGTTGATAGAGTAATCTGTGTAAGTTAGTAGGTAATATACGTCAACATGAAAAATAGAATGTGTGATGTAGGAAAGACATAACCTAGATGGTGTAGTCATGTAGAAGATTCCCCCAATGTGTAGATATATTGATGTATGTCTTGAATGTAGAAGCAAGATGCCCCCTCAATGGGTAGGGTGAAGCAATCAATGATCTGGGTGTCACTACACACACTCAAAAAAGATCAAGTGAAGCATGGTAATGTAGATAAATCAACAAACAATAGCATAAAACAACACAATGTAAGTCTAGCATGGTAGTAAAAATTTAAAGCATGGATAATGCATATGATTGAAATGTTTTTTGGTGTTTTTGATTTATTTGAATGTTTTTGGTATTTTGAATTATTTGAATGTTTTTTTATTTTTATTTATTTGAGTGTTTTTGTATTTTGAGTTATTTGAATGTTTTTGTATTTTGAAATGTTATATTATTTTTGGTATTTTTAAAATAATCTATGTATAATCAATTATAAGTAGACTATGTACAAGAAATTGAAAAGAAGTTATGTATAAGCAAGTAAATAGAAACTATGTAAAATAAAGTGAAAGGAATTTATGTACAAGCAAGGCTGAGAAGAGATGATACTAACCAATGAGTCTCATGAGAGACTCCCTATCATGGTGTCTTGTATCAAACAAAGGAATCGTGCATGATTGTGAATCATGAGGAAATGGCTGTGAATATGATTCTAAATATTTAGATTCATTGTTAGTATCTTGAAAATCATAATAACCTATATTGTTCTACTCATTGTTATCATCTTGATTTTGAACTAATGAAATGCTAGTGTTGACTTTTGTTGTATCTAGATCTTTTCCTTTGATAAGTTATGTATGTGAATTATTTTCCTAAAGATGTTCAATAAATCCTAAACCTTGGTGACAGACATTATCAACTGCCAGAATAGGAGTAATGATGTCTTGAGAATGCTTACCCAACCCTTGACCTTGATAATCAAATTATTATAGATATTTTTGACCGAACCCATACTACTTTGAAAGTTGAGCCTCATTTTGGAGAGGTATATTTACATCTTTTTTATGCTTTACCTATGCTTTTGGTACTGTTTCTTGCTCTAATTTTGCCTTTTGATCCTTTTGTTTTTTTGAGTTATGCTTTGGTAACCATTTTTGTACTATATATGAATTTGATTCTTTGTGAATGTGTTACTATGTCACTATGGATTTCTTGATGGATTTACCTTGTATAGGATCCTCATTAGCAATTATTTGTTGTATATGTTTTTTTAATGTGAAATACGAATCTGTGTAATGCCCATGCATTCGATGATATGCATAATAATATCTGGATCTTTTTATTGGATGTAGAAGAGGTAGTTTGATCAACTTAGATTTAATCATTTCCCTTAGTACCTCACTTGAACTCTTATTTGATCTTTGAATGCTTTTTAAATCACTAGTTATAGAGTTACTTTGTTTTGATTTCTTTTTTTAATATGTAACATTGCTTGTAACCAATTGACTAGGTGGAGGTGCATATACATGATTGGCACTAGGGTGCCTTTAAGGATTTTATATTATAATCTATTTTTCCAATGTTATGATATTTTCATGTAATAACTGATTCTACATTTATAAATCTGAAATTAACTTGCTCATACTGATGATTTGATCCCTTAGAGTCTCTCAAGTGCAAACCCTAGTTGCTTCCGATTGAACGTATAAGCACATATGTTGAAGAGGGTTTGAAGAATTTATAGGCTGAATGTATGCATTAGGAGCAATAGTATAGGCTTCTTAACCTTTTGGAGGGGTGATAACATAGACCTAATTAGAGGGAAAGTAGTTGTCACCCTATTCCTCCTAGAGAGAGGAGGAATAGATATAACTTCTCGTGTGTTCTTGTATCTAGTAGTGATAGTAATGATAGGGAAATACTCAAAATTAGCCAAAGATTTATATGCATCTAGTTAGAAACCATGTATGTGGGATGAAATACATGTAATATGAGTTATAAGTTGTATAATAATATGATTATAGAGAACATTCCACATGAGAGATAGAAAATAAGGGATAGAGAGCATGGAATTGTGTGCTAGTGCATAAAAAGATTTGACTTGTGATATGGCATTTCTAATATGTCTAGCAAGATAGTCTTGAAAATTATTCCACATGAGAGAGAGAAAGTATTTAACGAAACCTTGTATTAAAGAAAAGTAAAAATTGCTTTGAAGGAAAGGGATATTAACATGTTTAGTAATAAATTTATTAATATCACCCCACATTATGCAAAGTAAGCATGAAATGGAAGAAATGAAGATTTACATTAACATATAATAAACTTCATCATTCATATACATGATAGGACTGAGTATGGACCCATTATTTGCAAGAAACGTTTTGAAATAAGTGAGATTCATTTTTTATTTTTATGTGAAATCTAAATTGGATGTAAGGTGATACCTCAAAAGCAAAGGTACCCAGTAAATTTAATTAGGGTTTTAAATAAATGATTTTTAAAAATACTATGGTAAATTTGAAAAATTAAATGGGAAATTCTAATTTAAATATGTAGGGAAAAATAAAAAAATACTAGAAAAATATCAGGACCTAGTATAGACAACTAGGGTTTGAAATAAATTATTTTTTAAATTACTAAGGTAAATTTAAAAATTTAAATATGAAATTATGATTTAAATATTTAGGAAAAATTAGAAAAATACTAGAAAAATCAAAAGGAATTTTCCCTAGGGTTTATAGGGTTTTTGTGCGCAAACGAAGTAAGTTAGGTTCACCAAATAATTTAAATTTTTTGAGAATAATGGAGTTTTATTTATATTTTAGTTAAGGGTATAGAATAATAAATCAATAAATAATATTGCAATAATTATAGTATTAATTTTTATAATTTATTGTCTTTTAAACCTTTCTAAAAATAGTAATATTTAAGGAGAAATACAACTTAGCTTGAAACTAGATTGAGATGGATAAGATAGAGGCTAAAATAGGTTATGTAGGACTAGGATAGTGTCAAAAATTAGAATCTGGGTTTCATTCAGTGAAAGGATAGGAGTGCTAAAAATAAGACACTTTAGGGTCTAGTGCTATAGTCCACTCCTGTCATTGTTGTCCAAACTAGTCATAGAGATTTGAGTTTTTTGGGTTTTGTTTGCTATCCCTACATGAGTATACCTATGAAATAGTATGTGTTGAATTTCAATAGAGATCCTTGTAGTGTTTGTTTAATATTAAAAACCCTAGACCTTCATTATGCTTTGATAAAACTTGAGAAAGAGTTGGGGTTAGTGTGTGTAAGATGCACTGAACATGTATCTACACCTCTTATGTGGGAACGTTGCCTACATACCAATACTCTAAAGATGGATCAATCCATATGTAGTTCTCCTACTTGATGTGATTTATGAAATAGTGTAATGAGTATGAAAAATGCCAAATTGAGAGTGCTTGAGGTGGCTAAGGATTGGTGTGAGGGTCTGAATTTTGCAATTGTGTTTGGTGACTATATGTAGTGAATAGGTAAATTTGTCTTAGTGGTTTGTTTGTATTCTTGCTTGCTTTGTAAGATTCGTCACTTCCCTTGTAAATGAGCTTTGGATGGATTTTTATGAGGAATTATTGATAATGGGTTAGATGTATTCAAGCTAGGCTAACATGATGAAGGATAGGAATCAAATGAAAATGATCATTTGGGATCAAAATGTGATTTGATAGGAGTTCCAAAAATGGGACACCCTAAGGTTTAGTGACATATTCTAAGTCCATTACTCTTGTCTTATAGGCTTGAGACCTAGGGGGATAGAATTGGCCTAGGAAATAGAGCTTGGCTAAGCTGAAATGATTGTCTAAAAGGCTATAGATGACTAAGAATAAGAAAAAAGGTTCTTAGAAGGGTCATGAGAGAATACAAGAAGGTCATATGGATAGGGCATTATAAGCCACACTCAAAATATCAATTTGAAAATTTTATATGACTACATATCCATATTCAAATGGATTAGGTTAACTATTCTAAACTCAAGCATTTGATCCTCTATCAAAACATTGATCAAATCTTTCACCTTGTGGCTTGAAGCCTACCATTAGCCAACATGGCTTATAGCCAAAGTACCATATTTTTTTACCAAGTCTTGTTTCAACTTTACCACCTTCAGAGAGTTGAATAGATCATACATGGTTGTTTCAAACTACTTAACCATGTCTCTTGGTATAGATAGGATAGACTACTCCTTTAGATTCTTATTCTTTTGTTTTAGTCCCTTTATGGAATCCTGTAACTATTATGTATGTTATTGGGCCAAATATAAGACATCTTATTTAAAAATTAGATCTTCACTAGGCTTTTGTCCCTCTTTTTGAGTCAAATTGGTCAATGGTTCCACTCTTTGATATTCCATCTTCTCCCCACCTTGTATGACTACCTTTCAATTACCTTTTATAAATTAGTAGTCCCAGGGTCAAACCTCACTCCAAATAAATATTGGGTCACCTATGGAATAGGGACCTCCATTTGTGATGGGGTTGTTGAATCACTTGGTGTGGCTAGTCTCCTTACTTCCTCTTCCTACAGAGCAATGATCCATGTCCTAATATTTTGATAGATAGGAACGTTAATATCTTTCATCATAGCTCAATGATGATAAAAGTGGGAAGATTATCTATCCTTGGTTCATAAATTAATGACTCTAGAATTGGTAGACCATACAACAAGTTTTCTTCACTAAATAATTTGAATTCACTTTTAGGAGTAGTGATAGTCACTTTAGGTCTCTTTGTCTTTGAGACAATGGATGTCTTAGCTTTCTTTTCAGGGGGAGTGACCACCACCAATTCTAATTCCACTTCTTTCCATTTCTCTTCCTTAACATTTGTCTCTTCATCATCTGATTTTGTATCATATGTCATGGATAGTATCTTTAATGCATCCTCAATAGTCTCATTAGGGTGTAATGCTATCATATGAATTTATTCTTGATGTAATTCACATTATATTATCTTGGAAGGTTTTGGGGTTGATTTAATATAATAAATATCACTTGACTTTGGCCACTTCTCTTTAGGCTTATGTTATATTTGTATTTCTATATGTGTACTAATTCATGGAAGTCTAGAAGATTCACCACTTATCAAATGATAATTCCTGGGGCCTAATTTATGCCTATCATCCACATTTTGATCTCTTTGTAATCTAGAGTCATGTTTTATGTTATGTTATTTTAATATTATTATCACTTCAAAGTATGAGGATGCTTTAATGTATATGAAATCAAAGGCACTAGGTTCATGCTCATAAGGTACATTTAAAATACTTTTGATTCTTAAATGCTCTTTCACCTTCCCATAAGGGTACCAGTGCCTAAGGTCATCCATTTATAGGTTCAAGGATGACCTATGCTTTGATGTTACCTCTATGTTATCCCACTATCTAAATTTTGTCTTTCCAATTGTCATTGGGAAGCTATAAAGGAGTCCCTTTCTCTTGGTCTTTCATAGTCCATAAATGCCATGGAATAGTTGGTATGCAACTTCTTGCTAAGCTAAGCTATTAGGGATGTGGACTAGTAACTTGATAGGAGAATTTTGAGTCCCTTCAGTCTTGATGATTGTATAATATGGATACAACCATATATATCCCATTAATTTTATGGGTTTATTGATCAATAGGTTGACTCTCATCATGGGGATACCAATTATAGCCTCAATCAAGGCTAGATAGACATAGTCACAAATAAATTGAATGTGGTCCCTATATTTAAAGATGTGTAACTTTGAATAGTACTGTAAAATAATTTGGGTTCCACTTAGAGACCATTCCCTTTGATTGGGAATCTTTGTTGTTGCACATAAGGCCTCTAGGAGGTAAGACATCATGTAAAATTGAGTTTTCTTCTTATACCTAATTTCATAGATTTGTCTACTCAATGAGATATTGATTATTTCACCCAAAGGAGGGATAATTACCTTTTCAATAATAAAGTATACCACGGGCACCCATACTAGGTCTGAATATGCAGTGGTTGAATTTCCACACAACTTGTTCAACATTATCATTATCATCCTAACCCCTAGTCTAAACTAGATAATGGGAATGTTCTTATTAAGTTCTGCAAAGACTTGGTTCCCAAAATCTATTTCCATCAAATTGTGTTCTTTAGCTTAAGAATTGATAGAGTCTAGGTCAATTTAGGGTTTAGACAACTTATAATAGGACTCAAATGCAGTAGCAAAAATGTAATCCACTTTCTTGTGATTATGTTCATTAATTAACATTCCCTTATCTACCTTAGCTTCTTTAAAAATGGGAGAAAAAATATCAATACAATTGAGTACCTATAGCTTCATGGTTGTATGATGTAGACCAGAAATCTAGATTATAATGATGTCATTGTATAGCCTCTTTATTGAGAGATTCTTCTCCTCTTCCTTGGTGATAGCTAGTTGGTTCTCAATCCTCCAAAATAATTTTGACCACTTAATGTCTTCTATGTTCAAGGTAGCAACAATGAACTCAATGTCCTTAAAAACATGTCCTTCAGCATCTGTTGTCAAATATAGCTCCACATCTTCCTTTGAAACATGCTTGTGGGTCACCATTGATTGAATTATCCAATTGTAGACAATAATCTATATCTTTTAGGATCAATTAAAGTGAATTTGGAGGAAAATTATGGCAATCCATATGCTTAGGGATTTTTTTAAGGTTTATGCAGAGCTTCAATGGTGGCAATCAAGTTCAAACTTTTAGCTTTGTGACTTAGATTTTTATTGGATCATGTATTTATACCTCTCATGCCTATGGGTCCATAAGATCTTTCAATATGAATTGTCTTACTTATGTAGTATCATCATGTCAAACTATCTATTTATTTTTGAAATGTGACTATTTGTCCTTTTTAGACACACGTCACCTTTGCATGCAATCCTAAATCTTGATCAATTTATACCATTGATCTGATAATAAGTCTTCCCAGCCTTGAAAAAATTAAATAGTAAAAATTAACTGGTTTAAAAATGCTAATAGATGCCCATAGGGGCCTCTAACCTTCAACACAAAGGTTTATACAAGATAACATTCCATTCATGACTCCCATGCACATTCAACCAAAAAAAGAGAAACCAATAAGAGTCATACAACACAATCATAACATCTAACCACCAAATGAAGCAACTACAAAGTCATACACTTAGCAAAATCATCGTCCAAAATCCACAACTAGTCCTATTCAATTAGGGGGTTTGCATTTGTATGAAGCATGATAAGTTGGGTAGCCCATTGGCTAACTTGTCAAAATTTATGGACAATGATTTAATGCTAAATCAAAACCCATCAATCCTTGCTTTACGTTAAATGAAATGAATCATCAAAAGCATTTAAATTGGATGATGAACTACCAACTAATTAGAGGATGCTTTAAAAATGAAAAATATGAAATCAATAGATCTATAAGACTTTTCAATAGCCAAGACAATTATTGTATTTTATACCAGCATTGCATTGTTTCCACATACAACTATATAAATATCCATAGGCCTTTAAATTGGAATAGATTTAAATTAAAGAGTTAGGATTACATCCATATGGAAACCAATACATCACCCAACATGGTACCATATATAGTGACTTCTCAAAGTAAGCACATAAGCATACAAGAATATATATATATATATATATATATATATATATATATATTCTCAGGTATAAGGTATTCATCCCCTTCAAAAATTTTTTTTACCTACATCCATTAAACTATGGATAATAAAATGTAGTCCAAGGGGTTTTGATTAAACTATATATAATTTTCCTTGTCCATATAGGGTTAAAATGATCAAACAGGGGTTTTGGATTAAAAATAGAAAACATTCATAAAATGAAAAGAATGCTAATAGCTGAAAATAATTTTGTTTAAAGACATTCATTGATGATTTTTGTTTGCCCAGCTAGGGCTTAAGAAATAACAATATATAACCAATTTAAAAGGGATTTTTTTTTATAAACCAAAATATTAATTAAAATTTACCCATGCTATCATGCTTAGGGAACTAGAATTCATAACTAAATTCCAAACCCCAAAACTTTCAAGGTCACCTAACTCATGGTTATTAATAACATTATTCACCAATAAGGTAGAGGATGGAAAATTAATTGCAATCCAATAATGTATGTGTTAATTCTAATACTTTAGGGGTTCATATATCCATTTAATTTTATATTCAAACACTCCACAAATATGAAAACAACAACATAATTGGATTTCACCTTAAATAATGATCTATAACTTAGGGAACTGTAGGGTATTAGGAGGTTGATCCTCTTGTTTAATTTCTCATTTTAACCCACAATAAAAATCTACCATCTGGGTAAATTATAATAGCAATACCATCTAAAACTATCTCAAAGCTTATTAGCTGAAGCCTAATTGACTAAATAAATTATATGTATTCATGGTTTTGCTTGTTATAACTATAATAGTATTTAGAAAGCAATATAAGTCTCAAGCATAGAATGAAAACCAAAGTGCTACTTACTTGTAGGGGATTATAGATCACATCTTGGTTGGTTATTCATTCCCATGTCCCTTTCAATCCCTTTAGTATGTTGTTGTTTTTCCTATTTGACCCCCAAAAACTCCAAATACTATTCCTTATCTTCATGTCATGCCTAGGGTTTTCCCAGTAGGGAGCTTTGAAACTACCATGAGCTTCCTCCAAATAATGCATAAAAAAATCCTAGTGTTGGGAAAAGAAAACCACAACCAAAAATAAATATCAACAATATGCTTCCACCTAGACCATTTGTGTGGATTTCAAGTCAACACCAATCATAAGTGAAACCATATGCTACCCCATGCCATGCCCCCTCTATGCAAGCCAACTCAAAGTGTCTAGGGGTCTAGGTCAAGGTCCATGAATGGATAAGTAAATTCATTATTTCAAATGACATCCAACATGAATACCACACTTAAGAAAAATATCTAAAATTCCTAGGGGCTAAGTCACAAACCAGGTAGTCATAAGGTCCCAAGGGTAGATAAAATCCATATTATAGTAATAATTTGGTCCAAAACAAATGTTTAAGCAAATGTGCTATGGTAATTAAGCCCTTGACCATAATATGGAGACCCCACAATAACACTCATACACAAGAAAAGAATCCAAGCACAAAATACAATCAAGATAAGAGCAATAATGGTCGCATATGCAATTAACCCACACAAGGAATAAATAATAATTGATGCACACACATAATGATGGCATAACCCTAAATATGCACAATACTTAACAAAATAATTAAAGATGAACCAAAATAAGCTAGAGGATTCAGATGACCAATGGCTTAAACTTTGTGTTACCTTGGATTTTACCTAATGGTATCTATTTGACTGCTCATACATTTTGTTCATTATTATCCTAGCTGTGAAATTCCTCTGTTGATCCTAGTTCACTTGACCTGTTCCTGTAATCACCAATGTGAGACACCAGTAATATCTACTCAAGAAATAAATATCAATAAGAATAAAATATGATATATACAGAATATGAAACATGTCATTAGTGAATGAAGTATATGCCTCTATGACAATAATGATCCAGTCAGGACCAATAAATAATGATAATCAAAATCATAACATCTAAGTCATAATAATAATATATAATAATAAGTGGAATGTCAATCAGATCTAGGCTAAACATATTGAACTAATATGTCTATAATAACTATTATTTGATGGGGTTATGACACTTTGTAAATATCTAATGCAAAATTTACTTAGGAGAAAAATTAGAATACCTCACATTAATAGGATTAGAATAATTTTCCTTTGCATTGAACTCACTCTAAATGTTTATATATTTATGAAGTCACAATCTAGCACCTAGATTTCTAACTTGTGTTTTGTCTATCATCATTACCCCTTAGTTTGGAGACTCATTTTCTAATGGGTAAAATGTATTTTTTTCCAATCAGGTTACTTGTGTCATTATTTCATGTCAAATTTGGGGGAATAGGCAATGGAAATGGAAATAGAATAAAGATATATTCCAAATACAAGGAGTACATATTTTATCTTTGAAAAGATTTGAACTTGTGATATCTATTTAAAGAGTATAAGTTATTCACCATTAGGCCAAATTAAGTGTACAACAATTAAAATGAAAACTAAAATCCTAGATTTTAATAGGATACCATGCCACTTGCTAAGATGTTTCTACATGGAGCATCTAAAAAAATAAAGCTAGGAATTGACGAGAGCAAAATACTCCATGAGATGAGGTTTGGACATGTAGCACCATATAATTTCATGAAACATTATGAAATATGTAAACCCTAAGTCATCATGCAACCACATTCCCCATGAAGAAACCCAATGATATTAAGACACAGAGCATTATCTCATTCTATGACATATTTGAATATAAGAACATATAAATAGTTAACAATAAATAAATCATAAATAATGACAATGTCATCTCTTAACTCAAAGATAGATGGAATCACTATATAAATAAAATCAAACCTCAAAAATATTCAACAAGGAAATGACAAGTGTCATATTCAAATGGAAAAACAAGAATGATGTAAACCTATTCAAATAGGAAATGAAACATAGAGAAAAGCATAAGGTTTACAATAAAAATTGGAGACCTAGGATGGTATGAAGAAACCAAAAGTGAAAACCTAGATTGTAAATTAATGATTGAAAATAAGAGGTTAGAAGTCCCGTATTATTAAAATAAACTAACAAATAAATTTTTAGCTTTTAATCTTTTATACATGATGATTTATTTCCTTTAACTATTTTACATGGCTGAGCTTTTCTTCCAAGAACTAATAATTCAATGCATTGAATATAACATGGGTTTCAACAACATTTTCATTGCAGGTTTCTAGGATATGTTGTTGAGTTCAAATAATTATATATATATATATATATATATATATATATATATATATATATATATATATATATATTTTAAATGTAAAAGTTTGTTCAAATAAGTATCATGGACATTATTTAATATATATCCATATAAAACATGAGTTCAATGGTATTAATATGGGGTATCCATTTATGACACTATCATATATAAAATATTTATAATATATGTTCCCCTAAAAATATAGGGTGAAGGTCTCCCTTTTTACATATTATATAATGTGAATTCCAATAAAGGTGGCACTATAATATCATCACCTTTATGTGTTATATCATATCACTTCATTCCTCAACACATAATAGCTCTTATTAGTCCCAAACATAAACAAGTACTATAGGATTCACTCCACTCTATTATTGTGTTTGTCATTAACCTATCATTGTTAATATTTTTTGAAGTCTAAATTGTTTAAATATAATTATTTTTGCATGTGGTTTTTTATAAGCTAAACCATATGCAAAAACAATTATATTTCAACAATTTAGACTTCAAAAAATATTAACAATGATAGGTTAATGACAAACACAATAATAGAGTGGAGTGAATCCTAAACAAGTACTATAGGATTCACTCCACTCTATCATTTTGTTTGTCATTAACCTATCATTGTTAATATTTTTTGAAGTCTAAATTGTTGAAATATAATTGTTTTTGCATATGGTTTTTTATAAGCTAAACCCCTTATTTTGATGCCATTTTTTTAATTTATATCAAATGTCAAACCTTATTTGTATAAATACTTATTTTTTATACAATTCCATTTTAAATAGTTTCTTTTACCCATTTTTTACACTTGGTCTATTTGTGTATAATTACACATTTTTAGTATTCTTCCTTCCCCACACTATCTCTCTCTTTGACCTCTAAGCATTCTTGATGTATTTAACTTACATCCATTTCAAATAATTGAGTGAAACTTCTTTGTAAATATCTAATTCAAAATTTACTTATGAGAAAAATAAGAATAACTTACATTAGCATCATTAGAATAATTTTCCTTTGCATTGAAATGACTCTAAATACTTATGATATATATCAAGGCATAGTATACAACCCATATTTTTAAGCTATGTTTGGCCTATGGTCTTTAACAATTGGTTTGGAGACTTGTTTTTAATGTTTGAGATGCAATTATTTACAATAAGATTACTTTTGACATTATTTCACGTCAAATTTGGGGGGATAGACAATGAAAATGGAAATGGAAATAAAATAAAAATGTATTCAAAATAGAAGGAGACATATTTTATCTTTGAAATTATTTGAACTTGTGACCTTTCTTTTAAGATTATAATCTATTCACCATTAGGCCAAATTAAGTATACAATAATCAAGATTGAAATTGAACCCATAGATTTTGATATTGCTACATGGAAAACTAAGAACAAATAGCTATGAAATAATGAGAGAAAAACTCTCCATGAGATAATTTATGGACATGTAGCACCATCTCATTTTATTAATCATTTTTAGAAAGGTAAACCTTAAGTTAGCATGTAACCACCATCCTCATGAAAACACCTTGTGATATTAAGATACATCGCACAATCTCATTCCAGAACATATTTGAATCTTAGAATTTATAGATAGTCAATAATAAATAAATCATAAATAATGACACATGCCATCTCTTAACTCAAATATATATGGAATCACTAGATAAAAAAATCATTATTTAAGAAGAATCAATAAGGAAATGACAAGTTCCATATTTAGATGGAAAACCAAGAACAACAGAAACCTATTTAAAGAGGAAATGATACATAGAGAAAAAACATGAGGTTTACTATAAAAATTGGAGACATGGGATTGTATGAAGAAACTAGAATTCAAAACCTAGATTACAAAGATTGAAAATTAGAGGTTGGAAGTCCCATATTATTACAAGAATCTAACAAACAAAATTTTAGCTTATTATTATTTTTACATGGTGATTTATTACTTCCATATGTTAAATAATTAAATTGATTAAATCATTTTCTATAATTTAAAATGATCATACACACTGATACAACATTGACCATTTTTTCATTCAAGCTATTTTTACATCATCCACTTATACTAAAATAGAATTTAGTATAATTTTCATGGAGTTTCATCACACATCTAGGGAAGAGGAGGTCAAACCCCTTAATTGAGATTAAAAATTTACATAACATTATAATTTCATAGGGTCTTGTTATAAGCATATGAGAAATGCATGATTTTTGCACATTCATACAGGTGTGTGTACTCTTCTTTTACACACATATGCAGGGTTCAAATTATAGTGCAAAAATATTGTGGACTTGTAGTTTTCACAATTTCATGGCCATATTGTTCCTTTCATGTAATCTCTACACAACATTTGCCTATAAAAATGTAACATCTTTGCATTCGGCATAGCATCAACATCACTACATGATTTTTGGTTTCCATGTGTACCTTCCATAACACTATTATAGGTCTCCAAAAAAATTTGGAGTTTATAAATAATCAACACTGATATTTAATTGGTTCAAATTATAGAGTGTGAGTTGATAAATTTGAAAAAGGTATCACAATAAAAGCATGCCTAAAAAATGTATCTCTAGATTGGAAACATCACAAGTAGTGCTTATTTAGCATTTCACTTGTATATCACACTCTAATTTAGCATATGACCATAAGGACATTCAAAGGTTGGTATGCACGACAACATGTGTTCGATTATTATATCTTCATGGCAGCATCTTCTAAGTCATTTTTCAAAAATTTAAACACACTCCAAATTTTACATAAAACATGAAGGAAAGATTGTGTGTGTGAATAATGTTACACATTTTCAAACACACTATGCAACATGCACAAATCAAGGATATCCATAGAGACACTTTAAACTATTTTGCACTTATGAAACACCAAGAGGAATTCCAAACATTATCCCATATGCCACATAACCTATGCACCATTGTTGAAGTGCATATCATTAACATAGCCCTATAGCACTATTCTGCACTTTTATATCTTCAAGATGAAAATTGCACTACAAAACACCTTATAATATGAATAACTTAACATCCACATATTATAACTATTATGCCATGTATATTTCTAATTTTTAATCTATATATTTGTGTTAGGTCAAGGATCTTATTAACAATATAGCATGATTGGAAGTAACTGCCACACCTACAAGGAACCATCACCCAAGCATAAGCTAAACCATTCTTGAATTGTCCATTTTTTGTAACCATATATTATAAATCCTTTATTATATATATATATATATGTATATATATATATATATATATATAAAATAAAGGAATTATAATATATGGTTACAAAAAATGGACAATTCAAGAATGGTTTAGCTTATGCTTGGGTGATGGTTCCTTATAGGTGTGGCAGTTACTTCCAGTCATGCTATGTTGTTTATATATATATATATATATATATATATATATATATATATATATATATATATATATATATATATATATATATATATATATATAAAGAGAGAGAGAGAGTAAGCATATGATAAATTTAGTATCATAATCATACTTATATCGACCATGCACCCAATGTGTTCTAAATACATAGATTCTTTGAGTCATGTATTAGTCGACCATGGGCCCTCCATATGTTAGCATATTATGTGTATCTAACATCTAAATGGTCTTTATCTAGTCAAGAAAAATCAATAGGGATGTGTCATTACACTTTATGATCATGGGAGAATACTCTGCTCATCTTTAAGGTCACTTGTAGTCTAGGTAAAACAATAAGGAAACATTACCCATCTAATCAGAGGAGCCTTATCTCATAGTCTTACTGGTTACTTGTAGCTTAGGAAAGTCAACAAGTCAACATTCCCCTCTTGATCACATAATATTCTCTCCTTGTATTACTACACATTGTACACATGTAATTTTCCTTATTCTTTCATTTGAATAGATATTATGAAAATATCATGTGTCTAATGGTGTAATGGTTTTTATGTATTTTATATTAGACTCCACTAGATTTTTTATAATATAAAACTCTATTTAAATATATATGTCTAGTTTATATAGTTTTAACATTATCTATCATGCATTATTTCCTAGGCCCCATGGTATACATCAATATAGATGAATATCCCTTGAGGTTTCTTAGCCTATAACCAATTTTTTAGCTCTTCTTTTTTTATTTGTGTAAAACTAGGTCAAGAGAAGAAGAAGACATCAAAAAATATTTTTTGCCTAAAAACTCAAGAAAGTGAAGAAATATAAATATATGACATTAAACATCACACATGCACATGAATATTTAGATTCCATAACTAAGCATAATATAAACTTGATGCAACAAAACACATTCTATGGCATAGTACACATAACACATTCAATAGTTGAATCTTCCCATGGAAGATTTAGTAATATTAATAATAGGTTTTAAATCCATTTCATTATAAATAGAGGTCCAAATTTCACACATAATTGATTTATCACATCTATACCACTTTTACAATCTTGGAATATTAATAGTATGCCTAAGTGTTTGTTTCATCAGTTTCGATATTTGTTTTAGTTCATTACTTGTCCAATCATCTCATTTACACTTGTTTGTCATTTTTATCTACCAAGGTAGAGATGATTTACTATTTTATATCTCCATTATGTGCTTAATTTTACCATTTAATTAGTGTCATTATACCCTAGTGTCACCATTTGTTAAAAAATAATTGGTGAACCCCTCCATTCTTTGAATTATTATATCTTTTGAGGATTCCCCTTAACGTTTCATATCTAGTTTCTATTTTTTTAAATATAAGTTCAAATATCCATATTAATTTCACATATTTTGATCAAACCCTAAATTATACTCACCATTTTTTGTTTTCTAATTACATCCATATTTCATAATTTTATGTTTTCACCTTTATTACTTGATCACCTACATATTTTGATGTTTTTCTTTAGGCTTAATCCTCTCCATTTTCAAATTTGATTTTCATAATTGAATCTTATTTATTATTACTATATTTTTTTCACTTTATTCATGTTTTTCATGATTATATATTATCCCTATAAAGGTTATACCTACACATCTTACTAGAGGTAGCATTATATTTAGTGGTTCTATTTACAAGTTGACACGATTAAGTTTGTAAACCACTCTTATTTTGAAAATGATGATCATTACTAAGATTCCTCATAGTGGTAATACCCCTCCATGTGTGAATGATATTGACTATGTTTATGAATAAACTATGTCTCTTTATGATCATGCTTCTTCATATGATGGTTGTGCTAGTAAGGATAGAGATAATGCTTGAAATAACATGTCTCATGATTTTATTGATATACCAAATTTTGATAATATGATGAAAATGCTTTATATGCTTTGAATCCCCATAAAATTTGAGAAATAGATTTAAATATGAAAAACAATTTTAAATCTAAATCAAATCTTACAAATAACATCAATAAGAGAGAATATAAAGAATAATCAGAAATAATAATAGATTCTTACCATAACCTTGCTCTTTTTTGGCTTCCCACCAAGATTTTACAATAGATTATCTAATGCTTCTCTTATTGATTATGGATTGCTTGACAATGGCTTCAAGATGGACATTTTAATAGCTTCTTTGGAGGCTTGGATGTTATAATGGATGAAAGAGAACTAGTGCAATGAAGGCATCACAGACTTGGATTTGTTCCTTGTTCTCATGCGTGGGGATGACCCTTGAATTTAAAGATGTTTTTTAGAAGGAATTGGAGGGGAAGTTTCCCTCTAAAATTTCAAATTTGAGGAGGGAGAAAGTTCTAGAGGTTAGAAGCCTCCAGACTTTGTTTTGGGGGGAAACATGTGATTAGAAAGACAGTGAATAAAGAATTATAAAATTAGGAATTATGTGAAAAGTGGGGTAAATTAGGATTTAGAATATTATGAATATGTGAAAAGTGGGGTAAATTAGGATTTAGAATATTATGAATATGTGAAAAGTGGGTTATTTCATGTAGTTAGGATTAATTAATTAATTAACTTAAGGGTAGGAAGGGGTGATGTTAATATGAGATATAAGGATTAAGTGTCGATATTAGATAAGATTAGGCATAATTTAACAAGTTACTTTAGTGAGTAGAATTAGATGCATACATTTTCCCCCTCTTTGAAAGGGCATTAAAACTGGAAGGAGTAATGGTATTTCAAATAATAAATATGATCATGGATGGGTGTTAGTAAATTAGTGGAAGTAGGATGTTCCTTCAAAGGGACATGTAGAATAAAATGAGATGGATGGCCACTCAAAAGGAAGAAATGTGGGCGAGGTGCATTAGGGAAAATTTAGATGTAAAATTGGACTTGTAAGAAATCCTAAAAAAATAATTTATTTTTATTTTATAAATTATTTAAATAAAAATAAGTAAATAAATCACTTAACTACATGGGTTAAGTGGGACCACATATTTATATGATGACTCATAAAAATATTTTTTCACTATACTTTGTATATTTCTTAGATAGTCCTTGAGCTTTTTTATCTCTCAAAATTCAAACTCAATCTTAAGTTTCTAAAAATAACACATTTTAATTTCTTCTTGAGAAAATGATTAAATATTTCCAACTCACATTTTATTATTATAATTTTTGCTTCTAAATAAACTTAATAGTTAAAAGTTTTCCTTGTAAATAATATTTATTAAAATTATCCTTGTAAATAATATTTATATTTGATATCCACATAATAATATTTTATATTTGTTATCTAAATAATAATATTTATTGATATGTAAATACAACCAAAATGATATATGTTCATTGATAGAAACATAGATAAGTCAAGGAACAATTATAAAAATAAATAACTTCAAGTGTATTGATTAGGAAATATATGGGGAGGCATGCCCAATATTAATTATTTGTTATTCCATTGGCTTGATCATAATAAAAGGCCCCATTCCTTAGGCTCCATCAAGAAAAGGGATATAATTTATAGGGGACATGTTAAACATCACAAATGATATCAACCTAGTCTATGAGAAATTATTAATGCAATGAGATGCAAACAATATGATATGAATGTTTGAACATACCTTTGGATAACTTCTCAATCTATATATATCATGTTATCATTATGCCCAAAAGGTTACCTTCAAAATTTCATTATCATATCACATTACAAGTCCCCAAATGTACTAAGGAATAAATATATTAATGTGAAACTAAAATTAAAACATTATAACATTTAGAACTAAAATAACCAAAGCATATTGTATACCCATGAGAATAAATAAATAAAATGCATGAGACATTATACTGGAAATAATTCACATGGATAAAAGTTAATCTTTGAAAAGGTAAAAAGGGATATAATAATGAATACAAATTATAGTGGAAATATTTCATATCGATAAAAGTTTAAAAATATTTAAATCATGAATTTAAATATAATATTTTTAAATTAAAAAAATAAAAAATTTAAATTAAAACTATTTTATATAATGTATAATAGTTTTTTAAATTTTAATGTAATGTGTAAGGAATATCCTCTCTAAATTATAGGGATTCTTGGATATTTTTACTAAATGTAAATAGAAAATATAAATTCAATGTCCAAATTCTTTGCTTAGAGAAAAAAATATTAACACTTTCCAAAAAAAAGAAGAGATGGAATCGAATAAAATAAATAGGGTCAATATTAACCAAAGTGGGTTAATTTACAGAATTTAATAAGTTTTATACAATAAAAAAATATTTTATTTTTATTTTAGATGAGGTCACTCCAGAGGATGATGTCATATTTTAAATGATTAAGATTTATCTCTTAGGAGGACCATTTTACATTTAAATTTCCTTGAATGAATAGACAAGGGAATGATAGAGGTGAGATCGATGATGAAAAAGGTGAAATTGACATGAATAGTGAGATATAAATTGACAATGCCCTTAGAAGTGACATATGCACAAGGAGTGAGGATGATATTGTCATGGTTATTGATACATCCCAAGGGGATCAATCATAACAAAGAATGATAAGACAAGTGGTTGAAAGATTTTGATGTATCCTAATCAAGGATGCATGCAAGGGGATATAATCCTGAATGCAATGAATGGGTTGCAAGTTGGTTCAACATACCCCAAGCAAAGTTGTATGTAAGGAAGAATAATGAACCAAAAAATTTGATGATTTATGCCATGAGATTTCAACATATCCCAGGAAAGGATGCATTTCAAGGAGAGATTTGGGCCAAAATGATAAAGGACATGAGATTTTGATATATCCCAAGCAAGGACACATACATGGAGAGCATCATGCTAAAAAGACAAGGATTTTATACTTTTAATGATGGGTATAGCTCATATCATGTGTCAAACAAGAGTAAGAAGTATTGGATAGAGGAAAATAACATGATCAAGTAACTAAAGGAGGAAAGGGAAGGATTGGTTGGTGTGGTCGAGGTATCCTTGGGCACCATGGGTGACCAAGCACTACTTGCATAGTCTTAAGAGACCTCGAGCCAATGTATTTCTCCCCAAACAAGAAAGGATGATGGGAAGAAAAAGACATGTGAGTATTAAATAGATGGGTTAAATTTGAATAGGAGTGGAGGAGTGGAAATATAGATGAGATATAACATGATTGATATTAATGATGCCCCTAATAAAGACATATGCATAAGAAGTGGATACTATGGTGTCATGGTTATCAACACATGCCAAGAGGAATCAACCATAACTAAAAATTAACAAAGATAGCTATAATATTGAGACATATCCTAAGTAAGGACACATGCTTATAAGAGCTACAAGTCTCAAATGGAGGATATAAGAGTGTCATGGTAGCTCAGAGAGATGTTTAAATAAGGATGGGGGTGGTTGTGATGTCATGATGGTGGTCAAGCAGATTAGGTGACCAATGTGTCAACAAAGTGTGGAGAAGACCGAAGGTCAATGGAGTGGTATGAGTAGAATAGTGCCATATTTATTGGGAGTAATAGTTTTGGAGTGATAAAAGTGAACAGATAGGATTCAAAAATAATAAAGAGGCATAAAAAAATGGAGGTGATATAAAGAACATGGTTTCAGAGGAAGAGGTGAAAGATGATATCAGGCTACCAATGCAAGGTGGTAGAATGGGGTAATAGAAGTGTGATGGTAGAGGGTATCGCTATGATCTGAGTTTTAATGGGGGTACCTATATCAAGAGCTACATAGGCTTTTTGGAAAAACTCCATCATTATTACGAGCCAAGTTTTACTAGTTGTAGTGAATGTAAGACCTGCATAAGTTTGTTGCACAAGTGGTTGTTATTACTCTATGCCAAGGTAGATAATTGAGATGGGTGGAAGGGTTTGAAGAGCCTATTGAATATCTTCATAGGTAGGTGTATGCATCATTTGTTTGCATACCTTTGTACTAGGAATCCTTGTAAGACATTGATGATAACATCATTAGGTTCAAGCTCAATGACCCTAAGGAGGAAGATGTGGTCATTGGTAAATAAGGTGGAAAAATATCAACCTCCACTTAAGACACATCAGATGTGGTTAATAAAACTATCAAAAGATATTAAAAGGTGTAATATAGATGTGGGTCATCGAAATAAAAGAGAAAAGGCTAACTTAGTGTAATGTGTTTTGAGAGGGAGGTTGTGGCTTAGGCTAATGGCAAAAAATTAGGGTGTACAAAATGGTAAGGAGGAAGGGAAAAAAGATCAACACTAAGGTGGGAGCCAAAAATAGGTATGGATTTTACTATGGATTATTTATTATATATGTATATGTGTATGAATGAATACATGAAAAACTAGGGTTTTAAGTGTTTTGATGAGGGAGATCATGGGTCAGAGTGTGGGGAGAAGCCAAGGAGATGGTATAAAGGTCATGCAAGACTAATGGGAGCCATATCAAGGGTTTTTTACTTATGTATGATAGCATCATAGGAGGCCATAGTTAGGAAGGGTGAGGTAAAATTCATTGGTGAATAGGGGCCATGTGAGGTATAATATCAAATTTTTTGAAAGGTTTTGGGATATTTTTAAGTTATGAAATGCAATGGCATTATTTGACTGGTAATTTTGTGTGTATTTTATGGGATCAAGCTCTAGAGAGGATGATGGTGGTAATAAGTGCATCAATATCGTTATAGAGATGGTGACATAGTCAATGGTTAAGTAATGTATACCAACCATGAAGTCATAGGAGGATAAATAAAAATAATGGGGCATTAGGGATTATCTAAGTTGATTAACAACTACACAATATGAGATAATAGGTTTGAAATTCCAAGTTTCATATGAGCTTACAAGGTTAAATTATATGAAGAGATATACAAATGGTGGATGTACTGGCCTAGGTAACATCATTGCTAGAGCAAGTGAACCGATGGGAAGTGCATATTGGGGTACTAAAAGAATAGATGGAGTAGATGTAGGATAACCATATTTAGATTCAAGGATAATTAAATCAATGAGAGGTAGAGGCATGGGTCATGAGGATGGAGAGAAATATGGATCAAATACTATTGGATGCCTTGGTGTTAGGAGATGTGATAGACTAGGTGGTGAAGATGGATTAAGAGACACAATATTAGAGAGACCTATAAGAGCATACAATACCATCAAGGCAAAGTGATCCTTCATATAGGGAAATAAATTGATCTAAAATGACAATAGGTTCCATGTCATTAAGCCAGTTAGTGCATCCATCACCGAGGCCACCAAGATAGGGTGTATGTAGGTCATGATGTATCAGAGGTGTAGAGCTTGGGCTCATATTTAATAAATGTAATTATAAAATAAATGATGTGAAAAGGTTTATATAAATGTGTGAGAGATGATGGGGAATCTATGATGGTTAGAAAACATGTGGATTCTTGTATGAATATGATGTAATAATCGATATTATGTTGATAAGAATAAAGAAAAATGTGATTGTTTTATTATGTTGTGTAATGATGAAAAAGTGATGATATGATGTGGAATGACATTTATAATTGATAGGATAATAATTATAATGGTTATGATGTGTATGTGGGGTCATGAGGATGGGAAGAAATGATTTTAAAATGGTTGAAAGATGATTTTATGGCACTCCGTGAGTAGGGACACTATTGTGCAAGAATAATGACCATTGCTGGGATCCATCCTATCAAGAGGTTTAGGAAAGTAGTACCATTAATTTTAGGGATGTGGTGTTATATAACACATGAGTATTTAATTTATTTTGGTTTTAGTAAAATATTATACAATCATTCATTTAGGTTATGTAGGTGCAAGTAGGCAGATACTCTAATAATGTTGTAGGGTAGTCCAGTACTACCACTGGGGTAGATATATGAAGTGAACATGTAGTTTTTTCACATGTTGAATTCAGTGATGGACCTATTGGAGGTAATATTATGGTAACAACAACTATAAGATCTAAGGCCCTAATCATAATGTGTAATTCACCAATTTTTTTGCACAAGGTGCCAGCCAAAGAGATGCATCCAAGGTATTGCAAGACCTAGAGGCATCCATTTATTTCATGTGGGAACTTATAGTGAAATAAAGAGGTAGCATAACCTACATGAGTGAAAAATGATGTGACTAGTGAAATGAGGGAGGTGGTGCAAGAATCAACTCCATCTGGTATATGTTGTTTATGTGGGTAAATCAATCATTTAGGCTAGTATTATACCTAGAGGGAGTTGGGAAATGATGGATATATATAATAGAGGTGAGGTTTTTGGGTTGTGGGAACCTCAATATTGACCAAAGTACCTCCTAGGCCATGTTCTAAGTTTTTAACAATGTGAGTGGGCTATGTACTAGTTATTAATAAAACAATTGGATATTTGTAGTGTGATTGTTTTGGTATATTTATTTAGATAATGTAATGGTGTGTGGTTTTTTTAATTGTGAATACTTTGATAAAGGTGTTTGGTTTCTTATGATATATTTAAGTGTAATAATCCTACATAAGGTATGTTTTCATCATCAAAATGAGTGAGGGAATGAGAATGTCTTGATCCATGTATATTGTGTAATCTAATTTTGCTTTTGCATGTGTAAGTATAGGTGTACCAATGACATGATAAGATTCATGGTAAATTTGGAGAAATGGTGCATGGGAAATATATTTGAGTGACCTTACCAATTATAATTTTGGGTAGTCACTTAGATCATCCTTGTTCCCATTTGATCAAAAGTACAAAAGATAAAAAGACACTAAAAGTTCACTGACTATGACAAATATTTACAAGACTTAAAATGTAACAAAAAATAACACACTTATAGGAAGATAAAATGGACTAGGGTAAGGATTTTTGATTTATATACATGTGAGTTTAATTAAGGAAATGATGCTGGACAATGGCTATTTACAATAAATGGAATAACAAGACTACTAAAGACATTATATATTATAGGGACATAGTTAAATATGTACATGGGGTTAATTGTTCCCAAAAGTGTTTTAATCACAACTAAGACAAAGATATAAACCATTTGTGAAAAATGGTATTTAAGTTCTAAAGTGAATGATCAAGATTCAATTGTAGAGTGCATGATGGATTTTGGATTAAGAATATTATATGACCATTCTGATAATGATGAGATTAGTGGATTCTTATGGATCTTTACTTAGGAATGGATATGGATAAATAAGTATGGATGAAATTTGAGACTAATAATAGAAATAATCATCATGGAGGATGTGATTGGGATATATATAAGAATATCCAAGATGGGATGAGTAAATCATGAAATTATTCCAACTTGGAGAGTGGATTTAGAGATTTTGGAGGACTTCTCAATAGATATTCCCCTTATATAATTAGCAATGATTTTACCCCAAATTGAAATTCCCATCTCCTAATTTTTCCTAAGCATATAATATACACCCACTTTTTAAGACTAGGTTCATATGGGGAATGATGGAATGAAATGGAAGGATGGTAGTGGAATGGAAATGGATATGTCCCTAAGAGTTGGGACTCATAGATGGAGATTATGGAGCCTTTTAAGTATACACATGTTTCAAATGCATTATATTCATAGGTTCATATAGATCATCGCCATTGAGTGTAGCCAATATATAGGATCTCGATCCAAATTTTACAATGATGATATAAGGCCCTAGCCATTTTGTTGTAAATTGTCCTTTCTTGTCCCAGTCTGCATTGGTTTTCTTTTGATTTTCCTTAAGGACTAGGTCACCAACTTCAAATTTCTAGGACTAGATATTCTTGTGATATTGGCCTTTGAGATTATTTTAATATGACTAAAGATGATTCAAATCATTTTATTATTTTTCATCTAATAGTTAAGGTTATTGTATCCAATCTTGTCTAAGATTATGATGAGTAATTATTCCCTACAAAGAGATGCATAAGAAGGGGATTTTCACTTCTATTGGAAAGATGGATTGTGTTCCATGGAATAAAGCGTATGGAGTAGCCCTAGTAGGTTCTCAAACACTAGTTATGTAAGACCAAAGTATAAGATAAAATTGCAAATGCTAATTTCTACCTACATCATTAATTATTTTATTTATAATCTTAAGAAGTGTCTTATTGGTGGCTTCTACTTTTCCATTCCCCTGGGGATAGTAGGGTGTGTTAAAATGCTACTCAATGTGATAGAATTTGCACATATCTTCAACCTCTTGATTTTTAAAAGACTTATAATTATCTGATAATATTTTGGTTGGGATGCCAAAATGAAAAATAATCTGATTTAGGATAAACTTTGATATATGAAGACCTATGGTGTAGATAAGTGACATTACTTCAAACCAATTTTTAAAGTGCTCTGTAGTAGTGATTATAAACTTATGTCCATTAGATGACATCATATTTATTTTTCCAATTAAATATAATCCTCATATGGAAAATGGACATGGGTTCATTATAGGCTGTAACTCTTATGCAGGGGCATGAATGAGATTATCATGATTTTTGATAGGCTACACATTTATGTACATATTGGTAGGCATCTTGATCCATTGTGGGATAATAATATCTAGTCTTGAGAAACATTTTGGCTAGGTCCATCTGACTAACATGGCCACCATAGATACCACCATGGACCTCCTTGATTGCAAGAGTAGCCTCTTATAAGTTTAGGCATCTCAATAGGGTCTTGTCATAGCCTCGTTGATAGAGTGTGATACCAAGGATGGAATAATAGGATGTACAATGGATGAAGGCTTTTTGTTAGTGATAGTTGAGGTTTTGTGGTAGGATATTGTCATTGATTTAGGTATATATGTCATGATACCATGGTAGATTGGGATCAAGGATGGCATAAATTTTAAAATAAGCCATGGATTAATGAGCTAATAATATCAAATGTTCAATAATAAAATTACCTTCAAGGACATATTTTGGAAGTTCAATCAAAGACCCTATATTAGACACAAAGTTGTCTACTTTGTTACTTCCTTGTGAAACTTGTTCAAATATGATAGACTAAATTTTTTTCTTTAATTGATCCACTAGATATTTATATGGAAGCAATTTATAATCCTTTATTTGAAAGTCCTCATTCACTTGTTTCATAATCAATTATGAATCACCAAATACCTAAAGGTGTTAGATATTCCATTGGATGTCTAGTTGGATATTGATAATTAATGCCTCATATTCAGAAATATTGTTTGTACATGGGAAAGCAATGCAAAAAGTTTCAAGGATGAGGCCACACTTTGGGGTTACCAAAAAGATTCATGATCCTAACCCATGGGTGGTAAAATAACCATCAAAATATAATTTCCATCTATTTGATTCTATAGTAGTCAATATGGACTCATCAAGAAAGGTTGTGATGAGAGGCTTACTATCTACAAGGGGTACTACTGTAAGTTGATGTATGGTATCTTGTACTTTGAAAATGTTTTCATTTAAATATTCTATGTCAAATTCACTTAACAACATAATCCACTTATCCATCCTTCTAGTTAGATCAGATTTTGATAGCATGTACTTAAAGGGATCAACTTTAGCTATGAGCTAGACTTGGTTATTGAGCATATAATGCCAGAGTTTTTTAAGGTAATGACAATGGCCAAGCAAGAATTTTTAATAGGGGTATAATTAATCTCATAGTATATCAATGTCCTACTGAGATAATATATTTCTCATTATTTTCCTTCATCATTATGTTGAGCTAAAAGGGCCCATATTTCACAAGGCATTATAGATATATATAGAAGTAAAGGCCTTCTCATGACTGGTGGTGATAAGATCAGAGGCTTAACTAGATATTGCTTGATATTTTCAAAAGTCTATTAACACTTGGAATTCTAATTTAAATGAGTCCCCTTATTCAAAATATGGGTGAAAGGGTGACATTTGTCTACTAATTATGAAATAAATCAATGAATGTCATGTAACTTACCTTGAAGGCTTCTTGGTTTCTTTATATTTATAAAAGGGGGCATTTAAAAAAATAGATTTGAATTTCATTAAATCTACCTCAATGCCTCTTTGGAGACTATGAACCCTAATAATTTATCTGAGGTGACTCCAAACATAAACTTATTTGGGTCTAATCTAATCTTATATTATCAGAGTCACCCAAAGATTCTTCTTAAGACCATAGGATGCTTTGATCAAAGTTTGGACTTCCCTAGTATATCATCTGCATAATACTTAATGATGTCATGCATCATGTCATATAAGATGATAGTTATATCCATTTGGTAGTTTGTTCCTAAATTTTTAAGACCAAAGGCATCACTTGATAATATAAGGTTCCACATGGAGTGATGAATGTTGTTTTATGTTGATCCTTAGGAGCAATTTTGATTTTATTATATCCCAAAAAACCATCCATGAGGGATAACATCTCATATCTTATAGTGGAATCCATTATTATGCCTATATTTAGTAGGACAAAGTCATCATCGAGGCATGCCTTATTAGTATCTTGGATGTTGGTGCAAACTCTTATTCTTCTTTGTGGCTTAGCCACAAGAACAATGTTAGATATCCAGTCAGAATAGTCAATAAGATGGATAAATTTGGCTTCCAAAAATTTGTAAAATTCTTCTTTGACTAATAAATCCACCTTAGGATACATCTTATGAAGTTTTTTCTTGATTGGTTTTGAATTTGGGTAAACCACTAGATGATGCACTACCAAGGATGGATCAATCCTTGAAATGTTTGAATAACTCCATATGAAGACATCTATATACTATTTGAGTAACTCAATGAGAATTTATCATTCCTCGAGTGTAATAATTTCCCCCAATTTGAATATTTTAGGAGACTCTTTTGTTCCAATATTGAATTTAATAACTTCCCTGATAATGGAGGGTGACTAATCCTAGAGATACGTTAGCAGTGATGGTAAGTCTTATATTTTTGAAGCAAATTCATTGGGGAGATCTATATCTAATTTTGAATATGATTCTAATTCTCTAAAAGAGGGTTGAATGTTATTTATGTTTGGATAGGGATATTCCTCTTTGTACTCTCCTTCTTTAATTTGATTTAGATATGTTTGTTGTTCTCCAAAATTGGCAAACTCATTAAGACTAATAGTGAACCCTTTCTTGTGATCTTTTGATGGTATGAAATCTCATGATCCAAATTTTTTGATAATGGATTCATCATTTTGGAACATATCAAAGGATGGATCATGTTTTTAATCCTAATATATCAAGGTAGGGTAATGAATGGATATATTAATGGTGGAGATGGTGGTGTCATGGAAGAGATTAGTGGTAGTAAGATATTCATAAATAATATAAATAGAACCTATTTTGATTTCTTCATCAAAATAAGAATCCTTAGGAACTAAATAAGTGTCCAAAAAATATCATTTAAGTTGATGCCAAGAGGTTTGTACCATAGACCAAGATGTTTTGGGTGTTCTTGAACCCCTATAGGTTCAATCATGCCTTGTTCATATCTCCCTAGTCCTTTTCCCTAGTAATGCATATTTTGCATCATCCTTTATAGCTAGGGATACTTTTATGTATGGAATTATAGGACCTCATTATTTGGAATAAACCATGAATCATTTGGCTCATCAAAGTACTCTTCTGATAGTAGCCCAACACTAGTGAAGGTTGTTGATCCAAAATAATAAATGATGAGGTTATCTTTCCTCATAGTTGGGGACCCATAGCTTTGTGGGGAGAGTGGCTAGTCTCCAACATAAATTGTATTATAATCATATTCCCCATAGCCTATGAAAGTTATCTTGAGATATGTGATTTTTGGGGATGCATTTGAAGTAGGTGTCAAATCATTAGGGTGTACATAATTTTTGACTTTTGGATTAGGAGTGGAATTATGTGTGTTGGGGAAATAACAAGTGGGATGGGATTGATCCATTTGATAGTTATGAAGGTGCTCTATCTCCCCTGGGATGGTAAAATCCATTCCTAAATGAGGTAATTTTAAACACTGATAGAAGGTGGAAGGAGCTTCTCACATTTCATGGATACATGGGCATCCTAGAAGTAAGTTGTAGGGAATATCAACATCCACAACATGAATCAAAGTTTGATGGAAAATGGGTCCCATGGCTATAAGAAGATAGATAGTTCCTATGGATGGCCTTTAATTATCATCATATACCTTGATCATTATGAGATTAGGCCCTAATGAAGATTCTTAGTACCCAAACTTCTTCAAAAAGTCTAAATTGCATAAATTTAAAGTAGACCCTCTGTCTATGAGTACCCATGGGATTTTATGGTTGGAGATGGAAATTTATAGGAATAGTGGATATTTATGATGTAGGCATATAGGTGGCATATATTATGCACTAAAAGTGATCTATTGGGATGGAGATAAATGACCCACCAATGCTTGAAATTAGCATGTCAATACCCTGATGAACTTTGAGTTCATTCAGGACTTGTTTGAGAATCTCTTGATGTATCAATGATGTCTCAAGAAGATCCATAAGAGAGATTTGAGATGGAGTCTTCTCAAGTTATTGGATTATGTCATATGATTTGTCATAATATTTTGAGACTTTTTTTAAGATATTAACATTTTTAGATGTGGAAGTGGATGGGTCTTTGGGGGGTGCTCTAGGCACTATAATTTTACCACACTAAGTGGTTACTACATAGTTAGTTGTTACCCTATTGATTTTAAAAATGGTGGATGATGGTGGTATGGGATCTTGGGGGACACAAATTTTAAATGGTATTTATGTAATGATATGGAATGGAATAGTAATTAGTTTGGTTGGATGTGGAGGCTTGACCCCAGTCCTTGGGTGGTTTCTTTTGCTTCTAGTAATTTTTAGGCAAAGGGTCTTGATAGATTTTGAGCTATTGATTCTTAGATTTATAGGTCAGGCTTTCCCATTCTACTTCAATGTCCCCTTTCTCATTTAAATATTAGTTTCAATGTTTTAATTACATGTAATTATCAATATCATGCCCCCTAACTTGATGATATTAACAAAATTCATCCTCATGATACCAATCTAGTCAGGGTTTACTATCATCCAAAAGTCATATTTTTGGGAGAGTGATCATGTTTGTAGTTATTAACTATTATAGGACCACTACTATAAGTATCCCAGACCTAGTGAGGGGCCTTTTCCTATTTGGGGTTTAGGATTTCCCCATGGTACTCATATGGTAGAGACATTTTGCTTATTAATAGGTGAGATTTTCTACACCATTTGAAAATGTTGCTTAGAATCTTTGACTCTACCCCCCACAACATTTTTGTTCTTATGAAATATTTTTGGCTTACTTAAAAAGATGTTATCTTGATTATGAATATGTTCAATTTGGGTATACAATTTAGTTATACCTTTATCAATGAGGGTATTTTAAATTTGGATCCCTTTCTCTATGATTTCATCAAAATATTTTGGATATTGTATCTTTAATTGATATTTAAATTTAGTATTGAGGTTGTCAATAAACATTTTGGCCAACTCATTTTATGGAACCGTGCAACATAATCATCTTGAAAGACTTCTCCAATGTTGTAGGGATGAAGCTAGGCCTTTTCCATTTATTTTTTTAGTGTTATAAATATCTATGATAGATATATCATGCTCAATATTGAAGGATAAGTGTCTCACAAATTTATCTATCAACTCCCCAAAGCTAGATATGGACCCTTTAGGTAAATTCATAAAACATTCTAGTGCTAGCCCTATGAGATGTTTGGGGAAAAGTCTAAGAAGATAAGCATCATCATAAGAAACCTCATGGTACACTACATATAATTATTATACATGATCTTGTGGATCCCCTTTTCCTCTATATTTATCAAATTTTGGGATCTCAAAATGTGTTGGGAAAAGTACTTTTAAGATGCTCATGTCTAAAGAAGATGTGTAAAAGTCCTCATACTTGTATCTCATAACCTGTGTGTGAGATTTGATATATTGGTGAGTCTCCTTAATTATACTCTAATTTTGTGAAAATGAGGGGTCCATGAGGGGATTTAATGTTTGATCTTGACTAGTTAAAGGTCTATAATGATTAGGGTTGGTGTTTCTAGCATGTTGCCTTGAGGAAGAGGGTCTTTGATTTTAAGATCAGAATTGTGAGGCAAGGGAGTTAATTTTTTGGGTTAACTGCTCTAACTAATCCTCCAAGGTGGTTCTTCTCCTATTATCCTCAATGTTATTATTTTGGAGGGGTTCTTGTTGTTTTTTTCTTCAAGCTATTGATCATGATCCATAAGATTATTCTCTTCTTATTCTTGATTCGTATTAGTTTGATGATGTGGAGTTTTGGGCCTAGTAGATGGATGGATTAGATGTTGCAAGAGGTTTATGTCAAATTTAGGGGGTAATTTTCCCCCCTTTCTAATTACTTAAGTAGTAATTTGATCACAATTCTCATAGATGTATTGCTCAAATTGGGCCATAACCTCACTGTTATGGAAGAAGTCATTTGTGAATCAATCTTCCTCTTTAGGGGTATGCATGTTACTATGCATGTCATCATTATCCCAATTTAATTCACATAGATTCATAATTATGTCATTTTCTTGATTAGATCCTTTTCCCTTTATTAATATTTGGGTACGGGTTCTAAGAGGCATGGTAGATGGTGAAGGTGATGTGATACTAGTGATTAGGTGTGACTTTGATATAGGATGATGGGAGAGAAGGTGATTTTGGATACTAATATTATCTAAAACCAAAGAATATAAGTGTTCAAGATAGGTTATTATATGTGACTTCAATTGGATTTGTTTTAAGGATATGAAGACTAGAATGACTGAATACTATCAAAGTAACAAACCCATTAGGGTTCAATCTAGCAAAGAGGATGAGATGACTAGATACCCTTCAAACTACCAAGATGATGATTAGATGTGTGCTAGATATGAATATATAATATGATGAGATGATGGGTGATAGACTAAAACCAAATAAGGTTGAAAACATTGATAATGTTGAGTCAAGGATAAGAGTGATAACTAAGATAAAGAATGATGAGTGACCACTAACATTTATTAGTTTTTGAGATATAGTTTTGTTATCCATAAGGTGTGAATAGTGATTGGTATATGTCCTAAGGTCTCTAGGTATTTTTGATAAAATGGGATAAGCTGACTTAGTTCACAAATGATGTGGGCCTTAGCACAACATAGACAAAACATGCCCAATAATGAGTCTTAATTTTAGTCAACCAAATGGGTGTGTGACCTGATGCCTGCACCATCTAATGGCTTAAAGGTGAGGCTATAATATAATGACCTATTATGAAATATAATAAACCCTATCAACTCCATCTACACTTGATGGTCACTTGGGAGTTGATACTAACTCTTGTAGTAGATTGCTTGTTATAGCCGATAGGTCTTATTCTAGGATTATACAGGCTCACTATAAGAGTCCTTGATATACGTTAGGTATGGTGGGGCCCAAATCCATGTAGGATGTTTTATAACTACTTTCCATATTAGATCCAAAATTCCCCTCACTCCATGAACCCTTTATTTTTATTTAACACCTAATGATAACTATCCTTATATTTATACTCCACTAGAACACAAAATGTGATCTAATACGTGGTGATGAAATCCATATCACTAACCCCTAGGGACTAATGGAAAGTATATGGATGTCACTTTTATAGTCACATTTCACCCTATAAATAAAATTGGGGAGGGTTTATTGGAGGTTTTTGATCCTCTAGGAATTACCACAAGGATGTAAGGAGGAGAGTATACACCATTATAGCTCCCAAGTGACTCTCAAGCAAGAAAAAAAAGATTTATTAATTGATTAATTTATGTGTAGTAAACAAACAAAATTAGATGGAATCAAAAATGAATTTTTAAAACTACCACTTTAACAAGCATTTTGTAATAAAAATAAATTAACACTTTTAGATTTATGGCCTTGGACTAATCAGAACTATGAGCACAAGGTGATTAGTAGTTTTATAGTTTTTTCCTTTGACACATGCACACTTATAGGGGAGAAAGATTTACCATTTATTTTCATTATTTTTTTACATTTACAAACTATGATGACTATAACCTTTATCAAAAAATACTATACAACTTAGTATTTTATGATATTGCCTTTTAGACTTTAAAATAATACTAATAGATTGGACTTAAAATTATAAAACCTTTTCAAAATTGTTATTGACAATGTCACATGTGAAAGGGTTATGTAAAAAAAAAATACAAAATTAATCCTATCTTTTAGGAAGTAGTCAAGACCATATGCAATATTAAATAAAGTTTCATGACTCAATTTTGGATAATGTGATGTTATCAATAGTTATACAAAGACAAAAACTAGTCTTGAAAACAAAAATTTATCCTTTAATTACATCCAAACCAAGTGGCCAAAGCTACTTATTATTTGAACTCACTACAAAAGAAAGCATATGGATTATTTTATTTTGACATGAAATAAAATAAAACCAATATGTGGGAAACCTAATAGGTGCAAGATTTGAAATGTGACTGTGTTTGCTTCTACCCCATCCTAGCTAACATGCCACATATTTGACCAAAGTAACATTGTAGTTTAAAGTATATGGATTGCTTCATATGTCATTGAAATTTTTTTACCAAATAGGAAGTCAGCCTAATATGATCATTATGATGGTGAGATAATGTGAAGCTTGAGTGAGATGTAAGTAAGACCAAATCCATAGCCAAGATGGATCCAAAAAAATGATGAAGTTGAATAGAAATCATGATCTAAGTTATCAATTCCCCATTGGAATGTAATATCTAAGGTAAAGTTATTGAATGGTGATCTTATGTTATGTTAGTGGGATCAAGTCATAGGGAAGATCAATTTAGTGAAAGTGCATTGTAGGTGGAAGATATTATAAAGGAGTGTGCAAGGCCAAGTGGAAGATGGTCGACCAATGAGATCTATATGTGGCTATGACTGGATATACATCAAGATGAAACACTAGATCACTAAATAATAAATTAAAAAAACTAAGGCATGAATCTTAGTGAGTTAATTTTAGGTCTAGATATGTTGTGTTAAGCAAGGAGACTAGTCATAAAGGATGACAAAGTGGTGAAGACAATGAGTAAAGATCAAAGAGTTAGATCTAAGCCAAGAAAGATAAGTGGGAGATGCCAAGTGCCAAGGAAATGGAGGATGGAAATGGCATTGCATCTATCAATCTATGTGGTGGTTAGGAAGAATAAAATATCATGTATTAAAGGTTGGGTTGGACAATGTTAGAAGCATAGGGAAGAAGAAAAGGTTGTGCATGGAGGTGGATCAGGATAGGGAACAGGCTTCAAAACCCAAAACTATCAATCTAATGACAAAGCTAATGGTGAACCTCCTATGGTCATTAAATGTAGGATATGATCAGAATGCTCGTAATTGGAATTCTTAGGCCAAAATTGTAAATCAAACACTATAGGATCCAGGTGAAATCTTGGCAAAACTTGGTATGGTCAATGACCTTGGATCAACAACTCAAAAATAGCTTTGGACTGTGAATAAGAAAATAACTCCAATCACATTTTCCTTATAACTAAAAAATAATCACTCCAATAATAAGAGCTCATAACTAACAACTCATTATTGAATACTAACAAATAAAGATATGAGAGACCTCACAAGGAATAATACTTCAAACTTAAAATAATGAAAACTAGAATACTACAAGTGGTTGCAATCCTTATAATAACTTAACTAAAAATAAAAATAAAAATAAAAAATATGTTAGATCAAAACTTAAATAAGGATCACACAACAATATATTAAAAAAAAATAGATGAGATAATGGATTAAATACAAAATCACTATGAAAACCACAAAGTCGCTTGTCTTTGAGGAGTGCAAATTAGATCTTACTAAAAAATCATTATCAAGATCAAATTCATGCTAAGTCATTATTTTATTACACATTCATAGATTTTGAATGTGACGCACAACCTTGAAAATATATCTATAAAAAAAGGCAAGTTAGTACAAAGTTACAAATATCAGTTCAAAATTACAAATCACTTGGAACTAATTGTAGTCAGAAAATTTCATGTTTTTGTGGACACCTATTCTCCTTATTCAAGTCATACAAGCTTAAGTAAAACATACTCAAGGAACCTAAGGTTAGTTGAAGAGGAGGACTCCCCCCATCCTACCATGGTCACCAAATGAATCCTTGTAAAATTTAACAATAGATCTATATATTCAAAATGATTCTAAATCTAACTCAAATCTTATAAAGAACATCAATAGGAGAGAATGTAAGGAGAACTCATAAATAATAATGGATTCTTACTGTCACCTTGCTCTTCTTTGCCTTCCCTCCAATATTTTCCAACTGATTTCCAATGCTTCTTGGCTTGATTATGGATTGCTCGACAATGGCTTCAAGATGGACAATTTTTAGGGTTTTTTGGAGGCTTGGATGCTATAATGGATGCAAGAGAGATAGTGCAATGAAGGTAGTATAGACTTGGATTTTTACCTTGTTCTCATGCTTGGGGATGCACCTTACATTTAAATAGGTTTTTTGGAAGGAATTGGAGTGGAATTTTCCTTCTCAAATTTCAAATTTGAGGAGGGAGAATGTTCTAGAGGTTCGAAGCCTCTAGACTTTCATTTTTGAGGAAACATGTGATTAGAAAAGTAAGTGAATAAAGAATTACAAAATTAGGAATTATGTGTAAAGTGGATTAAATTAGGATTTAGGATATTAGGAAAATGTGAATATGTGGAAAGTAGGGTATTTAATGTAGTTAGGATTAATTAATTATTTGAGTTAAGGGAAGGAAGGGGTGATGTTAATATGAGATACAAGGATTAACTATCAATATTAGGCATAATTTAATGAGTTACTTTGGTTACAAGAATTAGATGCATATGTGTTTATATTGAAATAAACTTAAACAAATTGATGCTATGATTTTTCTAGTTTTAGATTAAGGTAAAAACAGGTTTTGAAGGGGCCCCAAAACCCTGAAACAAAGGAAGAAGGATATAACAAGAACATCCACAGGTGAAACAAACTTAACACCTACTACTGAGCAGTATCAAAAATAGGTTTTACAGGGACCTAAAACCACAATTAAAGATCATCAAAAGATAGACCCCAAGTTTTACAGAGACCTGGAAACTCAAGTATGAAAAGAAAGCAAAGAACCAGAATATGATTTTTCTAGTTATTGAAGTACAAAATTTAAAAATAGGAAAAAGGAATCTTTATGTAATCGTACTCCCATAGAATAACTATATAAGAGTACTTCAAATTTTTGGAGATATAGATATATGTTAGGTGGCAAGGCTAGTGATCTTCATATTAAAATTGATCATTTTGTGCCTTTACATACTTTTACACCCCCTCATCAAATAAATCCTTATATTCATACTCATCATAAGGATTATATCCTACTATCAATCCAATGACCAATTCATCTCCATAATCAAATATTATATTTATCCTCTTGGTCTTGGACATATTAAAAGACCAATCAAGTATCTATTACAAGTAATATTAATCATAAAAAGACATATGTTCTTACATACACACACACACCAAAGCTAAGAATACACCTAGTGAATATTTTGAATGTATGGAGGGAGTGTAAATCAACTTTGATTTAATTTAAAATTGAAGCTATATATCAATAAATTTGTCCTAGAATCACTAGTTATTAAACTATTTATGTTATAAATGAGATCATTAACCAAAACTTGTACTGAATAGCTTCAAAACCAAAAACATATGCTTATTGTTTTTCCTTTATGAATTCTTGCAATAAAAAATCAGAGATAAAAATATGCAATATGCATTTTTAAAATGGATTATTCTACCACACTTTTGCACAACCCTTTATTAGTAATAAAGGATAAAATTAGACAAATACAAGAAACTTGCATGACAAGTCAAGAAAAACATTAAGTAAAATATGAATAAAGAACCTTACTTGAAAACTAAGCAATATATAATTATATTTCTAAAATTATAATTTAAGATAATGAAAATTAAATAAAAATGAAGAAACTTTTGAGCTAGGGTTCAAGATTTGATGCATGTCACTATTGTCTTTTCCTAGTTATTTCTCTCCTTCACATTTTAGTCTTTGAAGGCACCTGTGGGATATTATGATTTATCAGCATTTACTAACCTCACCCTTTGGTTGAGCTTTAGCTACATAATGACCTCATCACCTCCCTTTCTAGCTATTGAAGCTGTGATAGATGAAGGAAGAGCTCTGAATTATGGCACTCCCTCTCAAATTACTAAGGAAGTTTATCCCCAAAGTGTACCATGAGGTAATGATTCTTAACCTGATGTGGTTTTACCCATGCTTGAATTTAATAATGCTTTTCAATAGTTAAAGTAGTTTTGTTTAATCAACTATTTTTTGGGTTGCATTCCTTATAAAATCATGCTCAAGAATTGGGCTTAGTCTTCCTACACCACTCATGCCATAAATCTATAGAGCATACAAAATGTGACCAATTGATTTTTTCTCATACATTTCTCTTACCCTACTCATACAGGTGTGATCTTGAACAAATATACCACTTGGTACATTCAGAACTCATTGATGGTATTATCCCCCTGGACTTGATAATTTATTGTTTTAGAGAATACTATGTTAAAGGTACTCATCTAGGTGAATTTTCTAGGGTTACCCTTACCTTGCTAGTATTTTATCAATCAAATCACAAATTTAATTGGTCATGTAGTTTTTCATGAGCTAGTGATATCTTATTTTTCTCACCCTCAAAAAAGAGTATATGTTGAAAATAACCTATCTAAGGATCTCAAAAAGTTTTTTGAGATTAAAATGGGTGATATTTATTACTCTTAGTGAGTCCTATGTCATAACATTCCCAACACTTACTTTTGATGTCAAGACACATACCAAAATATTAAGGATTTCCCTTTGTATTTGCCTTATTACAACAATCTAGTTCCCAAACTTGCATCTGATATTCCAAAATTTTATCAAGAGGAAGGATGGAAAACTATTGTAGGATGGAATAACCATAATAAAGGACTCACTCATCAAAACCTTATGAACAATAACAAGCCAACTACTAATGTTGTACCTATGGCTTAACCTACTAGGGAGTTACCTAATAATACTTAACCCACCAAAGAACATGTGCATGATGAGGTGGAATTATCCAAACCACATTTTCATAACACCCCTTTGGTAGTGAATTTTGTTTCTCATTCTTAAGTTTCTTTAGAATATGCTACTAATAGTTTTTATCTTCCAACCCTCTCCCATTTAGGCATAGGAAAGTACTCATGTAGTCCTTCTCAATGTTCTTAGCCTCTCTCTTATAGTCCTTCTCATCAGGACTCTTTCAATGAGGTGGAGTATGTGGTTTAATTTTCTCAATCTCTAGAATTTATTCTTTCTAACATGGATCAATTTATGAATAATAGATATGAATCCCTTTAAGGGCTTGATGTTGAGGATATGTCTCTTGACACCTGTAATCTTTGAATTATTATTCAAGGAATGTTTGAGGTCTTATAGACCTAGCTCACAAATATATGGTGTGATAAGTTTGCAAACATGGTCATTCTATACCTTATTAAAATTAAGGTGGTGGGTTTTCTTCTTTGTGATGTCCATAAATTTATTTGATCTAACAACATAGTTATGACTAGATTTCATGATGTAAGTCATGGAGACATAATGACATTTATTGCCTTAAAGTGAAATCCACACTTGGTGGATTCTAAAAATGACCTCTTACATCATGTCATTTGGGCCCTCTTCAATATTTAGAATCATTATATTAGCATCATTAACGTTTATACTCCCAAGGATGTGCATGAAAAGATAGCTCTATGGTAATAGATTACCAAATTAATACCTAATTCCCATTCAACTATTTATGGTGAATTTAATATGGTGGAGTAGACTTATGACAAGATAAACACCCTTCCCATGAACTAAAGTTCTAGTGAAAGAGAAGTGTGGATTTTTAAAAGAAATAAAATGGGGTTTTATAAACCCAATATCGATTGTCATCCCACATCTAAAATTTGGTATACTTGGACCAATCTTCAAAGTGGCACCAATCATGTGCTAAAATGACTTAATAAGGATATGATTTCCATGTAGTGGTACTTCTTTTTAATAGTACCTTCTTCCCAATGAAATTTATGCTAGATTTTGTTCTCTCCAACCACTCACTGATTCTCTTCCATATTATATGGCAACCCAAAAAACCCAAATTCAAAAAATCTATTTTTTATAAACATGGCCTTGCTAGATCACAACCCCACCATATCACACATCAAGTGGGCTTATAATAGTTTACCTTAGCTGACTCAATATTCATTTTAGATCTAATGGTGGGAAGATGCACTCAATCAATTGACCAACTTTCTTTAGATCTATGGTTGCTAGCTAACCAAGATTTGATGGTGCTCTTACCTAACCACCTCCTTAGAGTTGAGTCATGCAGTCATGGATCTTGAAAAACACCCTTTCAATGACACTCTGTAATTATATATGTCCAAATTATGACAAAAAATCCAAAATACAAACATGTACAATACCCATGGATCCTATCACTATGCCTGCCTACACTAGCTCAAAGTGGGGATAGAGTCTTAAATTAGTTATTTTATATGCTCAAGGCCAAATCCTCAGCCCAAGAAATCAAAAAATACAAGAAGGTATCCATCTCTATACTAAAATTCAAGATATGGTCCAAGCCTTAATTAATCACTACCAACAAGTGTTCATAACTCAATCCCCCTCTTTGGAGTTCCATCAAGCTTTGGACTAATGTATGTTGGCCATATTGATCAAATTCAATTCCACTTAAAGGGTCAACAAATCTATTTTGAGGACTTATATAAATTGGTTATGAAAATAGCCAATGATAAATCACCTGGCTATGATGGGTTCCCTTACAAATTTTACAAAAAGTTTTGGAATACTATTAGGGATAACCTCTTCTAAGTCTATCTTGAGGCCTTCCATAATCAATATTTGGGCCTAAGCATCAACAAAGGGTATATAAAATTTCTTATGAAAGTTGGAAACCCTAATTTAATTTGTAATTTGAGTCCTATCACCTTGATCAATGTTTCCTTCAAAATTATTACTAAGGGTTCAGTGCTTCTCCTTTGCCATCTTCTCCCTGTAGTTATTCAACTCTAGTAAATTATGTTCATACAAGGCCACTAAATCATGAATAATGTCATTACTATGTGGGAAGGCACAAAATTGGATTGTTGTTCTAACTAGTAGGACATGTTCATTAAGATTGATTTTGTAAAATATTACGACTGTATTGAATGGCCATTTATCTTGGCTATGTTGCAAGCCTTAGGTTTTGGTCCCACTTTATTTCAATATGTCTACATGTTATTTGATGATGTTTTAGATTTTATCTCCATTAATGAAGTCATATCAAAAGATTTTGGACTTTTTAGATCTATTAGGTAAGGTTTCCCCTTGACCCCAACTATTTATGTGCTTGTTGCTAAAGGGTTAGAATGTCTCCTTGATAATACCCAATCTCAAGGCCTTATTCATGTAATTGCATTATCTATAGAAGAATCCCTCCAACTTCTCAATGGACACTTTTTGAATGTTTCCTTCCTCACTCTCATAAAGGATGAGGATTTTATTTCAAATGCCATTTTGTGTCTTGAGAAATTTTGTCTCACTTTTGGTTCTTCCATTCAATGGGAAAAACCCCAATGCTATAGATAATCCTTCCTCCCCCCACCCCCTTGGATGGCACATTTCAATAAGAACTTGCTTTAGTATGGTGAGATATTTAAAGTTATGGGCATTCCCTTTCCCTTTTAGGCTTTTCCCTTCATAATTTGGTAATATGTGGTGGATAGGGTTGAAAAAATGTTTTATTGGATAACCAAACCCATTTAATTGGATGAAAATCAAAAATTTATTCCAAAGTGCTCATATCCAATTATGTGTACTATTGTTCTTATTGGGTAAGCAATTTTTATGTAAGCTTAAAAATCTTCTCTATGATTTTATTTTGGCTAACCCCACCACTAGTAAAGGATTGCATCAAGTGTCTTGGGACTATTGTTTCCTCCATCAAGAAGTAGGAACGATGGTCCTTATTGATGTCTCCCGATAAGGCTTGATGCTTTGTGTGAAATGGATTATTCATGTCATTAAAGGTAGCAAAGATTAGAATTTGATCATATGTAATTATATTACCCAAATATCTCCTTGTGTGTGAGTGGATTAGAAATGTTTGGGTTTTTAAAATCTCCTTAGTCTTACCACCCTAGATAAAACTTGTGAAAATGGGGATGTAGTAACCCAGATGCCATTTTTATGAGAACCTAGAGACCATCATACACCTTTTATGGTATTCATTAAAGGCCCATTATTCTTGGACATGGATACTAGAGTCATATAAAATGTCCAAATTAGTAGTTTGAGTGTGGCTTGTGACACCCTATCCATAGGTCCTTCTTGCATGCTCTTGTGACACTTATAGACACCTTTTAGCTCATTACCAATCATCTAAAACCTTATGAATGATCATTCCACCTCAGTCAGGATGATTTTTTTAGGCCAATCTTATTCCCCTAGGTCTTGATCCTATAAGATAGGAGCGCCATACTTGGACTATAGCATCGGACCCTAGGGTGTCCCATTTTCAATGCTCTTGTTTGTTTGCATTTTGAGCCCAAATGATCATTTTCATCTGATTCTTATCCTTAATTATGTTAGCTAGTGAGAACACATATAACCCATAACCAATTATTCCCTATAAAATCCCTTCCAAAGTTAATTTACAATGGAGGTGACAAAATCTTACAAAACAAGCAAGAATATAAACAAACCACTAAGGAAAACCTTCTTATTCTCTGCATTCAGTCACCCAACATAGCTACAAATATATTCAAACCCTTACACCAATCCCTAGACACCTCAATCACTCTCAATTTGGAATTTTTATATCTACATTACACTATTACATAAATCACATCAAGTGTGAAAATTACATATGGCTTGATCCCTCTTCAGAGTATTGGTGTGTAGGTAGCATGCCCATACAAGGGGTGTGGATACACATTTAGTGCATCTTACACACACTAACCCCCACCCCTCATTCTCAATTTTTATCAAGCACAATGAAGGTCTAAGGTTTTGATATTAAATAAACTCTAAAATGAGTTATATCAACATTCAAGACTCAAGATTTCATAAACAGGCTCACACAAGGACAACGAATAAAACCCAAAAAAATCAAGTCTCTATGAGTAGTTTGGACAATAACAGCAGAAGAGGACAATAACATTAGACCTTAGGGTGTTCTATTTTTCAGTATTCCTATCCTTTCATAAAATAAAATCCAAATACAAGTTCACAACACTGTCCCAATCCTACATAGCTAGTTTCAAACCCAACAACAGCTTTCATCTTGTTTTAAGTTAAGTTATATTTCTCCTAATTTACTACTATTTTTAGAAAGATAAAAAGGCAAATAAAATATAAAAATTAGGATTGTAATTATTTCAATATTATTTACTGATTTATTAATCCATACCCTTAACTAAAATAAGAATAATACTCCATTATTCCCAAAAAATTGTTAAATCATTTGGTGAACCTGACTTACTTTGTTTACATACAAAAACCCTAGAAACCCTAGGGTAAATTCTTTATTGATTTTTCCTACATTTTTAAATCAGAAATTCATAATTAATTTCTAAAATTTACCTTATTAATTTTAAAAATAATTTCATTCAAACCCTAGTTGCCTATATTAGGTCTTGGTATTTTCCAATATTTTTCTAATTTTTTTGCATATTTAAATCAAAAATTCATATTTAATTTTTAAAATTTACCTTAATAATTTTAAAAATTATTTATTCTAAACCCTATTTTAAATTACTAGGTCCCTTTGTTTTTGAGACATCACCTTACATATTTTACATACAATTACAAATGGATCTTACTCATTTCAAAACATTTCTTACAAATAATAAGGAATTCATACTAGGTCCTATCATGTATATGAATGATGAAATTTACCATATGTTAATACAAAGCTTCATTATTTTTTTTCATGATTACTTTTTATATTTTGGGATGATATTATCACATTCATTAATAAACATGTTAAGATACCTCTTGCTTCACCTCCCTTAGAGCCTATATTCCGTGTTGAGTCATGTTGCATGGTCTATTTTACTCTTCCCCAAGTCACTACACATTGCCAAAGAGCCCAGTTGACACTATTTGTCTCTCTACCACCTTAACCTATCGATTATCTAATATTTCTCCCATAGCTACTACGAGTCCTATATGGCTAATAGATAATGTGATTAGAGTTGTTACTCGATGTGCCACCATACCTACCCTACCTAGTTAGGAACCTTGCAACCCTCCTATTCCTTCCCATCCCAATCCCAACCCACATACATAGGTAGATATGCATATAGCATACGATATTTTTGATCAGTTGAAAAACACACCAGTTAAGATTTCTATGTTAAAACTACTCCAGAAAGTAACTATGTTTAAGGATATTCTTCATCAGGCACTCACTCAGACTTCCATGCCTATCAATTTAGAGCCTTCTTATTTTGCATCATTGGTCAACACATTAAAAATTATAAAACATGTTATTTCTTTTGATCATGAGGATATGCCATCTCATATAGTTATTGATCAAAATTTACCATTGTTCATACAATCTCAAGTCAAAACTAAGACAGTTAAGAGATTTTTAGTTGATAGTGGTTCCAAACTTAATACATATAATATTACATTATTATACACCATGGGCATAGATATGGTGTCCATACAAAATGCATATAATAACATCAAATTTTTTGATGATATGCCATGATAGACATAAGCACTATTGCTTTGGATATTATGGTAGGGCCCAAAACCCTCTCTATAGAGTTTTAGCTCATGTCAAGTCCTCTTCATTATAATATTCTACTTGGATGACCTTAGATACATGATATGGGGGTAGTTCCACTCTTTATCGATGTGTTAAGTTTATCCATGAAGGATACTTATACACATGCTCAACAGATAACCAACCATTCAGATATTATAGAATTATAGAGTCATCTTTGACTATTTCACTAGATGTGATGCCTCATATCATAGTTAAGCCACCACCTCATCACATTTTTCTTAACCAGATACATATATACGAGGTAGGAGAGACTAGCACATCTCACACTTCACTTATAATTGTTTCCTCAACTCTAGATATTCAACCAGTCATAACAACTTTAATCATTCTAGCTACTCCATCAGTCATAGTTCTTACACCTATTACAATTAAATAATCATCAATATTAGTTTTAGTAGTACCAGTTGATTCTATAGATACAACTCCTTCACTAGTTATAATTACTCCATTAGTTATAGATACTCTTGCAACACCATTTTCTTCTACTATTATAGTTGATGAGACTCCCATATTGTAGTTACCCCTTATGGTAAATTTTGAGTTAGAATATGTACATGATGTTGATACATATTCCCAGGCTACTTCAGATGATGATACAATACCCACACTCACAAAGGACTATTTGTGTGGATTGAGATTTACACCAGTTGGCCCAAGAGAGTACCAAGATGAATCTAGAGCTCTCATTACACATCCTACATCACTATTATCATCTCATAATACACTCTCAAGATAACATTCATGACCACATATAGTTCACATGGTTACCTCTATGGATATAGAGCCAGTCATTCAGATTTAGGTAGGCAACACACAACATCAACCACATATTATGCTACATATGTTACTTGATCATGGATTAATCACACTGCCTATAGTATGACACAGATCTATTAGTAGGTTATCATGTCAATATGGTCACCCATTTTGTCTCTTTAATAGAATCACAAGCCATGATACAAACTCATGTACAACCTTACAAAAAAGATTAGATAAACTATAGGTTTAGGGTATTATTCAAATTACATCACCACCAGCATTAGTTCTACCACTTCTATTAAAACCATCTACTACCAGAGCTAAATGTCCTAGAGGAGACTCAACATATTCACCACTAGAGAAACCTTCAGTTCATCTTCGATAGGATGACACCATTATGAGTGATATATCTCTAACTACATAAAAATAACATATCTATTGATACCTAGGGAGATAACCACCATGCATATAGATTCTACGACATATGATGATACTTATGATGATGATCTTGAGGCATTTTATGACGGTCATGATCCCTTCCTCCATTTCCATCCCTAGAGGTCTCCATCCTTGAAACCTTTACCCCCTCTAGCCTAGTCTTGTATGCCATTTGTGTACATATTAATTTATTTATATGCTTGTACATAATTTCCTTTCAACTTACTTGTACATAATTTTTCAAAATTACTCGTATATAGCTTCTTTTTAATTTATTGTACATAGTATCCTTATTATTTATTATACATAGCTTATTTTAAAAACTCAAAATATTAAAAACATTCAAATATTTCAAAATATAGAAACATTTAAATAAAAACAAAAACACAAAAACATTTCAATTCTATGAATTATCCATGCTTTACATTTCTACTACCATGTTAGACTTACATTTGTTGTTCTATGCTATTATTTATAAATTTATCTACATTACCATGCTTCACTTGATCTTCTTTAAGTGTGTGCAGTGACATCTAGATCCTTGATTGCTTCACTCTACCCATTAAGGGGGCATCCTACTACTACATTCGAGACATACATCGATATATCTACCCACTAGGGGAATCTTCTACATGACTACACCAGCTAGGTTATGTCATTCTTACACCACACACTCTATTTATCATGTTGATGTACATTACTTAATATCTTACATAGATTACTCTATCGACACTCACTAGTTTATAGCACTTGTGTATTTATTAGTATATACCTAGTCTTGTACAACATGTTTTGTATATTTTCACTTCTTGATTTGATTAGTTAGATGTGATTATATTTCCATAATTTACATGTTTTTATTCCTTGCTTTGTGTGGCTAGATGTGATTGCATTTCTCAATTCCTATTTTGTCTCCTGTGTGTGCCTTAGGACATTTACCTATGTCCTTTTATTTCACTCTTCTATGTGTTTGTGGCCCTCAAGCCAACCTTGCTTGTTTCTAATTATATGTGTATGTGGAATTTTAATATGCCTTGTATGCTTGCTTTCCATTTTGAGAGACATGTGCTCATGTCCCTTGTTTGATTGGCCCCTTAGCCACTCTTGTATGCTTCTTGCTTCTTGCCTTATGTGCTTGTTTCTTATTTGCTTCTTAATGTTTGCAATACCATGATCCACATCATGCATTACCTTATTTTTTAGGATGCCATGATGGACATCATGCTCCATCTCTTCTTGAAAACTAACAACTAACATTTCCATTTTCAATTTAGTATATTGCATATGCTATTATATTATTACATTGATCTAGGTATACCCCTATTGATCTAAAAATCTATAATATAAACTATGATATATCTTGAGACATCTTTTCAATTATCATTGCTATATCATGTATTTCATAACATAACACATTTTCAATGATATTTCTTTTGAGGGTAGTCATTTTAGGGTCTTCACTCCTGCCCTCAAAAGAGGGGGCAACAATAATGGTTTTGTCATAGAGATCAGAACCTCTTGATCATAACCTCTTATCGGTCAAAAAATTAATTTTCAAAACACTCAGAATAGAAACTAGAACCCAAACTAGTTAGAATAGACTAGGAAAATAGTGATAAACACAAAATAGTCATAAAAAATAGCAAAAGAAAAGAGCACCAAAAGTGGACAACAATGTTGGATAGTAGGGTGTCTTGTTTTCAATGCTCCTATCCAAACAAAAAAAACCTAGATTTTCTAAAAATAGATAGAAAGGTAAGTTCAGTTATAATTTTTTTAGCTATAATATAGTTCAAAATAAGTAGTTTTAGTATAATTTTTCTCAAAGAACCTAGATATAGGGGGCATCATGCATGGCATGATGGCTCTCACTTTTAATTTTAGATTAGGTAGTTGGTATAACTTCAAAATCCAAATCCATGTTATAGACACCAATGATTGGGGGAAATGTGTATGACACATTTGACTTCTTTTATTTTTGAGTTTAGTATATTACCTAGGCATTCTCAGTAGTTGTGTGACTTATTCCATTTACAAGTGGTTGACTTCCTTCCCAAGTGGCTTCCACATAATCCTAGTTCTTAGTTTCGAATTGGCTTTCATACAAGCCTAATATCCACCTTTCAGAGTGGCTAAGATTGGCCTAGTTCTCAGTACACATTCAGCTATCCATGCCACATTGTTAGGTTACAGAACATTCATGAGATTCAGGGACCATCTCATATAACACACATTCATCTTGATATTAGTTCATAGCATCATTTAGTTGGAAATGATAGAGCCAAAGGTCTAGTTAGCCTTTGAATTCTTGATCCACCTACTCAGAAGGATTATACACATAGTCCAAACATCAATTAACACATGCATGACCACATACATTCACTTAGTGGGTGATGATGGAGCCAAAGGGCCAACCTTTATATTATTAATCCACCCTTAAGGAATTGAGTTCTCATCTCCATTCACAATATGACTCTTCATACAACACATACCGATCATCACTAAACATCATAATAGGTTTTATATTTGTTCACATACCTGATGAAGTATATTCATTCCTTTCTCTTCCTCTCTCTTTTACCCAACTTTTTTATGTTCTTATTTTAGACATAGCGTGTCTAGTAAGAACTGATCTACTCTTTGTTTTATCTTACAGATTTATACTTTATGATGCGCTCTCTCTATGCACACTCAACATCATACATCTTCATGGACTTCACCCTTGAAGATAAGTTCAAGTACACTTTCTACTTTTCCTTTATCCTAGTATTTCACTTTATTATATCAATAGAATAAAGGGGGTAAATATAATCATATAAAGTGTCTAAATTGGTAGTTTGAGTGTGGCTTGTGACGCCATATCCATAGGTCCTTGCATGCTCTTCTGACCATTTTAGATAACTTTTCACTCATTATCGATCATCTAAAACCTTCTGAATGATCATTACACCTCAACTATGCTACTTTTTCAAGGCCAATTCTATTCCCCTAGGTCCTGAGCTTATAAGATAAGAGAACCATACTTGGAATATATCATCAAACCCTAGGGTGTCCCATTTTTGGTGCTCCTATCCATTTTCATTTTGAGCCCAAATGGTCATTTTCATCTGATTCTTATTCTTCATTATGTTGGCCTATCATGAACACATCTAACCCATGACTAATTGTTCCCTATTAAATCCCATCCAAAGTTTATTTACAAGAGAGGTGATAAAATCTTACAAATCAATCAAGAATACAAATAAACCACTAAGGCAAACCTTCCTATTATCTACATATAGTCACCCAACATAGTTGCAAATATATTCAAACCCTCACACCAGTCCTTAGCCACCTCAAGCACTCTTAATTTGGAATTTTTACATCCACATTAAATTATTGCACAAATCACATTAAAAGGGATAACTACATATGGTTTGATACCTCTTCAAAGTATTGGTATATAGGTAGCATGCCCACACAAGGGGTATAAATACACATTCAATGCATCTTACACACACTAACCCCCATCTTTCTCAAGTGTTATCAAGTATAATGAAGGTCTAGGGTTTCAATATTAAATCAACTCTAAAAGGAATTTTATTGACATTCAAGACTCAAGATTTCATAGGCAAGATCAGATAGGGATAATGAACAAAACCTAGAAAAATTAGGTCTATGTGAGTAATTAGGACAACATAGAAGAAGACAACAACAACAATAGACCCAAGGGTGTCTTATTTTTGGTGGTCCTATCCTTTTAAAAACAAAATTTAGATCTAGGTTCATGACACTATCCTAGTCATGCACATCTAGTTTTAGATCCTACAACAGTTGTTTCAATATTTTTTAAACTAAGTTATATTTTCCTAATTTAGTACTATTTTTAGAAAGGTAAAAAAGGAAAATAAAATATACAAATTAGGATTGTAATTATTTCAATATTATTTACTGATTTATTAATCTAGACCATTAATTAAAATAGGAATAAAACTCCATTATTCCTAAAAAATTATTTAATCATATACATGATTTATTCCAACCATGTCGCTTGGCCACCTTCAATTGGTCTCACACTCTATTGAGAGATAGATAATAAATTCCAGATAATTCACCCAAGTATGACATGCTTTCAAAATTAAATTTATTTTTTGGATATGCAAGGAATGAAATTTACATTCATCTTTAAAAATTATACTAACATCCAATTTTTTGCTTATGATAAATTTATGATTATGTCTAATGCACTTCTTTAAACTCAAGTTCAAATTAATAATGTGTCTATGAAATTGGATTACCTTTATTGTCTCCTCCACCATTGGGAGAATACCCTATGTGTTGTTACTCATGTGCCACCCTCCCTACCTAAAATTGTTCTCTTCTGGTAGGTAGTGGACCTCCTCTGGGTAGTTCTCAACACAACCACTCTCGTAGATGATATCATGCTACTATTTTTCCTTAGAGGTTTCACTCTTTCCCCTCTACTCAACTTCAAGGTTAGGTTCTCCACCCCTTCCTTATTTATAAGCTTAGGGGTGGGCTTCTCAACCTTCGATAAACTATCACATGTGGAGTTTTCCTCCAATGAGTTCATAGCATGGAAAAATTCAGCCCATTTAGATAAAGGTTTTCCTGATCTCTCTTTTGATATCTCACCTAACACTTTGTGTATGATAATACTAAACAAGAGGAAGGTAACCAAAATGGTACTGGTTCTAGATGGGACCCTATTAGTGAAGAGAAGATATTTTATGCTCTATATGGGGTGATCTTATCGATCATGACCCATCCTGAGCTTGTATATTAAATATTATTACTCAAATATTTCTTTTTTGATGTACTAGAGCTTCTTCTAGTCTAGGCCTAGTTTATTTATTGATTTTTTTTGCTTGTTGCTTCATGTTTTCTAGGCATGGTCTAGTGTGACATTGTGGCATGTCTTCTACCACCTCTTTTCTTTGAAGTCTTATATGTTGATATATTTATATTAATAGTAAGCTCTATTTCATCAAAAAAAAGTGAATAAACATAAACTCAAAAGACAACTAAGATTATCATTAACACTAATTGATAGTTTTTGGTCATCATAAAAAAACCACAATCAATTGATAATCAAAAGCTATAATTCAATAAAAATGGCATCCCAAAATACCTATATGATAGGATATTGATTAACATAATCTTAATTTTTTATAAAATAACCTATAAAGTATTCCCTATAACTTGTAACTCATGTGAGTACTTAGATAGTGAACTGGAATTAATTAGTAGTTCCATCTATTTTTTTAATAAAAATATCAAAAAGTGTCCAAAATTAACCAAATAAATAATTTAGGATATATATTAATTAAATATCATTCATAAACACATAAATAACCAAATAAAATAATTCTAACACTAAAAATCAAGTGCCAAAATTGTCATCATACTCAACATTTTCCCTTTGATGCAAGAAGGAGACTACTTATCATCTCCTTGAGTCTTCCATGAATTTTTATGTGCAATCCCTTGGTGAGAATGTCATAAAATAGATCTTCAATTCTCACATAATCAATGAAAAAAAGGTTATCATTGATGAAGTCTTTGAAAAAAATGATGTTTGAATTCAAAGTACTTGGTTCTAGCATAGAAAACTGGATTCTTAGACAATTGTATTTCCACATTCTTATCATAAAAAAATATGTTGGCTCAATTTGAGTCTCTATGAAATAAACTAAGAGTCTTTTCATCCATGATCCTTGTATTAAAGCTGATGTAAGGGATATAAATTCAAATTCAGTAAAGGATAATTCAATTATAACTTATTTTTTTGAAGACCATGAAACCAACACACTTCCTAATATGAAGTAATACCCTGAAGTTGACTTCCTATCATCAAGAGATTCTTCCCAATATAAATATTAATATTCAATTATAAATAATGAAATATTTAGTCTAAAATTAATACCATGATTATAAGTACATCTTTCATATCTAATTTTTTTTTACTACTTGCAAATGCTTGAGTGATAGTTTGCCCATAAATATAGAAATTAATGAAACCCCATATATGATATTGGGTCTTATCATAGTGATATAAATCAAACCAAACACCGTGATCATAAAAATATTTTCATTATCTGAATGAATTGCATGCTCTCTCATTATCTTTTTTGCACTTTCAATTAGAGTGTATGTGCACTTCAAATCTTGAAAATTGTACTTCTTTAACATGTCTTGGGAATACTTTGATTGGAAAATGAATAATTATTATTTATTTTGATGTAATTTCATGCCAATAAATTAATTTATAAGTCCAATGTCAATCATCTCAAATGTATATTTCATATATTATTTGAATCTATTTAATATCTCCGTAGACCTACTTGTAAAGATCAAGTCATCTACATAAAGGCATAGATATAGAACATTATAAATAGATGTCTCTATGTAAAGAGTTAGTTCATTTTTATTCTTACAAAGCCTTGATCCATAACCTACTATCAATTTTTGAGTGTCAATATCTTGGAGCAGAAATATCTTTGAGTTTACTACAACACATAAATAGCCTTATTCAACTTATATTCCCAAAATAATTTACCCTTTACCTCAAAACCTTATGGCTACCCCATATATACTTATTTTTCAACCACTCCATTTAGGAATGTAATTTTGAAATCAGTTTCATGTATTTTATATCCTTTATGAGTAGCTATATCAATTTTGAAATAAATTTTATGTAGATACACTTGGTCCCAATGACATATTTATCAGATTTAGGATGTAAAATATTGCATTGAACATTTACCTCAATTTAATCCATATCTAATTTCATATCATCAACCCATTATTTCTTTTAACTAACTTTTACATAACTTATAGGTTCACTAGTCACTGATGGCAATGTAAACATAGTATTTTCACCATAATCATCATCAAACAAATTACCTTCTTTATGTTTAAATCTTGTGATCCTCCTCTCATAATTTTTTTCTAATATTTGATTGGTTGGATTTGGATTAAATAAATGCTTTTTCTTTCTTGGAGTTGATGAATGTAGATGACTAGTCTCTTACAAAGAGCTAGTATTATTTCCTATTAAACTACAAACATGTGTAAGAATTTGTAAGCCCTAAAAATTAAATTAAATATTATTAACCTATTCAATTATTAATCTTATATCTACATAATCATAATCATCATGCATCTCATTTTTAAAAAAATTACAATCCCTAGAAACAATTATGGATTTATTAGTAGGATTATAAAACTTGTATGCTTTGATTTCATCACTATAACCTACGAAATTATGATTAATAATCTTAGGATACATATTTAGAGAAAAATAAAAATCCTTTATTTTATCCTTGCCTTTAACTTGGATGGACTATCCATCTCCCAATTGCACTTATATTTTGAATGAATCATTTAACTTGTTGAAATTGTCTTTGTGACTTGTCATGTGATCTGAGTACCCTAAATCAAGAAATCACAAATTATTTTTTTCTTATATCCAAATAATACATATTAGACAATAATTTTAATTTTATTTAACATCACTTTTTTCATCTTGAAATTATTATTTTTCACTCTCTTGATTAGCTTGAGTCTTACTTGTTAGTATCCTACAATCCTTTATCACATGTCCTCATTTTTTACAGTAATAACAAGTAAAGTATTTTTTACTCTTACCTGTGAATTTAGCTTCAAATTTGAAATTTAAATTATATTTATATAACTCCCTTGATTTTTATTTTGATTTTTATCTTTATAATTTGAAAAAATTTCCTTGGTTTCAAGTGTTTGTTCTTGATCTCCTGTGTATAGTCTCATCTTATTCTCATGGAACAAGAGAGAACCAACTAATTAATCATCAATTATAATATTTATGTCCTTAAAATATTTAATATTGATCATAATATGAAGCCATATTTGACTTAGATGTATCTAAATATTCCTTATTGTAACACTATCTTAGATCATTTCTTCACAAACCCTCATTTTATGTACTAAATCATTTATTCTTATGCAATAATCTCCTACTTCAAATTATGACATTCTAAAATTATTAAAATTCATTTTAAGGGTTTAAATTTTTATTTATATTACCATGGTATATATTTGATATGAATTTTACAAGTTATTCCATACCTCATGGGCATTCTTAAATCCTAAATTTTTTTGGATAAATGTTTGGGTTTATGGCATTCTGAAAATAGAAGAAAGCTTATTTATCTACCTTTCCTTTATCCTTTTTGGTTCTTTTCTAATTGTGTCAAGTTTTTTTATCTTGAGGTGGCGTGTGACCATGGATAACATTCTACAAAACTCATTTCCATACAATAATTATCTTCAACTAATATGTCCAATACTCAAAGTTGTCACCTTTGAAAACAGAAATATTCATGGAAGCATATTTCATTAAAGCCATTGTTTCTCTTGATAATGGATTGAACCCCTTCTGAAGATTATTAAACATGGATGTGATACTAAATTATAGTTTTGAATTCATATATGAATTTCAAATCATATTTAATTTAATTTTACAATGAAACTATGTATCAATCAATCTATCCTATAATCATTGGTTGTTAAACTAGTTGTGTTGTAAGTGAGATTATTGACCAAAATCTGTACTAAATTACTTCAAAATGAAAAACATATGATAGTTGGTTTTATTTTATGAATTAATAATATAAAAAATAAGATACAAATATATTCAACACAAATTTCAAAAATGAATTATTTTACAACACTTGTGCATGATATTTTATTAATTATAAAGCCTAAAACTAGCCAAATACAAGAAACACACATGACAAGTTATTTCAAGAAAAGTATATAGTAAAAAATAAATAAATTTTTTAATTTGAACACTAATTAATTTATAATTTTACTTTTAAAACTATACTCTAATACAATTAAAATTAACTAAAAATAAACTCAAGTGACTACTAAAAGTATAACTAACACTAACTAGTAGTTGTTTTGTCATCATGCACGAAACCACTATTATTTGACTACCACAAGATATAATTAGATAAAAATAACATCCCCAAATCCCTATATGATATGATATTTAATAAAATACTCTTAAATTTAGTTAACATAACTTATAAAAGGTGTCATACAACTTGGAAGTCATGTGAGTACTCATATAGTGAATTGGAATTAACTAACAGTTCTAGTTATTTTTTAGGATCAAAAAACTAATTTTAATACATCACTAAATTAAATAAAATTATTAAACACATAAATAACCAAACAAACTAATTCTATCACTAATAATCAAGTTCCTGAATTGGCATCACAATCAACACCTTATGGCACATCTAGTGATACTATCCAGTACAATATAAACTTTATGATATGTAATTACAAATAACACAACTATATAAAACATCTTTAAAACTTATCCATTCAATTTCATATTATGATATACTACAAAACCATTTGGATATGGAATTAATTTCTCACCCCTTGCCTCCTTCATTTCAAGTGCCTAAATTTACATTATATAGTGGGAATGGGAATCATTCACATCATGTTAGGGATTATTTTGCATCTTATTTTAGTTTTCACCATGATGATTTAATTATTACAAATATATTCCCTATAAGTCTCACTAGATATGCCTTATATTATTTTTACATCGTACTTGTGGGTTATGTGCATTATTCAATGATTTGGCTGATAGGTTATTATCGTAATTTTTTATAAATATTATCAAAAAGTCACATTTTCCCAAATTAATCAAATCAAACAAGGATATATTGAATGTATTGCTTACTATGTGCTTAAATTCAAAAGCATGATTACAAAAATGTCACATAAAATCCCCAATAGTGAGCTTCAAAGTACATTCTAAAATATTTTTTCTTCCCACTTAAAGAAAATTAATGTCTAATATGTATGAATATTTTGACAAAAAATTTCATGTGTTACATAATATTGAGATTAAACTTATAGATGTTAATATGTTAAAATATGCAACTATCACTTCTACATCTAATACGTCTGAATAGTAGGAAAATACTAATTTTAAACCTAAAACTAATGAAGCACCTAGTTTTTAAAATAATAATGAGGCAAAAGCCTTAAACAAAAATTCAAAAACTAACAATAGGCATATCTTTTTTTTTAAATCAATGCCAGGGATAAAAGGGTCCCAGTCCCAATTCAACTTTTGACTAGAGTAAAAATTGGTTCTAGAGCATAACAAGAGGTTCAGTCTCTCAAAAAGATTTAAAACCAAAGAAAAAGAGTATATCTATTAACTATTTATAATCCCAACAAATCAGTAAAGATTCAAAGGAAAATATTAGGCACTCAATAAATTTAATCAACTTCAAATAAGGGCCAAGAAAAAATAAACTTCAATAGGAAATAAGAAAACCACCCCTACACCAGTCTTCAACTCATCCATTTGTTGCTTGAAAGAATCTACCTCTAGTAGAAAATAATGATTTTATGGTCCATTGGGTGCTACCATTAATAAAATTTTGACCATCCAACTACAACCTTTATGCTTCTATCTTCCTTCCTCTTTTCCCTTTAAAACTGAAGTTGGGGGTCTTTAAAGAATTTTTTGTCTAAGTATAGACAAAACAACCTTGGTTTCTATCTCTTATTTTATTCCTCCCATCCTTCTTCCTCCTCTTTTGAACTTTCCTTCACTAGGGGACTATCCATAATGAGATCAATTTTATCCAAATCCTTTTTCCCATAATTTGACACATTTGTAGTCTTTTCCAGCTTGTTAGAACAAGGTTGCCCCGACTTTAATATGTATGTACCCTTTAAAGCTTTAAAAATCTCATTCTTTTATGGAGAATGCAAAATCTCTTTAAAATCTTCCAAATATGGGTCCTCAACTTATTTTGCTTTAGTTGTCCCATACAAATTATAAACTAGATCATGATTCAGACATCTAATCTTTCTAACCCATTTATGAACTATCAAAGCTTAGGAACATTTAAATTCGTTCTTCAGGCATTCAACCATCTTAAGATATAATTTATTAAATTTGAATAATCTAAATGGAATAATTTAAAATTTAAAACATACATACTCAGACAAAATTCCAATGAGCTTCAATGGAATCATTAAATTTTAACAAAGACTCCCAATTTACTCACCAACTAGTTGAAAAGACTAGGATCTCATAAGGTTAAGGGTAGATTATACACTCTTATCCATACCGAGGATTGAAAAATAATAGATGAATATGAATCAAATAATGGAGCCCATAGGCACAAAAACACCGCTTGATTACCCACAAACCATGGGTCATTTGTCTACAAAAAATCTTTATCATCTACCGAATAAAATTGAATAAAAAATAATCCATTGGATAAAAAAGATATTGTAGTAGGTTTCAATACTAGCTATGAGCCCACTACCCATTGATGAATTACTCCCCTCAATGGTCATTTCCCAACACATCTACCAATCAATGATTTTCTTCCCTTGTCTAAACAAGCCTTTGATATCTTTGAATCTAATAAATCTAAGATAGGATATTATTTAGATAAAACTAAGGGGACATCACCAAGATGAGCCATTTTTGGAGCTAAAAACGAGGAAAAATATGCTTGTGGCACCTCTTTAAGACCTTTCTCAACTATTATTTCCTTTGTTGGGGATATTTTTGAATAAACCTTTCTTCTTGGAACCAAGATAGGGTTAGAACCAAGATGAGCCTTGATGATAGATTATTTGCAGATAGATCCATAGGTATGAAATGGATTAGGGCTATCAATGCAAGATAATAAAAACTAGAGCCTTTGAAACCCTAGCCTTTCCTTTTGCATATCCATATTCTCTTTCTTTCAAAGTGATAGCTTCTATTGTTAGGCCTGATATAACATCCATCTAGTTCTACCCTAACCTAACCTTAGGAAAAATAAACTCTACTTCTATATTCTTAGAGGACCAAATTATTCGATTAGTAGCTTAAGTTTTGTGCCTACCCTTGCCCCTACCATGTTTGGCTATTGATCCATGTTATACTAGGCTAGACCTAAACCCTTCTCCACCTTTATTTAATCCTTAGATTCCATATCATACCTTCTCATTGCACTACTTGATGCCTTCTACTTGTATCAGCCTACATTCTTTCGAGTCAGATCCTAACACCTACATAGATAGTAACACCTTCCCTTAGACCATTTTTTTCCCTTACTTGCCATGTTGATCCACCACCTTCACTTACATCACCTCTATCATCACATCATTACCTCAATAGGCATATATTTATTAATTCTAGGAATACTCAATAATTTATAACATAAAATGTAAGAACCCTTCAATTAGATACCAAAAAAACATACCGATTTTTTTTAATTATTATCATTAAGAAAAGGTTTCTTACTAGTCCTTCTTAAATTAATCAAATAAATTTTCTATGTTTTGGGCCAACATGAAAACTAAATCAAGATAAATTTATTAACATGTCATAGTGTTACAATGTATTGGTTCTAAAATTCACGAGTGCTAATTTTCAAATAAACCATTCTTCTTGGGTCTATGCCATCTTGATTACGTAAACACTTTCTAAAATTTAATGTTATTACTTTAAATAAGACATAGCAATTAGATACTACTCACGCTTTGCCTAAAATCAAACCTATTTTGTGATTATCATCAATATTTTAGACATTCAAATAATTGAAGATTCAAATTACGATATAAGATTCAAGATCTTATAAATAAAAAAACTATTTACATAAAAGGATATAATTATACATTGAATTAATTTGTCACAACACCTAATCAACACTTTAAACTATTTAACAATCCATTTCCAAATCATGATACTAAAAATAAAGATAATGTGCATATGACAAAATTTATACATCATTTGAATATTTCACAAGAGCATGATATTGATAACATAATTAGCATGGATTTGAGTTCTCAACAGAAAGTGACTTCCATTACATTCTATGACCATGATATATCTAAAAATGAATCAAATAATGGTCCTTTATACATTCATGGATTTGTTTGGAATCACCATTCATGCACACATGGCATAATGATTGACAATGGTTATAGAGAAAATATTATTACTATGTCATTTTTATCTAGTCAATGATAAATTGAATGATATTTTATTAGTATAAATATAATAATACATAGTTAATATGTAAATTCATGGACACCACTTAATTTTATTACACTACCAAATATAGTTTGTCTTAGACCCTTTTAGTTTGGTTTTACGTAATGCCGATAAAGATCATATAATTTTTTACTTGGATGCCCATGGATTAATAAAATGGGAGAAAAGACTTATACATTAAATTTTGATTAAAAAAATTACATACTATTTGTGACCCAACTTGTGACGTACCTATCCAATCTCAAAGATCATATGTGTGATTATCTAATGCACTTTAAATTGAGAAAATCATTCAACCTAGTGTGATACCTACTGTTATCTCAACACCACTGACTATAGTTCCTCATACATTTTTATCTATGACACCACCACCATATTGTGTACAATTTATTCAATCTCTAATTACCATAATTGCACTATCTATTCCCATAGTTCAAAACCTTCCACATCTCAAGATTGATACATAACCTCTTTCTACATATCATATCCAAGAATCTATTTTATTAGTAAATATTCCTATGCATGTTTCTCAAGAGGTTATGGTAGATCCTCAAGCTCATTCTTCACATCTATATCCTTGGGATGATTATTGTACTTATTACACATATGTCATGACACCACCAATTGACACATTTTTATAACCGTCAAAAAAATACAATAACATGTTTATTTATTTTTTATTGTATTTCAATAATTATTCAAATGCAAATCTATGATGTGTGTGTGTGTGTGTGTGTGTGTGTATTCTATGGGCATGCATTATTATTACTAGAATGCAAAGTGATTTGTATATATTTATACATATATATGTATATACTCTAATCGGGCCCATGGAGTTGTTAGCATGGGCAATATGTGTGTGTGTGTGTGTGTACACACATACACACACACACATGTATGTATGTATATATATGTATATATATATATATATATATGTATATATATGTATGTATATATGTATATATATATATGTGTATATATGTGTGTGTATATATATATATATATGTATGTATATATAGATATACATACACACACACATATATATATATATACATATATATACATACATATACATATATATACATACATATATATATATATATATAGATGTATATATATATACACACACGCACATATATATACATATATATATATACATACATATATATATATACATACATACATATATATATATACATACATACATATATATATATATATATATATATATATATATATATATATATATATATATATATATATATAGTGTGTGTGTGTGTGTGTGTATACACACACACACACACACACACACACACACATATACATGTATGTATGTATATGTATGTATGTATGTATATAATTGTAATTATTTCTAAGTCTTTGAACTTGCTTTGGATTACTTATAAAATCATATAAGCTTGATAATTTTTGGCATGTATAAACAAGGAAGTTTTGATTGTTCTAAAGTATTAAAGCATTGACTATTTGTAAAACCATATAGGATTTGAAAATGTGTTGGCATGTGTAGGCAAAAGACTTGATTTTTTTAAAGTCTTAGCAAGTTGATGGTTTAAAGCAGTTTAATGATAAGCTTTCAGCCTTTTTTGGTAAAATCCTTAGACCACAATGGGGGTCATGAGTTTATTAAGGCATTGGACTTTAACATTGTGAAAAATCATTTGATTTAGGGTTTTGAGGGATAACTCTTGGTCGACTATCATTTGGGTCATTGAATTAGTGGGAATAAGGAGAGTGAGGATAATATGGAGTATAGGGTTTCAGACCTACATTTTGGCCACTGCCACAATAGGGTGAGTTAGAGCAAGAATGAACAAAAAAAAGGAAAGAAGAGAATGAGTGGGAAGAAGGAGATGGAAGAAGATGAATGATAGCAGAAACAACATGTTGATGTAAGGAAATAGGTGTTACTACTATTGATGAGTCACCATTATGAGGGAGAAAAATAAAAGAAAACCTTAGATACATTTTAGCAAGCATGTGGATTTTATTTTCTTAGATTAAATTATGTCATTTAAATTTTATATTCATATTGGCAAGTTCTATTTAGGACCCTACTGGGGTATATTTTTCTATACCCACAAGGGTTTATTCCATGGCAAGGGGTAGAAGTATGGTTTGTGTATGTTGAGTTTTACTAAAATATCTTATTAAGCTCTTGTTTTCCTAATTTGAGTTGGTTATTGCTTTGATTTTATTAAGCCATAGTGATTGTATAGTTATGGCTATAATGGTTTTTGGATTGTATTATTTGGGAATCATTTTAAAATTATGCATATTTCATACTGAGGATTATAATATGTAAAATTGTATGTATTTCTTTCATGTACTAGAAATTATGGAAAAAACTACCTAAACCAGATGCTACCTCTTAAAGTGTAAATTGTTACCATAGCTAGAAATCTTATACCCTAGTCTATTTTAAATCTAGATGGCTAGTTTGATAGACCATGTGTCATGTTATAATTTCTCAGATTGAAACATAAAAACTCATTTTGTGGTAACTCAATAATGCATAATCTTAAAAATTGTATGTTGATGTGTTTGCCTCTCCAAGATGGTAAATAAAAAACCACTTTGTTGTATGTTTACTTCATTGAGTGGTTACTAAGACATGAGAAATGTATCTATTTAGTTTAGTTGTTGCTTATGAAAATATGATGGTGATTGGTATTTACAAGAGAAGGAAAGAGAGGTTATTGTGTATTATTTTAGAATGATTCATTTGAACCTTAAACTTGGGATAAAACCCCATGTTTACTATTGGGAAGAGTGTTGGATTATTATATTAGATTTTGATATATGGATGCAGTAACAAAACTTTTTTGAAAAAAGATCTAAAACAAATAATCTTTTATCATCCTGTCATGGAAGATAAATTTTTTCTACTAGTTGTCTTTTTGCTTATGACATTTATTATCTATTAGTTAATAAATATTTGTATAAAATATAGAATTGTTATTTGTATGATAGGATCATCATTCTTGAAAGGATTATTATTACCTTGTTATTCATACACCTAGCTTGCTGATAAAGAGAGTAAACTAATTTTTTAATATTGTGAACTAGCTATAATGAGGTATTAGTATGAGCAAACTAGACTTTTATATGTTTTAAAATGCATTTATTATAAGAGTTACTCAGCTACTATTTGCATTTAACTATGTTTATTTTTCCTTGGATGTATACACTCATTAGAGAGAAGCCAAATTGATTGAAAATAATAAAATAACTATGATTAGATGAGAGTTGGAATATTCTTGGCTATTGTAGAACATCTTATGTTTGTTATGTGCATTGTTAGTGCTATTTTATAGGAGCTATAATGATTATGCCTTACCCTAATTTTTTTGGGTGTTTATACAATAGTTTTATTGATGTTTTTCCCTTTAAAAAAATAAAAGTTACAATTGTAAGAATTTCAAGGTTACCTAAATTTATTTGATATGGAATTAATGCAGTTTGAATTGGTTTGCTCTTTCTAAACTCAAATTATTAAAATAGAATTTAATTTTTGGAATATGGATTAGAAGATAAATTCACATTACCATCTTTATGATGACACATTTATAGCACCCTTTTTTAGTACAGGGATTATAATATAGTTATTTTTTCCCTTATAAAATTGATTATCTTATTATCTTTTTCACCTGCTAAAGTGTTGTGTTTGTCAATGCTAACAGAGATGGTATTTGAATGATAAAGTCAAATTTGTTGATTATATTTGTATGAATTAATATTGTAGTCTAGTTTATTTCTGAGAGGCTAAACTATTCGAAATGTAGTACCTATATGGTAATATAAATTATTTTTTTGTGCATTGGGTCGTTATCTTATATATATGTTAATGTTATTAGTCATTAGTGGATTGTTTAACTCCTATATCAGTATTAACCTTTTGTTATTAAGACATAGAATGGTTTATTATTGTATTAAAATAATAATCTTACATTTCCTATAGTATTCCATATTGTAGTCATAAGAAACAAATATTTTGATCACTCTTTTCAATATGTGAACTAGTAATGGAACCTCTTTGATTTAAAGGAAGGATGTCCTAGTTAGATGACATTAAAGATTATATATATAATATATATATATATATATATTTGAATTGTATTATGTTAGCCTTAGGATATTAATACATGTTGTGAGATTTGATTATGTTTTTCTCTTTCCTTCTCATCATAGCAATGAGATGCTTGGATTTATTCATTTATATGTTATGGAAAAAAATTTACATACACTTATTTATTAATAAATTAAGTGTAGAGTTTCATTATATATATATATATATATATATATATAAATTAAGTGTAGAGTTTCATTATATATATATATATATATATATATATATATATATGGATAGGCCACATTATTCTAGCAATTTCTGGAAAAAATTATATAATGCACTATGTTATGGTCTTGTGGAAAACTTGTTATTAAGATAATATTTTAACTATTCATATTTTAGCATTTGGGCAATTGATAAGTTAATCAATGGTCTATTACTTATTTATGATTGTATGAAATCAAACATGATCACAGTGGTTATTAACATGAATGGACGAGTCAAAAGGAGATATGTGGTAAATGCTTTGCTCTTAGAATTAAGAGAAATAGTATTTGGTGTCTATTAATGGGTTGTATGGGCAAACCATCACTAGACGCTTTGAACATTATGACCTAGGGAAGACCAAAGGTTTAACTCAAACTTGGAGGGCTAGATTGGGTATGAAGAACTGATCTACTTGGACAAATCAGTTAAACTTGCACTCTCTACTTGTTGAAGGAATGTCTTGAGCCTTTAAGAAATATGAAGCATGAATGATTGTGATAAATATTTATATTCTCATGGATAATAATACTATAATTTATTGTTTAGTAAACTGAATACCTAGTTTAAATCTTTATAAAGAGCTCAAATGCTAAATTTATTAAAATAACATGCCATTTTTTAAGAGTAATGGTTGCAAACGGAGTAAAAATGTCTCCATGGGTTTAAGTTTCTCATGGTTGAGAAAGGTTGTCCCAAGGCAAGTCTACCTTTGGGAGACATGATAGTAAACCTTAATGAAGGTAATGTTGAGCTACTATGTGAATGTAATTATTTTTATTTATAGCTTTGTATATATCAGTTTGGTTGATTAAATTATGTCATGTTGATTTTTGAAGCATAAATCATGCTTTTGAGGCACTATTAGATCCTCTATAGTCTTGAAGAAATATCAAGGAGCTACCCTTACTTCTTCTGATATTTTTAATTGAACCTATTATGGATAAATTAAAGATTTTATATAGCCATAATTTATTGATAGATGGGGCAGGCAATTGTAAGTTCTTATTTGGCTTATGTGCCACTATACATGACTAGTTATAATAATGCAAAAAATTTGAGTAATGTGTCTAATGTTTAGGAAACACTATTTTTTTCTAAGTAGTGGACATATAAACAAAGATTGGGTAGGTTTTTTGGGCTAAAAAATCTAATTTGGTTGGCTTATTGCAACCTTTATAACCTAAAAGTGACTAAGTATTATGTATCATAAAATTGAGGTGCTAAAAATATATGCATTTCAACTAAATTGAGGCTCGATCTTATTATGAGCTTTTGGCCTCATTTGAATTGAATGAAGAAGCCTATGGGTTCATCACTCTAGAAGGTTATAAGCTATTAAGTGTGTGGATATGTTTTGATTCCATGGTGATGTTTATTTTGATCATGTGTATTTTTTAATCCCATAAAGAGGATATGATGTTATTAGTTATGTTTTACATCCATGAGGATGTTTAATTGATCTTGAGTTGAGTTTTGGCATCCATGAGGATGTTATGATGATCATAAATATATTTGACATCCATGAAGATGTCTTTGTGAATTTTAGTTAAATTTAATGGTTGTGGGAAACTCTAATTCCCATAATAATATGATATTCACCTGAATCCTTAGCTAAGCTCATCTTTTCCTGATATTATGTTGCATTGAAGCAAGAATTGCTAGTCAACCATTGACTTGTTGAAACAAGTCAATTGGAAGGATAGTTATAGAAGCTTGTTATTGGAATCAAGTAGCCATTCTTGGTGATCATTGATAGATTTCATAGGTGAGGCATCTTATGATGATAAGGTATAATATTCTTGGGAGTTCCAAGGATGTAACTTAAACCTTGAGGGCCTAGTGGGGTGAATGTAACTTTCTTAGGTAAGTAAGAAGATTTTGGGGATCTCTTATTATTAATGATTAGTGTGATCCATCTAATTCATGAGGAGTGAACATTGTTGGTAACTTTTGATACTCATAGATGTGGATTTATGGGATTTTTTGGAACCCACCCTTCTTAGGAAGAAGGTGTTGGTGAACTCGAGATCCCTTAAATTGAACATGATGTTATGATGGATATTTTATGTCATCTGGGATGGCATTTGGACATTGGGTAGATCGATAAGAATCATAGACCCTTGTGCTTCACTTACTAGTGTGTTTAATTTATGTGATGTGAAAATGCCTTGGCATAAATTTAAAACCTCCAAATCCATGTGTGTCATAGTATTATTTTTCCTTCAATGCATGTAAAACTATTGTATGTTGCGTAAAAATTCTATATTTTATTGATTTTATTGAAACATGTAAACTTGTAACTTCTATATTCTATGTGAATGTAATTAACTTATGAACATCCATAATGGATCCATGATATTAGTATTGTTATATTTATGATTTGATGATGTAATGTGATCTTAAATAACTTTGTGATGTATTTTATTTTTCAAAATCAACCTCTATTAACAAAAATCTATCAAGATATAGTGAATGTATTGTGTGATGTGATCCCACATCATTGTTCTAGCATTGAACATTGATGCATATATGAGGTTTAAGGTGAAGAAACACTATATCCATAATGATTAGACTAGTTACAAGATAGGGAGTGGAGTCTCACTTAGGTTGATAGCCCACTTCTCCCCTTTGCATGAAGTAACCACCTAATTCATTCGGATTGTGTACCATGAGATCCAAAAGATGGATGTGAGATATTCATGCATAATGGTTACCTTATGGATTGAGTTTTCCTTTAGCCTACTCTTGGAGGTTGTTGTAAAAATAACCTTGTGAAATTCATTGATGTAGCTTTGTGAAGCACTAATTGGTCTTGAAAGTTAAACTTTATGTAAAAACAACAAGATTAAAGTTGTTGAAATACAAGCACATATTGACTTATAAAATCAAACATAATATGAATGAGGTAATGGTTGAATTACCTAAAAATAATGGTATAGAATGAATATTCTCATTTAAAGGCATGTGTTGACTGGTAAGTACTATTTGATGGGAGCTATAATGATTATACCTTACCCTCCTTATTTTTGGGGTTAATACATTAGTTTAATTGATTATTTTCCCTTTTAAAAAAGGAAAGTTATAGCTATAATAATTTTGAGGTTGCTTAAATTTATTTGATATGCAATTAAGTCAATTTGAATTGGTTTACTCTTTTTGAACTTGATTTATTAAAATCAAATTTAATTTTTGAAATATGAAATAGAAGGGAAAGTCACATTTATAGATTTATGATGACAAATTTATTGCCCCCTTTTTTAGTATAAGGATTATAATATAGTTGGTTTTTCCCTTGTGAAATTGATTATCTTATTATCTTTGTCATCGGCTAAAGTGTTGTGTTTGTCAATGCTAACCAAGATAGTATTCAGATGATAAATTCAAATTTGTTGATTCTATTTGTATGAATTAATATTGCAATCTGATTTATTTTTAAGAGGCTGACATGTTCTAAATGCAATACCTATATGGTAATATAAATTATTTCTTTCAACATTGGTCCATTGGCTTATATATATGTTAGAGCTATTAGTCATTAGTGAATTATTCAACTACTATATCAATATTAACCATTTGTTATTAAGACTTGGAATGGTGTATTATTGTATGAAAATAATAATTTTATATTTCCTACATTATTCCATATTGTACTCATATGAAATAAATCTTTTGATCACTCTTTTCAATATTTAAACTCGTAATGGAACCTCCTTGCTTTTCAATATTTAAACTCGTAATGGAACCTCCTTGCTTTAAAGGAAGGATGTCCTAGTTATCCAAAATTAAAAATTATATATTATCCACGGTTATATATATATATATATATATATATATATATATATATATATATATATATATATATATGAATGATATTCTATTAGCCTCATGTTATTAAGACATGTTTTGAGACTTGATTATGATGCTCTCCTTCCTACGGGTCATTGCAATGAGATGTTTGGAGTTATTCATTTATAAGTTATGGACTCATGTTTATGTACACTTATTTTTTAAGAAATTAAGTGTAGATTTTTGTGTGTGTGTGTGTGTGTGTGTGTGTGTGTGTGTGTTTATACCATCTTCAAATTTTAAGTGTAGTCATCTTAAATTATCTATAAAGATTCAAATTTTAGAAATTTTAGAAAAATCATGTCCACAAGTAGGCCCTTTTTTATCCCCCAATTTGGTGCACTTACCCAAAAAAAATTAGCACTTGATAGAATGACATGGCCTATCCAAAAACATATATATATATAAACTAGACTCAAAATATTTTTATACCATCTTCAAATTTTAAGTGTAGCCATCTCAAATTATCTAAAGAAATTCAAATTTTAGAAATTTTAGAAAAATCATGTCCACAAGTAGGCCCTTTTTTATCTCCCAATTTGATGCACTTACCCGAAATTTTCTAACACTTGATAGAATGGCATGGCCTATCCAATATATATGTATGTATGTATGTGTATGTATGTATGTATATGTATATGTATGTATGTATGTGTATGTATGTATGTATATGTATGTATATGTATGTATATGTATATGTATGTATGTATATGTATGTATGTATGTATATGTATGTGTGTGTGTGTGTGTGTGTGTGTGTGTGTGTGTGTGTGTGTGTGTGTGTGTGTGTGTGTGTGTGTGTGTGTGTTTGGATAGGCCATGTCATTCTAGCAAGTGTTAGAAACTTTTGAGTAAGTGCACCAAATTGGTGGATAAACAAGGGCCTACTTCTGGACATATTTTTCTAAAATTTAAATTTTTGTAGATAATTTGAGATAACTACACTTAAAATTTGAAGATGGTATAAAAATATTTTGAGTCTAGTTTCTAAAGAACTATTTTTTTTGAAAAATAGTTAAGTATAAGTAGGTCAAACATCTAAAATTTGAAGAGGACCTCTTATTTTCTTAAGAAAACATAGTAGATAAATGGTTGTGCAGCCCATTATTTTTTTAGCATCGTTAAATATTGTTTGAAACCCTTTGATGAATATTTAGATAAGACCTTCTAGTGTTTTATAATTTTTTTAAATATTTTTTTAATGAATTTTTTTTATTAATTTAGAAATTAAGTAGATCTTGAAAACTAACATAAAAATGGATATTCGATCTTGCGACCCACCCTAACTACCTCAAAAAAAATGAAAATTGATTTTTTTTTAATGTGTGTAGACTTAGGCCTAGTTTGTTACCATATGATTTTTTTTGCAATTGGATCAATGAAAAACAAATTAGATAAACATGAATAGGCATGTATAGGTGTGACATGTAGTGGCCTAAAAATGATGTAGTTAGAAATAAATATAGGTTAAACCCTTAAAATATCCCAAAAATTATAAAAATCATATATCTAAAAATAGGACAACTTACTCATCATAAATGATAATAATTTTTTGAATTTTGATGTTGAAATCCATAGTGTATTTGATGATTGAATTTGAAATTTGTTAGTTTTTCTCAAAACTCTTGATCTCAACCATAGATGCATAATCACAAACCTTTGGCTCAAAAATCCAAGCCATTTACAAGCCTAAAGGCTTAGTTTTCAATTCAAATTCAAATAACGTGTATGTGTTATTTAATGTAATATACAACATGTACACATTGCTTTGTTATAAGACCAAAACCATCTCCATGAGCATGTGAATCCAAATTTGGCCATAATCTTACATTTATTTTCTTATAATTTAAATTTATTTTAGTAAATATAATAAAATAAGGTCACTCAACATCTAATAGATTTGGTCTCACAAGTATATGCATTATGATGTGGAAAATAGTTTTTTAAAATCCAATCGAGTAAGTACTTAGGCATTTTCAGGGTCTAAGTATTAAACCTAGGGATTTGAGGACATAAATTTTACAATTGATATCCATTTTTGGTAAACATGTAGTCATTTTATAGGTTTTTGTGCCTTCTAGATTAATTCTTAGCATTTTTAGGAGTCTTAGGTTTTTCAAAATTAAAGTTTGAAAACCACTCACTTTGAAATTGATGCAAAGTTATGTGATTAAGGTAGCATAGGTCACATTGATGACATACACACATCAAAAAACTAATTTACATGTTAATATCACTTGATCATCATCTCTCCCTCATCCTTTATCACTTCCTACTCATCCGTTATAACCCCTAATCACTCTCTCATCAGTCCTCATTGTCCTTAATCACTTCCTCATTGACCCTCACTATCCCTAATCATCTCTAATCACTCCCTCATCATCAATAATCACTCCTCCATTGATCCTCACTATCCCTCATCATTCATAATCACTCCCTCCCTATCCTTAATCATCCATAATCACTCTTTCCTCATACATAATTACTTTCTCATCTCTATTCATTCCCTCCTCATCCCTCTTCATCCCTAATCACTCCTTCATTGACCTTAATTATCTCTCATCATCTCTAATCACTCAATATTACCATCCCTAATGACTTCATTGATTATCACCATTCCTCATCATCCCTAATCACTCACTTTACATCCCTAATAATACCTAATCAATCTTTCTCCATCCCTCATCATCACTAATCACTCCCTTATTGACCCTCACCATCCCTCACCATCCTTCATCACTCCATCATTGACCCTCACCATCCCTCACCATTCCTAATCACTCCCTCATCATTTGGCATAATTTTATACTCTGAAGATATCTTTAATTCCAATAATATGTTGTTTAATCCATTATAATAGAAATTAACTCTTTTCTAGGACTTGTGTTGTCAATAACTATTTGTGATAGTCAATTTTATTACTGAATAAATTGTATGATCTTCTAAATTTATAGTCAAGTAACATAAGTATTAAAATAAAATAGAGTCTAAATTTTAGTTCATCGAATTATCTCTTTGAATAAATGAAACTTTATTCAGTTCCACCTTTAGTAGTTTGGTTTAAAAGATAAAAATTAAACACAAATCTCTTGTATAATTTTCTAATTCTAAGAAGATTTAAGTTAGATGCAAAGTTATTTAGTGTTTCCCATTATTATATGACTCGAATCTTGGTTAGGTTCACACATGCACTCCTTGTGTTTGTAATGTGTCCCAAATATTTTATCTCTTACATGAAAAATGAACATTTATTCATGTTATCAGAAAAATATGTTTCTTTAAAATGTTAAACACTAGTTCAACATGGTGTAGATGTTTAACAGGCACGTTTTCTAAAGATTAATATGTCATCAAGGTAGATTAAAAAAATGAAATAGGTAAATGGTCTAAGGATGTCATTCAACATCTTTAAATGAATGAATTCATTATATGAGTTAACCTAAAAGGCATAACCAACTAGTCAATCAATCCTACCTTTATTTTTAAGACTATATTCCAAATTTCTAGAGGTTTAACATGAATATGATGATACCCAAACTTAAGATCATTTTGGAAAATACTTAAACACCATCAATATGGTATAAAAGTGCCTTAATATTTAAATTAGGATAATAGTTCTTCACTTTAATCTTGTTAAGATTTTTTTAATTGATTCACAACTTTGGCACAAACACAATTGGGTTTCTTCAAGGCAATGATTTGGGCATGATGTGTCCATTATCCATGATTTCATGGATCTACCACTTGATCTATTCATTCTATAGAAATGATGTGTTGTATAAAGAGGTTTTAAGTAGAGGTAATTAAAAGATCAAATCAATAGTATTGTTTCGTCTATAATATGCAATAACTTATTTAGGTTACTAAAAGATATCATTGTATTCATCTAGTTTATGGTTCAATTATTTTTTCTTTATTATTATTGGATAAACCACACTATGATATGGTGACCTAAGGATGTCATTAAACATTAATTATTACCATTAAGAGTATACTTCTTACTAGAACTAAGAATTTTCTTTCACTTCCTAGCACTAGTGACTGAAAACTTATGAACTAACTATGATATATGGTATTTTAGATCATGACAATCTATCATAAAATTTCAAAGATTAATTCATAGAATAGATGTCAATGGTAAAGACATGGTTGACCACATGTAAAACATCTCACACCTATAATGGTGAGATGTCACAAAGGATTACATCTTTAAAAATATTGATTTTATAGACTAAGTGACACTACTAGGTGATCCATTTATCAAGGCCTACACTAGCCCATACAATAGCATATGGTTATGGATGATATATAAATTTCAAGTTTAATTTTTTAAAATATGATTTAGGAGAAATTAAATTCTTTTGACTTCCATTAGAAATGATGAAGTGTATTGTCTCACCATTGATCTACATTTGTTAATGAAATAATATTTTTAATTCATATAATTTCTTGTTCGGAGAATTAAATATATTTTTAGCACCAACCATATCATTGAATTTATAATCTATTATCTACTTAAATTTTTATAGTGCTAGATAACTCGTACCCACTTCTTGAGATGTGCAAGTAGAGAGATCATAGTGTGTCACTCTTCATTGGATTGAATATTTAAGTTATGAATCAAGCACCACTTTCCAATATTAGACTACTTATTATAATCATTTCAAAATTATTTTCCACTCTCTGGTATGATGACTCAATCAATATACATAAAAATAAAAGGCCTTAAATATAATTATTCAGATCATAAAATGTCCTCATATGGAAAGAAATTGATTGGTTTTAGGAAATCACATAACTTAGTGATTCTCATGTATTTACTACCCATTTTTGGTGCTATGGTGGCTTCATTTGATTCTCTTTTTATGAAAAATTTTCATTTTTGAATTACTCCATTTCTAATAAGCCCATATTTTTTTCATAGGTGTTAAATATTTATGTTTCAAATTTACATCCACATCATTTTGATCACTATCTCTTATATTTTATGCTAGAACTCACCTCACCACTTGTATCTCCTAACATTATCAAACCCCAAAAAAATAGCAACATCAAGCTATTAAATGGAGTGATTAAGGATGATGAGGAATTGAGTAGTTATGATGAGGGAGTAAATAGGGATTATGAGGGATGGTGAGGGTTAATGGAGTGATTAGGGAGGATGAGGGAGTGATTAGGGATGATGAGTGATGGTGAGGAATAATGAAGGAGTGATTAGGGGAGATGAGAGATGAGGAATGAGTGATTAGAGATGATGAGGTATGATGAATTAGTGATTAGGGATGATGAAGTGATGCAAGAGCATCACTACCCAATATAAATAGTGATCTAGTTTACATGTTTTGAGTCTTTAAAAGGTGGTCCAAGTCACAAGAAGTCTGTAGGAGTCTTTTTAATTTTCTATTTTTGTGTCAATTTTTATTTAGAATTGTATTGGACTTTTTGGCCAAATTTTTCATTTGAATTTTTGAACTTTCATAAAAACTTTGATCTTATTTCAAGAAATCGAGTATTGGATTTGGTGTGGTTATACTTTAGAGAGTATTTTAGGATGTTACAACACATATACCTAAACTCATATTTGATAAATATGTTAGTATTTGAGTTAGTTGAGGACACTGTCAACATACAAAATAAGTTAGAATTTAGTTTATGGTTATTTGGTAATAAGAGTCTTATAAATGTCTTATTTTGTATTCAGAGTAATATTCAAGAGAGTTGGAGGGGGTAGAATTTGAAAGGATGAATGTAAGGAACCCCAAACAAGTGAATAATGATAGGTTTTGATTATTTGCAAACAAAAAATCAAATAGATCTTGCATCTTCTTGAATATGTGCAAAGATAGTTGATTGTTTGCATGATCATGAAATATGATTAGTAACAAGTTATTTTTTATCTTGGTGTGATTGGTAATTTTAAAATACATTTTATTTTATGTTTATTATATCATTTTTCATTTGATTTTTAATTCTTTTGAATTTTCAAATTACAAACTGTATACCATGTGCTTTTATAAATTGTGCCTTGAAATCTGAGTGAAGGTCAGAGTCTTATGGAAGAGGAGATTCTATTTGGTGGCATTTTGTAATGTATGATTAATTATCAACTTGACATAAGAATTCATTAATATTATTTAAAAATTATATGTTTTTATTCTTCTAAGGACATTTTGTGTTAAACAACACAACCCTATCTTTTATGAGTAAAAGTTTTGAGTATACATCTATGTGAGAAGGTATATGCATGTACTAGAGTGAACATTCAAATGTCTATGTTGGTGATTTGATTCTCATATGATCATGAAGTATTATATTATTTCAATTATATTTTTTATATTTGTATGTTCAAAAATAAAACTAATAAAGCCCGACAGTCATCAAGAAACTTAACATAAATAAAGTGGTATCTCATGGAAATTGGAAAATTAAATGTTATAGATGGAAGGCGTTGATTTCTTAAAGTATGTAGACATTGTGTAGAGGATTTTCAAACTTCATGTTTATTTATAACCCTTTTTGGAATGAATTAGAATAAATAACCTCTTCTCATATTATTACATACCTATGACTGAGTACACAGTTTATTCAAATTTGGTTAAGTCAATATATTGTAGCTTTAAAATGGAAATATAACACTTGTAAAATGTGCATAGGGTTAAATAATAATTAATCCAATTGTAAAAGTTATTATTAATGCCTTTGGAAGATTGAAATCTCATTTTGACCCTTCTCAGGTCTATCAAACCACTCCAAACATTATATTAGGGTTTCTACTTTCATAGTGAGTTTTTAAGAGTTGTAACATCAATAAGTCAAAAAAATTGGTGAAAAGTTTGATTTCATCATGCAAAAATATAATATAGCATTTTTAAATTTGGTAAGTATGGATGGGGGAGGATTGTGTGGTAGATAGGGTAAAAGGAAACCTAAAGACCTAATTTGAGAGTAGAAAGATCCAAAATAAGTAATCTAATAGTTGAACAAAATCCTAAAACTTTGTGAAGAGATGGGATATATTATAGGGTATACATAAATGATGTTTATTTGATGATTTGATTTCATATAAGAAGAGTCTATGATAGACTAAGAGGTAATGCATGATATGAAGATTATGTTGAGAAGTTAAGTAGGGTTAAGAAGAAGTTAGAGAGAAATCAAAGGAGTTTCTAAGGAAGTTTGTTAGATCCCTATTAAATCTTAAGGAACCAGAGACAAGATTTGATCCAAGTTATTAAAAAAAATTAAGATTGGTAAGGGGATGGTCTCAAAGTAAGAGAGATTGAATGCATTGAGCGAGGAGAATAGAATGAAGAGTTTAGTGAGACCATCCAAAGAATGGTGGAGAATAAATGAAATGAATAAAATGAAAATCTAAATTTGAAATGTGTACAGGGTCTAAAGACAAAGATCAATCAAAAAAAGACAAAGTGAAAGCTAGGTAGATATTGGCAAAGAGATTGGACAAGAAAAGTATGCAATAGGGCTCTACATCATGAGGGATGGTGATGGGAAATAGGGACTAATTATAACTGATGAGGAATGGTGAGGGTCAATAAGGGAATGATTATATATGATGAGGGATGAGGAGGGAATGAGGAGGGATGATGAATTAGTAATTAGGGATGGTAAAGGCCAATGAGGGAGTGATTAGGAATGATGAGGGATGGTTGGAGCCAATGATGTAGTGATTAGGGATGATGAGGGAGTGATTAAAGATGATGAGGTATGGTGAGGGTCAATGATGGAGTGATGAGGGATGAGGATGGATAAGGAATGAGTTATTAGGGATGATGAGGCATAGTGAGGGTCAATGAGGGAGTAATTAGGGATCATGAGGGAGTGATTAGAGATGACTAGGGGTAGTAAGGATCAATGAGGGAGTGATTAGGGATAATTAATAATTATGAGAGTGATTATGGGTGATGAGGCATGAGTAAGAAGTGATCAAGAATGAGGGAGGGATGATGAACAAGTGAAATTAACATAAAGTGGTTGTTTGATGTGTATAGGTCATCAATATGATGTATGCTACCCTAATCACACCACTTTACATCAATTTTAAAGTGAGTGGTTTGAAAACTTCAATTTTGACAAACTTAAGACTCCTAGAAATGCCAAGAATCAATCTGAAAGGCACAAAAACCTTTAAAATTACTATATGTTTACCAAAAATGGATATCAATTGCAAAATTTATGTCCTAAAATCCCTAGGTTTAATACTTAAACCCTAAAAATGCCTAAATACTACCCTGGTTAGATTTTGAAAAACCATTTTACACATCATAAGGTGTGCAACTATGAGACCACCTCTATCAGATGTTGAGTGACCCTAATTTATTATATTTACTAAAATAAATTTAAAGCATTAAAAAATAAATGTAACAATATAAATGTAAACTTATACTTAACATTTAGAGTAGTAAATATAAGCTTATGGTCAAATTTGTCTTCACATACAACTCCCACATTCTCGTGGAGATGGTTTTAGTCTTATAACAAAATAACACATACACATTATATATTGCACTATATAATGCATATGTGTTATATAATACGTATGCATTATTTGAATTTACAATAACATGTATGCATTATTATTTTCTCAGTAATGCGTATGTGTTATGTCTCAATAATTACCAATCCATAATTTGAATAATGCAATTACATTAATTAAATAACATGATCATGTTATTTAATAACCTGATCATGTTATTTAATACCCTGATCATGTTATTTAGTAACACAATTGCATTACCTAAAATATATGTGGAATTATCCCCCAACTTTGTGTATATAGCCATTTATTATAATGCACTATGTTATGGTATTTTGCAAAATTTGTTATTAAGATAATATTACAATTATTAATTTTACAACCTTTGGGCAATTGGCAAGTTAATCAATGGTCTATTCTTGATTAATGATTGTATGAAATTAACCACAACCATAGTAGTTATTAGCATGACTTTTGGGATGAATCTTCTAAGCTCAATGTGTTAGTTATTTTTGACCAATTTATATGTTGGGTGTATGGTTGACCATCTTAAGACCATGTGCAATCAACATGTGATATGGAAACTAGTTGTTCATAATTATAGCCCTTAGCTGGCCTAGTTCATGATTTTGTAATTGGTCTAATGGCTAAATTTATCATTTTATAAGTTATTGTTCTTAATGGTTAAATTTTACTTGTTCATAATTTAAGAAGTTGAAAAGAACCATTAGTGCAAGGACCCTATGGTTAGGGATTTATTCATATAATCCTAACCTGGTAGCACTATTATTGGTGGTTCATTATAATAACTAGTATTCATTTAATATTGGGTAATAGCCTCAAATGGATGAGTCTTTGCTTGTATAATGGGATTTTTAAGGATGTTATGTTCATTTTTTTATGTGCATTTCTACATGATGAAAGTTAAATAATTCATGTTATAAAAAAGGTAATATGGTTATCTAATTCTCATGATAATCATTTTCCATATGATAGAGCCATATGTGTTATGGTGGTACATGCCAAGCAAAGGATTATGGGTGCAATGACCCCTAGGATTATGGATCATAGTATAATGATCTAATGGGGGTAGAACTAGAACATGTTTTTTCTTATACAATCATAAAGGTTATATGTTTTAAATTTTGTGTTTCATCACCCTAGTAGCAGTCTAGTGGCATCTTCTTGCTGATTTGAAAATATTGTGAATCTTGCATAAGCAAAAGCTTGGTATGATGATACCTTGGTTATTATTTTATGACTTATCATGCTTATTATGGTACTTATTATTATATTTATATTTTTAATAAATTAAAAGTAAAATAATTATCTACTACGCTAAATCTTATCCTTTTAGTCTTTAATCTTGTCTATTAAATTAAACTAGACACTGTGACATTAAGGACACCCAAGGCATCAACGAATCCTTCTAGCCTCATGAGTTACCAATCCATATCCATATAGGGTAATTGGATAATTAAATAGGGATAAGAATCCCTAGATGTTTTGATAGGGAAAATGAGTTCCTTCTATAAGGTTGAGGGTTATCAGTGTAGACCACACATTAATACCCCTCATATGGTATACATCCTCTAGGAAACCATTTTCCCTATGACATACTATAGAGATGTCCATCCTTACATAAGTGTCTATGTGACCCAATATATTTATGGGTTGACTACTCATCTTTGTGTAGACCCAAGTTGATGTGTCTTGCATTATAAAATTATGTAGTGGGTTCTACACATAGTTCTATTATGCATGGTTTAACCATTCTCAAATTTTTAGGGGTTTTTTCACATATCATGAATAATTTTTTGATAATTAAACTAACACATCTAGATATAATAGTATGATATATCATATTGTGAATGAGATCATTGTTTAAATTTTCTATCCTATATCTTATGATTCATTGATATCACATTGTGAATGAGATCATTGTCTAAATTTTCTAGCCTATATCTTATCATTCATTGATATATCATTATTATACTATAATTTTCCTAGTACATAGAATGTTTTCCAATGTATTTTGTACCTTTCATGTTCTCCTTTAATTTTGGTTTCTTCTTTATATTTTTTATTGATTTGATACCTTATCACTTGTCTAATGTTTTTCCTAGACTTAAATCTAGCCTCTTGGTTTTCATTATTTTTTATGTTGCATTAGCCCTTAACATTTTTATCATGTATCCCATTCCAACCACTTATGTATGTTTCTCAATGATGACAAGATAATTAATAAGTTTTTTCCTAGAATAAATTGAGTTCTAAAAGAAGTTATGGGTTTTTTATAATCTTTCCCTTCTTATTGTTTGACTATGCCCCTTGGCCTCCATATCTATGTTATTTCTTGATTGTTCCTTTTAGATCCTATTTTTATTTATATGAGATTCACTTGATTATTATTGTGTATGAACCTTGGTATTCATATAAATTTATTCTTATAAAATTATAAAATGTAAAATCATTAGGAAATACAAACATGAATCTAATTGCAATAGATATGTATCATGATTTTATTTCTATGCTAGAGGTTTTTAATATACCTATTACACACATGAATCTAATGATATTATTTGAGTAGGGATATGTAGGATATATATGTTACATATGATTATAGATTTTAGATGTTATAAAAATATTATCTTGCCCACACCCTAGGGGCATGATCATATTGGTGGTATGTTACACCTTAGGGGCATCTCTATATATCAGATTATATAGTGATATCTTCTTGCTTTCTCTTTATCATATCAATCCATGTGCATAGATATATCATATATTTATAGTACCTTCATATTTAATGTTATAAAAAAATCTAAATTTTATAGATATAATGTGATTGTTACATTGTTATTTTGGTTGCATTGTGTGTTATGCATCACCATGTTGTTTATTTTTTACATGTATGATCAAGGGTGTTTTTTTTGATGTCTTATTGTGTCCTTGTTCATAAAGGATCCTCTATTTTTAATATCATGTTTTTTGAGTCATTTTTTTTCATGATAATTTCATATGTGTAACTGCATACTTATGTGAAATTTATATGATATTCTATGATTGTAGTCATGATCTATATAATGCATATCATATGTTTTGTATCATGGTATTTACAATGCACTTTAATATTTGATAATTTTCATGGTCCTCACCATTTATCTATGGGGTACACTATTTTTTTGTGTTAATCATTATTATAACTAATCCTACTATGGCACATTTGTAATATTAGAGGAACAATAGTTGTCCCTACCTTTCTTTGCCATTGGGTTATCATACCATCACATATTTATCACTATGATACACATCTCTTTGATTTTATTGAATATTGTTTTCCCCCAAATATTTCATCCTCATATGAATTTTTTTGATATAATTTTCAATTGATCTTTACATGAAGATATTTTTTGATATTTTTATATGATTCTCAAAGATTTTACAAGCTTTGGATATACATATTTTATAACATGTGATGCATTTAACTTTTTAATTTCAGATGAATGATTGAAACACAAAAATTTCAATCCTTTTTTTACACTAATTTGTATTAAGGTGTATTTTTTAATATAATTAATATATAACTTTGAAATTTCACTCATATTAATAGATATGCCATTGAAACATACATATAAACATAAAAGACTGGGATTGATTCTTCTAATTTGGCAAGTTGCATATGTTAAATATAGTAAATACAAAAATTGGATGAATACTTAACTTTTGCGTTAGCCTTTCTAACTATAAATATGTTTTAGAAGTTAAAATCAATATAAATCAAGTTTGTGGTTTGTTTAGTTCTAGAATGGGATCTCTGTCTACATTGGATCAACTATGTTGATCTTGGTCAATATCATTAATTGATACTAACATGATGTTTAATACTATTTTTTTTATAATTAGAGCATAGTGACTATATGATGAACTACACCTATCTTTGTTTTATCTATGTTTTCCATCTCAAACCTTGATAATGCGTATAACTCTAGAAATTAAGCTTCCTTTTCCTTAAACACCTATGTGTGCTTATAAGGACTAAAAACTTATAAAATGTGGAAGGTTTAATGGTATAATTTGATCCATATCACCCCTATTTTATGATATACCTTTACCTACATATCTAATACTCTTAAGTACAAAAATCAAGTCACATGTAGCTCTCGCACTAGTGTGATTATGTAAATGTACCCCTTTATTATATGTATGCAACTAATGATTTAGATTTGATACTGGATAATACTTGATTAGATTTTTATTTAGAGTGATTAAAAATTGGCATGTTTTTTAGCATGGTCATTAATGTTAGGTTGTAATTTATGTCAAAGAAGTCATGATTCATAGTGCATTAATGACCAAGTGATCATATTGATGGTTGGGAGAGTGTATGCTTAGTTAAAAAATTGATGGATGATATTGATGATATGGACATGTTGAAGATATCATACGGGATGTTATGAGTTCATAAAGTGATTATGTAAATGAATGAAATTCATCAAAAATAGTCATATGAATGTATAAGCTCAAGTAGTCATCTTGACAGATAAAGTTGAGTGAGTAGTTCAATGGCATCATATTTCACATGTGTGAAGCTTTCAAGAGAAGTTTGATACATGGATGGATTTCCCTATGTGAGAAGATCATATGGTTCAAATTTCAGGTTTGGACATGTATTATATCAAAATTTATTAATGTGAAAATTTGGCTTCTCAAAAAAAAATTCCTAAGTACCCATACTTAGCCAAATTTACATTATCAAAGATCTATGATGAGCATTTATTTGGACCATAAATCTAACAATGAGTATTTATTATGATTAGATAAGGATCAAATGGAGTGTGTGATATTATTATATGTATATCAATGGCATGCATGAATTTATCATGTCAAATGTTCATAAGATTGCATGTGCTAGTGAAATGTGTCACAATCACAGAGTTTGAGCAGTAGTTCTACGACGATTGTGAAACCTATCAAATAGAGATCAATGGTGAGAATGTTATCATGAAATTATGATCTTATAGATCATATTGAATTAATAATTTAATAAAGTGCTTATATTTCATGTGTAACTTAAAAGTGGTGAAGTTCATTGATTGAATGGTATAGGATATGTAGAAGGCACGTAAAGCTGCCAAGTGGCACAATCACTAAAGTAAGTATCTAAGATCAATAGTGAGCATTGAAAGGTAAATTCAAGAGAATTATAAGGAGATAGATGATGTGTATTTAACTAAAGTTTCCAAGTAGTATGAGATGATGTTAAAGTGTCTGATGTTTAATATTTACACAGTGACTGTTAGAATTTGAATATTCAAATTAATGAAGGAAAATTAGTCTATAGTTTTTGAGTTATATCTTTTGATCTAAGACAAACTACATGTTGGTGTAAAGATAAAATTTGAAAGGAACTTCAAGGTGGATCTAGAAAATTTTATTATAAGGTCTGAATCTTTTTAAAAGTGTAGATATGGAGCTTCATAGTTGACCATTTATTTGTTCATGGTGTTACTATGTACACAATATTGTTTAAGTAATTTGTGCTTTAGTAAAAGAATTTTTTGGTTGGATTATTAATTTAAACATGTCTTAGAGGTCATATGGAGTGGACCCATGTATTTAAAATTGATCTTGTGTTCTTTTTATCTATTGATGAAGTGTTAAATGGGTAATAGGTCTTCATGAGACCTATAAGGGCCACTAAGGCCTAATTGAAAGATGTAACTACTTAAGTTTGACCCATAGATGCTATGGAAAACCTATGAAAATGATTATGAGATATGTCTTAGCATGATATATTTCTTAAGGGTTAAGGTAAATATTTTGACTGACTTAGAAGTTAATATTCATGAAGACTCTAAAAATAGTGCAGACCAAGGTAATGGTTTCTAGACTTGATGAGAATGGGTTGAGAGAGCATAAGATAGATAAAGAGATCAGAGGGAGTTTTCTAAATGGATGTATTTAAGTATAGAGTATATTTAGGATGAGTTAATAATCCTAGAGTGATCTAAAAGGGGTGTTTGGATGTATTGATTGTATGATCAAGTTTGAGTGTGTGTGTGTGTGTGTGTGTGTGTGTGTGTTGAGTTGAAATAGAGGTGTTATACATTATTTCTCTAATCATATTGAATTAAATTAGAGTTCTAGATTTTTTGATTTCATAGCGTGTTGTGTAGGTACTCAACATCTAGAACAAGTGGGTGTTTGTTTATACTTAGGGTTGGGTGCTCCTTGTGAAGTGGGTGCTTCACTAAAAGGTCTTATGTTTATGATAATATTATAAGACAAGTATTCCATGTTTTTTCAATCTTGAGAGTGGGTTTTAGTCCCCAAGAGGGTTTCCCATATAGATTTTGTGTTATGTGTGTGATCTTGCATCATCTTTTTTATTCATTTTTATGAATATATTGTATGCTTTATGAATTATTGTGGTCATTGATTAGGAGTTTAAAATAATTACAATTGAAGTTTGAAATATGTTGCATCATTGATTTAACCCCCCTTAAGTGATTGTACCTCCAATAATTAGTATCAGATAAGGACCTTCATTGCAAGTTTAACCACTTGAAGGTGATCATAGGTATAATGAAAGACAAAGAGGCTAAGATTTTTCTTCAAAGTGAAATAATATGTGCTTTATCAGAACTCAAGTTTTCAAGGGAAGAAAATGAATGTCTAAAAGAAAAGCTTGAAAGATTTATTAGCATGAAAGGGAGTAAAAATTTAGACCTGACTTATTCTATATGTCATGAGTTGTTTGCAATCATTGATAGTATGAAGACACAAATAGGAATAATATAAGCAATAGTAAAAAATTACAACTTGTGGTTGATACAAATTTGAATCAAAGGATGGATCAATTGGAAGGTAAATTTATGACTTATATTGATGCACTTTTATCTAAAGACAAGTAGAAATATAACTCTACAAAAGAATCTATGGATGAGATGTCTTTGGGTATTGATGATAAAACAAAAGGGGTGATTGACATGAACAACTATAGTTATGTTTTCAAGGGATATTGGTATACTTTTAATGAATATGGTCATAAATATAAGGATTGTACTTACTCTCTAAGGATAAGAAATGAGGTTCTCTGTTATAACTATAATCAATAGGGACATATAGCCAAGTATTGCAAAAGGGAATTTTGGAAAAAGGACTTTTAAGTTTTTAACACCATAATATGGTTCAAGAATGACAATAATAATATTTAAAGAAAGAAGGATCAGGACTCAAAGGAATAATCCATGTTTGTACAAACTACCTTATATACTCAAGAGGATGAAAACAAGAAATGATACATAGGCAATGGATGATCAAGTCATGTGATAGAAGACATCAGTAAGTTTATTTCTCTTAAGAAATATAATTTAGGTTCAGTAAGGTTGGGTGACAAAAACTCTACTAACATAGTTGGTAAAAGCTCTATAAGTCTAGATAATGGTCATACTATAACAAAAAATGTTATGTATGTAAAAGGTTTGAAACATAATCTTCTGAGTGTTAGCCAAATGTGTAAATAAGAAAATGTTATGACTTTTCATGATAAAGGGTGTGAACTAAGAATTTATAAGTCTAGCAAATTAGTTTCAAACATTCACAAGGTAAATAACAACTTGTATGTGTTCCATGAATACAATAAAGAAAAGTGATTCATGAATCATTTAGAGGAAATTTGGCTTTAGCATAGAAGACTTGGACATCTAAACTTTGATAATTTATTAATAATCAATTCAAAATGACTAGTGAGGAATATATCTAAAATCATTAAGATTCCTCATAATCTCTACAAGGCATGATTTCATGGAAAGCAAGTCAAAATAAGATACAAATCTAAGGAGCATGCTACTACAGTATCATTGGAGTTGATCCACACAAACTTTTTAGACCTATAAGAACTCAAGGCATTCAAGGTAATATCTAATTTATGTTATTAATTAATGAATTCACTAGAGTGACTTGGATATTTTTTCTTAAAGAGGAATCAGAAGGTTTTGGAAAATTTAAAGCATTTAAAACTCTTGTTAAAAATGAAAAAGGATCAAGAATCAAGTGTGTAAGATCAAACAGATGAGGTTAATTTTGATCTTATGAGTTTGATGAATCTTGTGAGGAGAAAGGAATTATAAGACAATACTCTACTTCTAGGATACCCTAACAGAATAGGGTAGTAGAGAGGACCAATAGAACTATCCAAGAGATGAGTAGAACCATGCTTCAAGATTCCAAACTTTTAGATGGTTTTTGGGAAGAGGACACCAATAATTATATTTATATATTAAATATATGCCAAGTTAGATCAAATGGTGATAAGACTCTATATGAGATATGTAAAAATAGGGCAGCTAATGTCAAACACTTTAGAGTGTTTGGAAGAAAGTGTTTTATCAAGAAGAATGAAGAAAATATTGGAAATTTTGACTCAAGATCTGATGAGGGAATATTCTTGGGTTATTACTCCATAAGTTTTGATTATATATGTTTCAATAAGAGACTCCACAAAGTTATTGAAATATATAATTTGAGAGTTGAAGAGGCAGGTGACATCAAGAATCATAGCTTACAAAAAATTGACACTATTGAGCATGTTATTTCAAATAATGAAAGAATACCTAATCAATCAAATGGTGAAGAGGAAGAAGTAAGATAGGATATTAAAGCCTCTTCTAGGACAATACAGAAGGATCATCTCGTTTCCCAAGCTATTGGAGATGTGAATGCTAGTTTACAAACTAGGAGGAGAAGGTTGATCAATTAGAATCAACAAGACCTAGATTTTTATCTAAAATTGAACCTAAAAATTTATTATAAGCTAGAAAATATGAAAATTAAACATTTTACATAGAGGAAGAACTTGATCAAATAGTAAAAAATGAAACATGGGTTTTGGTTCCTAGGACAAAAGACAAAAATGTGATAGGAACTAAGTGGGTTCTTAGAAACAAGATGAATGAGAAAGGAGAGGTCACAAGAAATAAGGATAGAATGGTGTGTAAAGGATATGATCAAGTTTAAGTGATATATTTTGATGATACATTTTCTCTTGTATTCCTAGGTAGAATTTATTAATTTCTCATACTTAGCCAAATTTGCATTATCAAATAACTACAGTGAGCATTTAATCAAATCATAGATCTAACAGTGATCATTTATTATGACTAGATAAGGATCCAATAGAGTGCATGATCTTTTTAGATATAGATTAATGATGCACTTAAAACTAACATGTCAAATTTTCTTGAGATTGCACATGCTAGTCACATGTGTCATAATCATAGAGTTTGAATAGCAGATCTATAATGAGCATGAAACCTGTCAAATAGATATCAATGGTGAGCAAGTGATCATGTAGTTATGATGTAATGGAGCATATTTAGTTGATAAGTCAATAAAGTGCTCAGATTACATGTATAATTACCAAGTGGTGCAAGCACATTAACTAAATGGTACAGGGTGCATAAAAGGCATATAAAGCTACCAAGTGGCACAATCATAGAACTAATGATCTAAAATCAACAGTGAGCATTTCAAGGTAAAGTTAGGATAATTATAAGGAGATAGATGGTGCATATTTGTCCAAAGTTTTCAAGGAGCATGATATGATGTCAAAGTGTTTGTATGTTTAATATTTATACATTGACCATTGGAATTTGAATATTCAAATTAATGAGGGAAGTATATAGTTTTTTAGCTCTATTTTTTGATTTAGGACGAATTTCATGTTGGTCTAAAAATGAAAATTGAATAAAACTTCAATTTGCATCCAAAAACATTTATTAGAAGGTTTGAATGTTTTTAAATTTTTATATATGGAGCTTTATAGTTGATTGTTTGTTTGTTCATGGTGTTAATATGTACATAGTATTGTTTAAGCAATTTGTGCTTTAGCAAAAGAATGTTTTGGCATGAGTATTCATTTGGATATGTCTTAGAGGTCAAATGGAGTGGACCCATGTATTTAAAATTGATCTTGTGTTAATATTTTTGCTTGATGAAGTGTTAAAGGGGTAATAGGTCTTAATGAGACCTTATAAGGGCTACTAAGGCCTAATTGAAAGGTGTAACTGCTTAAGTGTGACCCATAGATGCTATGGATGACCTATGAAAATGAATCTGAGATATTTCTTATCATGATAGATGTATTAAGGGTTAAGTCAAGTACTTTGGTCAACCTAGAAGTTGATATTCATGAAGACTCTTTAAATAGTGAAGACCAAGGTAAAGGTTTCTAGACTTGATGTGAATGGGTTGAGAGAGCAAAAGATAGAGATGAAGGGAAGAGATCATAAGGAGTGTGCTCAATGGATTGATTGAAGTACATAGTAGATTTAGGATGAGAGAAGAAGCCTAGAGTGATCCAAAAGGGGTGTTTGGATGCATTGCTTGTATGAGAAAGTTTGGATGTGTGTGTGTTTAGTTGAAAGAGAGGTGTTATACATTATTTCTCCACTTAGATTGAATGCAATTAGATTTATGGAGTTATTGATTTCATAAGGTGTTGTGTGGGTTATCAACATCTAGAACAATTGGGTTCTTGTTCATACTTAGGGGTGGCTACTTCACTAAAAGGTCTCATGTTTGTGATCATCTTATAAGACAAGTAGTCCATGTGTTTTTAGGATTGAGAGTGGGTTTTATTCTCCAAGAGGGTTTCCCATGTAGATCTTGTGTTATGTGTGTGATCTTACATCATATTTTTTATTCATTATTATGAGCATCTTGTATGCTTTATGAATGCTTATGGTCATTAATTGAGAGTTTGAAAGAATTCAAATTGAAGTTTGAAATATCTTGCATTTCTGATTCACCTCCTCTCAATGATTGTACCTCTAACACTTATGACTACTCCTATTTATAGGTTTGAAATTTGATAAGAATAAGGTAGATTTTCTTAATGTGCACTAATGTATAAATGTATATCAAATAAGTGTCAATCCCCTTTTGAATGAGACATTGATTTTTTTATATATGGATCCAATTGAATAATTTATTATGCCATCAACATGCTAAGATAAATGGTCAAACTTAAGGATATGGTGCATTTTATAAAGTAGCATCTATTGTGATAAATTTGGTTTTGACCAATACAGGTAATTATTGATTCATGATAACATGATTGAAACTAGAAGAACTAAGATATGCACATGCAGACTGAACTAAGAGTTTGGATATGTCTTATAGGATATATAAAGGGTTTGAAATAGACAATGAGGTTCCTATATGTGTGTAATAATAGAATGTAAGTGTTGAATCATAAAATATCATGAAACTATAAGAGAATGGTGTATTATGACCTTGTTTGAGTGCTCAATTCATGTGTGATAAATGTATATCAAGTTTGTCATTGTCAAGTATCGAAGACCAAATTTTAGTATGTAAAATTTCCCCCCTTTGATTATAGTAATGAAATTGTTAGAGTAAAATAATAAAATTTATTTAATTGTGTATAGAACACTTTGTATTTGTTTTAAATATTCAATTGTGAAAGTCACTCAATAGCAAAACCTATAATTATGTGTAGTCAATTTCCATAGATTGAAAATTTTAATTTGAAGCTAAATAAATTTAATTTTTGAAAGAATAAGGATTAAATTACACTTGTGTGTTGGTGAAAACCATGTTACCCTTAAAACTTGTTGGATATTATGCTTATTTTTTGAAAAATTATAGAAATTTTAATTATTTTTTAAATCAAATGGAGATTTGGGGTTAATATACCCCAAATTTATGTAACTATGTAGGCTCTTGGGTTGTGAAGGCAACATTTCTCAACCCTCATGAATTTGGGGATAAGTATGTAATATACTAAATAAAATAACTATGAAATTAAAAGAGAAAACCATCAAAATAGGTTCACTAAAATAAAGTTAATCAACCACTATAGATGGCTTATATATTCCACTATAATATTTTTCTTAAGTTCACTCAAGTTTGCCACATGTAAACAAAAATAATGATTGAAAAGAAATGAATAATTTTCATTCCCCCATCATGTGTGTGGGTTTTATTTTTAAGTCTCACTCAATGTATAATATAATACATGATCAAAAGAGAATGGATAATTTTCATGCCCCCATCATGAACATAAATATGATAAGTGCAAAATGACAACCATTTTCCATCCAACTATAAATTATTCCACTATGCATATGCATGACCTTATTTGATGCCCCTTGAATCTACACCAAATGATATATGGTGTCATGTTATTGTATGATAAATTAGATAACATGTAACTCAAATGTATTTTTCTGTGAAAAAATGTGATTTATATTCCTTTAAACTATGTGCATATCATGCACGTGCACCTAAGTGTGTATTGATATGTTCTCAATTGTCTATAAATTGGGTGCATATGCATGGCATATGCCCCTATAATATGTATCAATGTTAAAATAATTTTCATGCATCCAAATCATTTGATATTTGAACCATTCTGAATCTCTTATATTTATACTCTAATACAATTTTATGCTCATGGAGGATTATTTATGAATGGAAATACCACTATAATTACCCCTTATAAAATGATGGATGTACCATGTAAATCAATCATCTCAAAATAAGATTTAACAATATCATGTTATTTATAATTATAAAATCATGTACTATTATTTTATTTGGGTGGATGATATGTCATGATAGCAATGTACATATTAATCAAGGAATGCATGTAACATATGTAATACATGGCATGTAAGTGTCATTTCTAGATAGATTCATCATTCAAGCACATAGTAAAAGTGTAACTAAATAATACTACATAGCAATTCATGATATATATCATGGCACCTCTAAATTTTTTTCAAGCCTAAAAAGTGCAAGTGTTAGTGTCACACATAAGCCCAAGGGTCATATTCAAGAGAAATAAAATGTAACAAGAAATAAGGCCAAATGATACATCCAAGGGGACATTGTAAATGTCATAAACAAGGTAAATCAAAGATGTTTCATCAATCAAGGCCCAAGGGCCACTATAAAATACTCAAACATAAATTAACCTATCATGTAAAAGAAAAATAACATAATTGAAGCATATAACAAGTAATGACTAGCTTTCACCATCCATATGTATCAATGTCACATCATAGTATAATAGCATATCCATGTAACACTATATAATATATGAGTAACTAGAAAACTATGTGTAATAAACCTAGATAGCTTGACATAATAAAAAGGTCATAGAAAGATATAACATATAATAGTCAAACTTGTGAAATAAGATGCCCCTAGTATCAACATGGCTACTAGGTGGAATGAAGATCAACATCTGTATGTATGTGTGTAACTTGTGTGTCTTTTATAACACTCAATATATTATTAAATTAATGTGTGCATGTAAATAATGTGCCATATACCAAACATAAGATAAATAACATATGAAAATAGTGTATTATATCAATCATGTCATGTTTAGGCCCTAATTTTAGATTTTTGAATATTTGAATGTTTTTGTATTTTATGATTGTTTGGTTTTTTATGTATTTTTAATAATTTTTAAATTTGAGTTAGGTAAGGCCAAGGAGTGATGGTTTCAAAAATACAAGATAGAATAATGACAGGGATTTGAATAGTCTGTAACACCTATCAAGATATAATGTGCATTATATGTGATAGTGTGGATATTTGTAAGAAGTGTGATAAATAAATATGCCTTGATGTATATGTGAATCAAAATAATATAGCCTAAGATTGTATGAGGAGATAAATATAATCATGCCCCCAATTGGAAAGAATCAATGTTTGATCATATTATATGTAAATATAAATGTATATAACCATGTAAACTCAATAGAAGCCAAGAAGGATGTGCATTAGAATCATTATAGGATAAGTTTTATAGATGTTTGGTTCAAAAACAAAATCAAGAGGCAAGGGCCAAGTGAATATAGATATAAGGACTAGAATAATGGTCAATGCAAACACATATGAGTGCATGTATGTCAAAAACATAAGAATATAATAATTATGTTGAATAAGCTATGTACAAAATATTATGTTATATCTAACTATGAGATATCCAAGGATCATTTGAGTGCCCAAAAATTTCATTTAGGATATGTTCATATGTATGGATTGTACAACTAAGTGTAGCTCCATGTATATCATCTTATTATTACTCTACAACATCATCATTTAGAGGACAAAGCTCTTCATGTATATCACTAAATTTGTCATCTACATATTAATTATATTCATCAATATTATACCAATCCTTAGGATTATCATAATCATAATCATCCACATATTTATCTTGGGAGAGAACTAATTTTCCCCTTCTTTACTACCCCATTCAACAAATAATGGGTAATTAAGTCCCCAAAACCTAATTGTGATAACATTATATGATTTTTCATATTTTTTTCCCCTAATTTAATTCCCCATTCAACCAATAATTCAATTAGCTAGATGGGAAATTAAATTAGGAATAAACAAGCCCCCTAAACCTAAATATGATAACATAATATGATTTAGGGATTTTTATTCCCTACTTGGGTGCCCCGTTTACCTAGTCACTTGATTAATTAGATGGGGGACTAGCTAGGGATTAATCAATCCTCTAAACCTAATTATGATAATTATATTTTATTTGGACCTTAATTTTACCTAATTTAGTGATCCATTCAACCAATCACACATTTAGTTGGATGTGGGATGAAATCAAAGGTAATTGATCCCCTAATCTAAATTCAAAAACCTAATATTATTGGGATATATTTTACCTAATTGATTGCCCCATTTAATGATTCACTCGATCGATTGTCTAAGGGACTAAATTAGTGGTAATCAAGCCATATAAACCTAACTATTTTTAATGTAATATGATCTGGGGCTTGATTTCCCTTGAATTAATTCCCCATTAAACTAATTACTAAATTGGTTGGATGGGGGACTAAATTAGTTGTAATCTATAGACACATAAATTTGGTATTATATAATTCACAACATCAATTTTGACACATATTGACATACTCAATATTATGCATACACATTTAAATCTTGTGCATAATATACCTTATCCATTTACTAATTATTACATTCTCTAACCTAATTTATAAATATATGTTTTATAATCACCCTATTTTATGCAATAAGAATCCATATTTCTAATAAGACTATGTCCACATTCTAGGTAATTTATTTTCTATATTAAGACATTTCTAACAACAATCAAATAGTTTTAATTTGTTTTAGGTGTCCACCTCTACTAGTAGCATATAGGAAGTTTCAAGAGTTAATTTTCAATTTTAAAATGTCTTAGGTTATCCTAAGCACTTTTCATATGTTAGTCATAGGGGAAATATTAAAGATTTATCTATACATATAAATCAATCTTAAGGCCATAATTATGGGGATAGTTTGGTCACTATTTAGCATTCAAATTCATAAATAAATTAGAACTCTCTTAAGAAATTACCACAAAGGCATACCCATCCTATCAAATTTGCATATTTTCAAGCATTGAAAGCCAATAATTACAATGCATTATAACATGATCACAATGATGCACACACACCCCTAGGTGTGAGAGCTAATTATAATTTGAGCCCAGTTTAAATCATTGAAATTGAGGCAACAATCAATCACTCAAAAAGGATTGTTTTGTACTATCCAACCCATTTTCCCAGTCAAACTTATGTCAAAAGTGAGGTTAGGGTTTCAAGGCAAGGAGAATCAAATAAATGATGTACCCATAGGACCAAGGGTTAGAAAGTACATATAAATAATCTAAAGCATGTGTAAACATAATGATCTAAGGCAACACAAACTTTAAAAATTAATAGGGGTTGTATTGGTAGAGACTAAAAAATAACGGTTTCCACAAGGGTGTGAGCTTCATCTACAATGTCTATGTATATTTTGAGATCATTTTTCCTAACCTAAGAAATTATATAGCTAATACATAATATTAATAATGACTATGACACTTGAAGTGAGTATTATAAATCATAAAATTAGCTAAGTGCATCTTTAAATTATTTATTTGTTAATTTAAAATATTCTAGATGCAATATCATTATGGTTTTACATTCAAATATATAAGGTAAATTTCATATTTTACATAATTTTAATTTTAATAGTTTTAGCTTATTTAGATTAGCATTAATCCAAAATAATAGTGAACCCAATTTTTGTTTTGAGCACATAAAACCCTAAGTCTTTCTTGATTAGGGTTTCATCTTTCCTCCTTAGGGTTTTTTAATTTATCTTTCAACTAAATTGTTAGATCTATTTTTTTGACTTTCTGCTAATATTAGTAATCTATGCATTTTTTATTTTCCCTATATTTCTTGGTGTGTACATGCACATATTTTAAGCCATTTATAAATGTTTTCTATTTTTTACTTGTAAGATAATGTGTTACATGAAGAAACATAGATAATTGAATAAAATTAGATTAATTTGATCCAACCACATGTTTGTGTGTAATATAAAATGGATAAAATTAATGAAATGTAGATTCCTTATTATATCGATGCAAATGTTGATAAATAACATAGATTTAGAGGAGCATATTATTGATGATTTAATGCCTAATCATTAAAATGATTTTGAAGATGATAAAGAACATTATATTAAATCCCATGATATAATACATCCAAATGATCTTATTAGTGTGTATATACACAAGCATAAGCTCTTTCTAATTTTTTAAATACAATTCCCATGCAACCTAATGACTTGGATAAGATATTGAATATAATCCTATAGGCTAAGAATGTAAAAAATGATAAGGAACCCACATCTCAAGAACAACATGATGAGATCTTCAATGATAATAATCAACTTATTATATGTGTATATATTATAATAGGTGTTCAATCCATTAGTTTTATTGCTATAATTTATATGGCCATACCCATGGCTAAAAAATTAGTGCCCACCCATTATGAGGGGAAAAAATAATTTATTCCTTAGATTTATATGTTTATTCTTATGAAACACAATTTTTGCCTCCTAATCTTTCTACTCATGTGACATCATTTATTGATAACCAAATTTATATTTCTACTAATCAATGTCTTATACAAAATATTATTTGTCTTCAGTTTAAGGCTTCATAACTAGAGCAAGGTTATTCTAGATTGGGTCATTCAATTAACTCCCAACCATTATTATGAAATTTTTTGTCCCTAAATATTTATACATCATCTTAGATAATTACATATGGCATTTTTAGTTTATTATTCTAATGGTAGGTTATTAACCAATAATTTTCCTAGGAGTCTCAAGGACTACACATTGTGACAATTTTATGATCTTAATTTCTAATTAGTTCATGTTTTCAATCATCTTTTTATCATTTATTAGCTCATATTTATATCAATATTAATGATAAGGTCTCCTATACTCAAATTCACAAACTTATTCAAAAATATAATGAGCCCATTGGTGACTATGTGATTTGTTATAGGATTATGCTCTCTAAAATGAAAAATCCAATGGATGATAAAAAATTTTAATACATATTCAAACAAATATTATTTTTTCCTATACATTATTCTATTATGTTCAAACATTTCCAATCTTTTATTAACATTATTCATACGGTCAAAGACCATAAAGTTAAGATACTCTCTATGAATAAGATAAATTATGGGACTAATTCTCTATCAAATTTTAATTCAAAATTTAAAAGTAAAATATATTTTAAATCTAAGAAAAATAATACTTAGAATGAGGCTAAAACAAAATTTAATACAGTTTCAAAACTTATAAATAGTTTTGCCTTATCATCTCCTCAAAGGAAGAAATTTACATAATTCTCATAACCTACTCATGAGGTTTATAAAATCTAATAGAAATGAAATATCATAGCTATCTTTCTCTTAAAATTGTATTTGATATGAAAAAGGCACAACCAAAGGGGTTTAATAGCAATGTCTATTTTGACTAGCATAGATGTCTGGGACATTATACTAATAAATATTATGTTTAGAGACATAAGATAAAAGATATAATTAAAGAAAATGTTATTAAGGTTAATGATGTTAATACATCTATGAAAGAGTCTATTTCACAACATAATGTAAATTTGAAGATATTACCATATCCTTTTCCAAAACACATGACATAAGAAACCAAGATTAATCTGATGTGTATATGACTTACAATGTGCATCTCCATCTAACTTATTATGCCTTTAGTACTAAGGAGGCTCATCCTCTATATAACCACCTTCAATCACATTATATTATAATGATATTATTGATGATGATTCTACCAATGTACCTTTGTTTGTTCATACTTTTATTGACTTATGTCCTATACACAATGTTATGGTAGATACAGGGTCAAATGAACACATATGCATTATGACATTACTAACTAGTCTTGGATACACACATAACAATTTAATTGGTATGATTACTATGGTTAAAAATAAATGGAAAGAGATTAAAAAAACTCTTGGGAACATTGTGTTACCACTTATGGTAGGCCTTGTAGCTGCTTCTACTTATTTCTTAGTCTTTCCCAATGCGGTAACATTTGACATGTTATTAATATGCCTATATATGCATAATATACATGCAATACCATATTTAGTACATATATGATAGAATTATATCTATATAAATTGAGTGGTTATATTTCTAGGTATTTTATATGAGTATCCCATTCATCTAGAGACATTTACTTTACCACTTTCACCACAACCTATTATAAAACCTATGAAGGTTCATCCTATAAAGGTAAATCAAATAGATGTAATTTATCTTTCATGAATATTAATTCTCTAACATCCATTACATTAGTGATTTATTCAAGTTCCATAGACTCTACCTAGTCCATCACATTTTAATATAGTTATACAAGTTTATCTATGTCTTCTAAAACATACATCAATACATTTTCCTAGTATACAATTAAGTTCAAAAGTTACTATGACTTCTACATCTGCATATCATTTACATTATCATGTTTACTATAATTATGATGTTGGATATTTTACAATGCATGATTAATTCTATGATTCTAATGATGATGCATATGTTATTCCTTGCACATGGCATGTGAATACACTGAATGATCAAATACCTATTTGTGAACATCCATCAATGTGATCAATGCTTAGTAATAATATATTTTTAATAATCAAATATATTTTAAAAAAAACATAAAATCTATTTTTTCAAAAAAAATCAAAATCAATACCTATGAATGCTTTGTTAGTTTACATGGTTGATGGGTGTTGTTTATCTTATATGTGATTAATTAAATAAAAAATTTATAAACACATTATTTTCATGATATACATGACTAAGACACAAGACATATATATGATACATGTATATATAGATGCAAGACATTCATTACACCCAATAATTACCTTTCTACATTGGAGGCATGCCTACAATGGGGGACTATTGGCTCAATTTTAAGGTTATATATTTTTATGTCATTCCATTGATCATATCGAGATACTTAAAAAAATTATACATGGATTAATCTTTCATATGCCTTATTTAGTGGTATTTATTATGGATATTGTGTTTTGGTATTCTAGATGATGACATTGATTGATTATGTTGACTAACATTACTTGTTATAAGCATGTTTGATGTCATTTATCATTACATTGCATGATTATTTATGTGTTACATTATATGTTATATGTTTTATTGATTTTATTTTGTCATGATGTGCATTAATTATATTCAAGGATCCTCTAGTCAATCTCATGATCATGTCATATATATGTTAGGTCAGAGTCAAGTCAGACTTGAGTCATATCCTAATTGCTTGTGTCCCTCATGATCATGATATTGTGTGCATATTTGACTATTTTTAATCTTGGTGACATGATTTGTATCATGAATTCTTATATTTACATGTAATTCCATGATTTTTATCATATATATTTTGTGTTTCTTATTACTGCATTACTAATTATTAAATCTACTTAACATGACACTTTTATGCACATTTCCTTAGAATACATGTTTCTCTATGCATGAATGATAAAATATTTATATGATGGTATATATTATCATTTTTTATACATACTTTATAATATTACATTATCCTATATAACACATGATGTGCATAACTCTTTCTTTTGAGATGAGTAATTTTTAGGCTACATCCCTCAGCTAAGAATGGAGGAATATAATAGGCTTATCTTAGATATTCAGGGCTTGAGAGATTTTTAAAAAATAATAATAATTTGGGAAAGATTATGTGATTTAGATGGGATATAATGGATGTATTGAGGCATATGTGATCTATATTTGGGGTATTTTATATGATTATTAAGAATAGTTGGCATATTATATGACATTATAAGACAAATTATATGGGTCAAATTGAGTAGATTTATCAGAGTGAATATATTAGAATACATATTATGACATTTATATATCACTTTAAGGTACATATGGATTAGATTTGGAGATTAATTGTTGTACATGCATACACTTTTCTATTTCTATGATGTGTTTTATGGGTAATGATGGTACCACATAAGCACTTTGGATCTAAAATCTATCTATAAAAATAGATTCAAAGTTTAATTCAAATGAATACCTATTTTAATATTCCACTTTTAAATATCAACATATTTTAGGATTACACAAATAATAAATTTTATGATATTTTTAGTAGCATGGTTGAATATTTTTCATTACTCAACTTCTAACACTTCTTCATATTTAATGGGGGTTGAGATATTTATACTTCTTGATCAATGATTTTAAAATTTGCATATCCTTGGGAAATAGTCACCCCATGGTATTCACCAAATAATTTTAAAAAATTGTAGATTGGATTTCATACCTTAAAATGTATTTTTATTTTAAATTTTCAATTTCAAGTAATTCAATGATCTAGATTATTTCATATTTTCTATTATGAGTGGACATTGATCTATGCAAGTTTTCTTGCATGTTTTGCATGGATTAATCACGATATTTAGGATATACATAGATATGCCAAATATGGTTATAATAGGAAACAAATTTATTTCTTATATCCTTTTAGTCTAAATTTTTCAATATTAGATTAAAAAGGGGGAATATTTTAGACACATAAAATGGTATACACTTTTAAACATAAATTTTAACACATCTTGATATACTTGGACTTGTGTATACACATGTGACTCTTGTGCCACTTTTCCCCATCCATTTATTTACTTATTGTCTTGTCCAACCCAATTTATTAATATAAATATTTAGGATCAACCTAATATGTTTGTAACACTCCAAATTTTAAGTAGACTATTACCACATTCTAAATCACATATTTCCCCTATCAAGACACTTAACAGAAACAATTGGATAATTGTGGCTTTCTACAAGTGTCACCCCTACCATGAATATCTAAGAAGTTCTAATGGTTATGTTTTAAATTAAAACATCTCGATTGTGTTATCCTAATCATATTTCATATGTTTTTCATGTGGGGGGTGATATCAAAGATTCATATATAAATACATATCTATCATAAGATCATATTTAGAGGGCAAACTTAGTAGCTAAGTACATCTCTTCATTATTTTTTTCAAGTTCAAATCTTATAAGATCAATATCAATCTACCTATTACATTTAGATATTGTAGTCATATAAAATACAAAATTTGGTTACTTGAGTATGGCTAAAGACACCTAATCCATAGGTCCTCCTACTTGCTTGCATAACCCTTTTTCAGATTTTATTTTACTAATTACCAATCATCCATATCCTTTCAAACTTAACCCTTACAGAACCAGGTAGCTCTTTTAGGCCTAGATCCATCCCCCTAAGTCTCATTCCCTTTGTATAATAGTGTGCAACTCAGACAAGAGCAATGAAACCCAAGATGTCCTAATTTTGGTGTTATTTTCCAAGTGTAAATTTGGTCTTAATGATTATATTTTCTTGAATCCTTATCCTAATTCATGTTAGCTTAATATAAATTCATTTAACCCATGATCATTAATTTCCCTATAAAAGGCCATTCAAAGTCCATTTAGAAGGGTTGGCACTCATTTACAAGAGAGAAGAAAGAATAAAAGAAATAATATTCAATCACTTTTCCCTATTCTCTGCATATATCTTTCCAATATTATTCCAAGCTTATGAAAACCCTTACACCAAACCCTAGCCCTCTAAAATACACCTAGTTTCATATCTAGTTGCATTTTCATACATAATTACACTAAGCACTTAATACACCTAATTTTTTATTGATTGTTTATCCTTGTTTACAATGTCATGATCCATATCATGCATTTACCTTGCTTTCTTGGATGTCATAATGGACATCATGCTCCATCCCTCCAACTAATAACTAACATCTAAAATTTTTAGTTCTAGTTTAGTATATTACACATGATTTTATATTTTTATATCTATCTAGGCATACCCCTATTGATCTAAAAATATATCAATATAAACATTTCTATATCTAGAGATATCTTCTCAAATATCATTGTTGTATCATGTATCTGTATAGCATAACACACTTACAAGACTCTTTTCTTCTGAGGGTAGTCATTATAGGGTCAATCATTCCTACCCTCAAAAGAGGGGGAAATAATAGGGGTTTTTTCATAGAGATCAAAGTTCCTAGTAGTCAAAATAGCATTATTTAGATCACCCAGTTCAAAATCTAGAGGTCAAACCAATTAGAATAAAATAGAAAATAGTGATAATTCTAGATTAACAACTAGTTTCAACATAAGACCACAACACCAAAAATAAATAGTATCACCAAACACAAGGGTGTCCTCATTTTAGCACTCTTATCCAGGTAGAAAAACACCCAAGTTTTCTAATAATAGGAAAAAATTAGCTCATCTATAGTTTTTGCACACCTATATCAGTCAAAATCATTAGTTTTAGTATAGTTTTCCCAAGGAATCTAGATATAGGGGGTATCATGTGCAACATGATGGCTCTCACTTCCAATTTTAGATTAGGTAGTTCACATAACTTTTAGATTAGAATCCATGTTCTAGACACCAGTGACTGGGGGCATTGTGCATGACACATTGGTCTTCTTTTGTTTCTGACTTTAGTTTATTACCCAAGCATCTTTGTAATTGTATGCCTTACTCCATATTGTAGGAGGTTGGCATATTTTTTAATTTTAAATTTCATACAAGTTTATTTTCTTGAGTACCTGAGTTCCCAAGTTAGCTTTCACATAAGCCTAGTGCATCAGCTGTGAAGTGGCTTTCATACATGCCTAATATCCATATTTTAGAATGGTCAAGAGTGGCCTAATTTCCATCATACATTCAGCTATCCATGCCACATTTTTATATTTTTATAACATTCATGGGCTCCATGATCCATCTCATATAACATCGATTTTATACTGGTATCACCTCGTAGCTTCACTTCATGGGGCAATGATGGAGCCAAAGGGCCAACCTTTGTATTTTTGAGCCACCTATTTAGATGGATTAGACACATAGTCTATACATTGATTATCACATGCATGATTATCTAGCTTCACTCAAAAGGTGATAATGAAGCCAAAGGGCTAGCCTTTGTATTCTTGAGACACTTTTTGGGGAATTGAGCATTCAACTCCATTCATGATATAAATTTTGGTATAGCATCATCTAGCACAATCTAGCATTACTTAGCCTTACTCAGGATCACAACAAATTTTGTCTTGATTCATGTACCCAATGAGGTGTATTCATTCCTTTCTCTTCTTTTTTCTTTTATTCAACTTTTGTATGTTTTTTTTATATCACATATAATAATAACTAATCTACTCTTTATTTCATTTCATAGATTCACACTTGCACAATGTGCTCTCTATGCACTATCCACCATTACTCAACATCACACAAGCTTCATGGGCTTCACCTTTGTAGGTAAGTTCAAGTACACTTTCTATTTTTTTCCTTTATCCTAGTATTTCACTTTGCTACATCACTAGATTAAAGCGGGGCAAATTTAGTCATATAAAATGTGAAATTTGGTTAATTGAGTATGGATAAATACACCTAATCCATAGGTCCTCCTACTTCCTCACATAACCCCTTTTAGAATTTTCTTTCACTGATTCCCAATCATCTACAACTTTCTAAACCTAACCCTTACAGACCTAGGTAGCTCCTTCAGGCCTAGATCCATCCGCCTAGGTCTCATTCTCTCTAGATAATAGCACCTAACTTAGATAGGAGCACTAAAAACCAAGGTGTCCTATTTCTAGCACTATTTTCCAAGTATAATTATTGTCTTAATGGTTATATTTTCCCAAATCCTTACCCTAATTCATGCCATCCTAAAGCAAATTAATTTAACTCTTGACCATTAATTTCCATATAAAAGGCCATTCAAAGTCCATTTAGAAGAGTTGTCACTTATTTACAAGAGAGAAGCAAGAAAACAAGAAAGTACATTCAATCACTTTTCCTTATTCTCTACATATAGCCTTCCAATATTATTCCAATCTTATTCAAACCCTTACACCATCCCCTAACCATCTTAAATACACCTAGTTTTGCATCTAGTTACATTTTCATACATAATTTCACCAATCACTTCAATGGGAGAAATATATTAGCTTGATCCCTCCTTGAAGTATTGGTATATAGGTAGTGTACCCACACACAAGGTATGAATCACATCTAGTGTATATTACACACACTAACCCCTTTCCCCCACTTACCAAAGTTTCTTTCAATTACATAAAAGATACAAGTACATGAAGAATCAACTCTAGAAAGAGCTCTATTAATATTGAAGACCTAAAAATTGGTACATAGGCTCATACTGAGTAGGTGAACAAAACCCAAAAAGATTAAATCCTCAAGACAAAATAACTAGAGAAGGACTATAGAACTGGATCCCAGGGTGTCTAGTTCTAACACTCCCATCCAATCAAAAATTGAAGTCCAGGATCTTGTTTGCAAAAGTTTCCCGGTCTTGCACACAAATTTCTAGACCCTATTTCAGTCAAAATAGTCTAGAATAATCTAAGTTTGATTTTCTCTCACTACAATTTTTATAAAAGGTCTAATTGTAATTTAATTTCATAAATCAGTAAACTTTAATTAGAAACATTATTTATTGATTTCTCTTACTCAGACTTGTTTGTTAAATAGGAATAAAACTCCATTATTCCCAAAAATAACAAATTAGATATGTATGGTAATTGTCCTATTTTATATAATATTAATTTCAATAGTTGTAACTTATTTATATCATCACTAATAAAAAAAATTACAATATATTGAATCCCATTAAATCGAGTTGTTATAACCTAATGTGATTTAGACAAATATTCCCTCTAATTGAGTGTCCCATTCAGCCAATCACTAGATTGATTATCTATGACATTAAATTATGGGTAATTTAGACTAATAAGCTTAAATTAAATAATTTAATGTGACTTGAATCTCAATTTTCCATAATTTAGTGCCCTATTCAACCATTCACTTGATTGGTTAGATGGGGAACTAATTAAAGGTTAAAAAGGACTCCTAAATCTAATTGTAATAACCTAATGTGATTTTGTGCATGATTTTCCATAATTTAGTTACCTATCCAACCAATCACTAAATTAGTTGTATGGGGTACCAATTAATGGCTAATTGAGCTCCCTAATCTAATTTTGATAACCTAATATGATTTGGAGCTCCATATTTCATATTTGAGTACCCTACTCAACCAATCACTTTATTGGTTATAAAAGGGACTCATTAAGGGTAATATATCCCCTTAAACCTAATTATTAAAATATAAAGTGAATTTAGGCTTGATTTTCCCTAAATAAGTGCACCATTTAAATAATCACTTGACTCATTTAATGGGGGACTATATCAAGGATAATTAATCCCACTAAAAATATTTTTTACAACTTAATTTGATTTATCACTTGATTTTACCTAATTTAGTTCCTCATTCAAATAATCACTCAATTTGTTGGATGATGGATTAAATTAGTGGTATTTGATCCCCCTAAACCTAATTGAGATTGTGTAGTGTTATTTGGGGCTCAAGTTTCCCTAAGGGAGTGCTCTATTCAACCAATCACTCAATTGGTTATGTGGGGGACTAATTAAGTGTAAATCAACACCCATACACCTAATTACAATAAGTTAATGTGATTTTTATCTCTATTTACCCTATTTGAATATCTCATTCAACTAGCCAATCAATTGGTTATACAGGGACTAATTAAGGGTTAATTAAACCCTAAAAACCTAATCACAACAAATTAAAGTGATTTGGTACATTATTATTCCTAATTTAGTATCCCACTCAATAAATCACTCAATTAATTAGATAGGGTTCTAATTAAGCACTAAGTGGGTCCATTAAACCTAATTTTAATAACCTAATGAGATTTGTGGCTTTATTTTTCCTAATTGAGTACCCCATTCAACCATTCACTTGATTGGTTAGATTGGGGAATAATTAAAGGTTAATATATTCAACTTAACCTAATTTAAACAATTTAATGTGACTTGAGGCCTGATTCTACCTAATTTAATTCCTCATTTAACTGATCACTTTATAGATTGGATTTGTGACTAAGTTAGGGGTAATCGAGAGCCATAAACCTAATTCCAATAACCTAATGTGATTTTGGGATTTATTTTCCATAATTGAGTATGTTATTTAACTAAAGGCTCAATTGGTTAGATGTGGGGTTAATTAAGGGGTAACTAAGACCCTAAACCTAATTGAAATAACCAAATGTGATTTGGGTCAATTGAGTCACTTCAACTTAATTAATAAATGTGGTATGTGAAAAATACAATAACCAAGCATTGAGATTGATATCTTTCACCGTATTTCAAATAGATGTATTTTTGATATCATAAAATTAAATATACATATATTTCATATATAATATATATTTAAATATACAATAAAAATTTAATTTAATTTAATATTTTAATATAATGTAATTTATTATGTATATATAATATATTTATATATATAATATAATATAAATTTAAATTTCCCCATGACACATGAAGTGTAAAACACATTTTACCCAAAGTAGGGTTGTAATGTTCAAGGAAATATAGATGGATGTTTCTTTAGACACAAAAATTTGGTATTAAAGACTTGAAAACATTATTTTTCTTATTTCTGATATACAAATGACTTGTGTGTACTCATATAACTCTTATTAACACTCTATCCTAACCATTCATTTATTTGTGGGTGTGGCCTTCCAAATTTATTATCATTTATATATAATATATCCCTAATCTATGCAAAAAAAACTATTATTCTATGTAGACTATCACCATAATCTAGACTCATATTTCTTCTTTCATGGATAGTGTCAGTGACATTCAAACATTGTTGGATATCGGTAATGTCTACCTTTACTAGTAGTGTCCCAAGTTCCTCTAACAACAATTTTTCACATTCAAATCCATCCCTTAGGTCAGGATACACATTTCACATGTTGTTTATGAAGGGTAATTTCCTAAGAGTCATCTATATATACAAATCAAACCTAAGGGAATGTATATCTAGTTCCTATATAGCAAGCATTGGGTATTCATTTTCACACTCTTGAGGAACTATCAAAAACCATCTAAATCTAAAAATCCCTCAAAGGTGAAACCTCTAAGACAAGTTTGAACACCTAGTACAAGGTCAAAGATACATATTTTCAAGTGTTCAAAGCTAAAGAGTTGCATTGCATTCATCATTATTGAGCACATATATGCATATATATGAGAGCTACATGTAGTTTGAGCCCTCTTTAGAGTATTTTCAAATAGGCAAAACTCAACCACCCATCAAGGTGTGGTTGAGTATATCCAACCCATTTTTTTAATAAATCAAGTATTAAAAGTGGATCTAGGGTTTCAAGCCAAATGAGGACAAAATCTAAATTTATGCACATGAACTACAAACTAAATATTATATATTGTTATAGGTGACTTGAAATTTGATTGTAGCATCCTAATAGATTTTAAAACTTTTTTTCCTAAAATGAGTGACCACAAATCCATTTTACATCATAATTTTTTTTTTACACATGTAGTGAGCAAAAAAAATTGTATACTAACTACCCTATCTTTTAGTCAATCCATATGTAGTCAGTGAAATAAATCATCTATTATCATTTATATATTTATGATTAAATGTATTATCTTATGCAATATGAATTTCATTATTTTTTTATTGATTATATCTCTAAAATCTAAAATAATTTAAAACATTCTTGATGAGTGTCGTTAATCTCTTCATTTAGATCAACTCAACTTAGTTGATGTCATATCAAACCAAGGCTAGTGTTCAATAATAGTCAGTAATAAGGTGTAAAAAATAGTAACTAAAAATTATATATTTTTGGGGAATTATAGATCATTTATTCCTATATTTTTACTTTAGTCGACTTTAATTGAAATCTATCTAATTACTTGGAATGGAAACACACTATGAAAAATTGAAATGTTGACAAGAAAAGTAAACACACTTGAAGATAAAGGAAAATACACATTAATATATATGTTGAATTGAAATGATTCTTGAAAAGAAACACTTGGAAAGGAAATGTTAGAATTCAAAATATATAAAGTATCTTAAACTAGAAATGCACACACATACTTACAAGTTAGATTAAATCACGTATTTAACATGAAGACATAAAATATTAAATAGTAATAAAAAACATAAACTATCACAAAGTACTTTTAGTTCCTTGGTTGAGTGGGTCCTTGTTCTCCCTTGGAACAATATTTAGATCACACATAGTGTTTCAAGAATGTCAAATCTTCATTAACTTGGGAAAATTCTTACAATCTGGTAAATACTTGAACAACTTTTCTTAACTTTAATGTCTCTAAATTTATTACTGACTAACTAACTAATAATCAAATAAAATACATTGGTTATATTTCCCAACTCTTACACAACAATTAACTAAAATAGTTAGTTCATAACAATATTGCTCACTACATCTAATTTATTACAAAATAGAAAAAAGTTATAACCTAAATCCACGTTTCAAGGTGAAATGGTGGAAGAGATGTGTGGGTGTGCATGTAGAGATTTTAACTATTAATAGTTATAATATCTTCAGTTGAAATCATGTCTAATCTAGTAACCAACTTTCACAATATTCATAGTGATGTATTTATAAAACATTTCTATAAATACTATGTTTATAAGTAGGAATACTATATCTAGTACATTTCCTCATTAAGCTAGAGTTAAGTAAAAGTGGTTTAGAAGGTTCTTGATTAAGCATGCATGATGTATTAATTAGTGGATAAATACCAAAACATCCTTCAATGAGTTGTGTTCCTAGATTGAGTGACTCTAGAGATAAACTAGCTGACTCCAAAGTTAGATTGATAGACTCTGAAGTTAGACTGATAGACTCTAGATTTGGTTTGAGTTGCTCCATGGTGTTCTTCACTGGTCTTCAATGGTCTGATTGTTCACTAAAATAATAGTATCCAATCATATTTTATTTATGTAACATTTACATATAAAACTTATGGATTTTCCATGTATAGGGTTAGAACATAGCGATGAAAACAAGTAACATTGACTCACACATACTAACCAAGGTAAACATATTCATTTTCTAAATTATATTAGAAACAAGTTATAAAATACACATTTAAATCCATTAAGAGGGATATTTTAAGGGACAAATAGGTTCATTACTTGGATATAATTACCCATTCGATGGGCTCATAAATCATAGTGAACCCAATCCTTGTCTTGAGCACAACAAACCCTAGGTTTCCCTTAGGGTTTCATCTTTCCTTCTTAGTATTTCAGATTTTTTCATTATGGCTTTAGATATAATTTCTAATTTACCCTTATTCACATAATTAAATCATGCCTATAATGGATATACATAGTTTTTTATTTTCTTATTCAATCTATGATTGTAATAATTACATGCTTCTTTCATGAAATAAGTAATATGTTTCAAAATCATGTAATGAAATGGGTCGATTTTATGTGAAATCAACTTAAGGATGATATCAATCATGAATAATCATTAGCTTTCCTTAATAATCAATATTTTTTAAATATCTAATATTAGATGTTTTTAGTTATAACTCAACATCAAAGGGAATTTTTTATTCTTTTCATGCCTCCCCCCTCTAGATCATAAGGAAGTGAGAGATACCATCCCACCCACATTATTCACCCTAGCTCATATTCAATTTTGTGTTCCATGTTATAAAAACACAAATATGTAGGGTGGTCCACCCTAAGTTGTTGAATGGAGGAATTTAACATGTCCCTAATAATCCCCCTTCACTTCATAGAGCACCATTTAACACCAAAAATGGTATGATATCATCAATCAACTTAATAATCCTCCATCTAAGATATCCATATTATATTTTATAAAGAGATATTTTCTCCAAAGATATAATTTATGTAGATTTGCATGATACAAATATACCAAATGACATAAAAACCTAATTATTTTACATTTTTATTATTACATTGAATAATAGGAAAGACATGATTTATTTTTAAAATGATTATTTTTATACCCATCATATTATATATCATAATCTCTCATTATTCATTCAAGTGGAAATATAAAATAATAGAGTTAAGCATGTTTTGATAGATAATGGATTAGGATTTAACATTTGTAATATCACATTTCTAAAAACATTGGGTATCAATATGGATTCCATTTACATGTCAAATAATAATATCAAAGGTTTTGATAATATTCCTTAGCAAGCACTCGAATCAATTACTTTGGAAGTCACATTGGGCCATAAATTCTAGCTACTATGTTTCAAATGATGCCAAATAATCTTCATTATAATATACTTATAATTATACCATCAATTAATTTAATGTAATTTGTATCATCTACCTTTCATTAGTACTTAAATTTTTTATGTAGGGGATGTTTGCATATATGTCCTACAAATAACTAGCTTTTAAAATATTAAAAACTAGAAGAGCCTATTGATGGATGTATTGTGAAAAATAATTTTATACACTCCAAAATAATTCCATAAAAAGTCATACCAATAGACATAATACATACATATGGATTCATACAATTGAGTAAAGCTAATGAAAAAGAGAGAAACACAAATATAACACTTAGTCAAAAAACTATTAAAATATCCACTACAAGTATCTAAAGCACAAAAATAAAAATACCAAACCTTCCTTTGTTGATTAATTCAAAAGATCCAAATCAAATATTTATGGAAAAGGATAGTTATGATGAGTACACAAAATTATATCAAACATAGATGAGTATTTTTTTCATATCAATTTTACACCTACTGGTCCAGGAGAGCATGGAGATGATTCAGACTTTATGAGAATTGATAAGTCAAAAAAACCCCTTCAAGCACCATAAAAGTTGGATAAATTAAGGGCACTCCTTTCAAGCAATCAATAGAATATAAATGTATGAAATTTTTGGAATATTAATTTACGACATGAATATTTCACACCAAGTGCTAAATTGAGATAATATTTTGTGAAATCCAATATGACTAGACGACAAGAGGCATAACACATCACATGATGTATCAAGACTGAGTGCCCAATGTTTGTGAAAAGTCTAGTAAATACTATAGAGATCATGTATACATAATATTTTCTTAGATTATAGGTTACTAGTGTATGAAAAAATAACCATTATATTACAGATGTTTCTTTATAATAATTTGTTTTTCTTCCTTTCACTCAACATAGAGTTATGGGTCAATTATCACATTAATAAGAAAAATCATTTTGTGATTATCATAGAATAATTGGACATGAAACATATGATTATTTATTATTACAAAATATTTAAAAATACTGATAAAGGCATCATCATAATAATATAGGTACAAAAAAATACACCAATAGTGTCATCTAATAGGAATCAATATAATAAAATTCATATAGAGAGTACAAGTATCCACAAAGGGAATCATTGACTATTCAGGTATACATTGAAGTTATCTATCACAAGAGATTCAAATATATATATAATAAGGGTAAAATAAATAAAATATTATATTTTTACAATAGCTATGTCATAGGATAGATAGATTGTAAATCAATATACATTATGATGGATTGACATGCCATATTATATTACCAATTACTTGTGAGACAAAGGTTGTGGATATATTGATATTTATGATGTGAAATATATAATAATATCATGCTACACTTTGACAACAATGGTTAGATAAATTTTATTCTATAGATGACATTCTAAATAAGTTTATTACATTCCTCTATGAAGGAAATACAATCAAGATTCGACATGATGTAAACAATTACCAAAAAAATGTTAAGGATACAAGGATAAGTAGAATGGTATTATTTCCTAAGGTAGATTGTGATATATCATATACAATTAAATAAATTAAATGTGTATACATAATATATATGAAATAAAAAAAGGGAAAGATGAAGATGTTCAACATACAAAGATATGATGACAATAATAAATATAACATATGAGAATTTGATCAAATCCTATATCTAGAATTGAGCATTTTATCATTAGATTATACATATGAGTTTAGGAATACCTTGGGTGTGATATTAGGAATATAATATTCACATATTATATTTCAAAAATTCAAAAATAAAAAATAAAAAATATTCAAAAATAAAAAAATCAAGACTTGTGCATGACTTGTTTTTACTATTTACATAATCAATTGATTTATTTATCATATATATGGTTAATTACATATCCATTTTATATACACATGATTTTCATGATATAAAATAGTGGTTAAAATGCATACTAGTTATATATAATACATAAATTTATATATGCAGAACATGCCTTACATCAAAGAGCTACCTTTGTACATTGGAAGAATTCCTACATTGGGGGCATCTCGATACATATTTACATGTTACATATTTTTATGAGCACTCTATAATCTAATTAGAATAATTATACATAAATTTATCTCTTTTATACTCTTTAGGGTGATATATTTTATGTATATTTACTATTTTATGATTTGATGATGACATTACTTGTTTGTGTAAACTAGCATTACATGTGATATGTGTGTTGATGTTTTTTTGTTCTCTATGTGTGATATTTTTGTGATTATTGATGGTTGTTACATTATGTGACCATTGATGTGTGTTACTGATAATAAATTTTATCATGTTTATCATACAAATTAGTTGGTAGAATAATCAATTGTCAAATCTGAGTAATCTCCATAATGATGAGACCTTGAAAATTATAGTTTATGTGGTATGGGATAAAAAAAAAAAAAAAATTAAAATTAATTTTTAATTACATATTATAATTTTTTCCAAAAAAAATAGGCAAAGTGTAAAAAAAATTGTATCTAATTTTGAGTTCATATGTAAATGTTATGACTATTTGAAGTTCATAGACTTTCTTCCTAGATGGTCAGAGGTGGACAAGTAAATTCCAAAGATACAATTGTTCATCTCCCAAGAGTGACAAGTAACCTATAGAGATAAATGTATTGAATAATTTTTTATGTTTCAACTTACCTTGGTAGTTTATAAAGCTAGGAAAATATTTCAAAAAAGTCTTAGAAAAGGCAGAGAGAATCATGCACATGAAGATGAAAGGACATGAAGTGTTTGTCTTTAGTTTCTAAATATTGGACTTATTTTACACATCCAAGAGGTATTATTGTGTATAAATATTAACCTTTATATTTAATTCAATATGAGACAACTAGGAGATAATTAGGAAAAAAACAAGCATAGAGAATTTGGATTCATATTGCATACGTGTAAGTTTGAGTCTTTGTTATTATTTTCTCATTGTTGCTTAGCTATAGGTGACTATTTTTAATAATAAATAGCTGAAAAATGTTGAGTTAAATATTTTTTCCTTCCTTGAGAGGAAAATATTCCACCAAATATTGTAAGGATCATTACAAGCGTATGATTATATTTTCCTTATAATCCCAAGAAGGCAAAAAATGGTTGTAAACTACAGAACATAGTGGATATGAGTAATAAAGGCTTCATTATTTATGGATTTTTTTTCACATTGATTTTATATAATGTATGTCTTATAGTATCTCTATTTTTGGTTGTTATGCTTATTTATTTTACTTTCATTTTTATATTCCTTACAACTAGGATAATACACAAACACTTCAGAGAGCTCAAGATTCAGCCCTAAGGTTAAATAACTTCACATTTAGTATTGTAACTCTATGCAAGAATTTTAAATGTAGTCATGTATAGAGTAATAACATGTTTAGAGTGTGAAGGACTATATGCAATGTATGTATCATGTGTAAATTTCATGTGAAGGGCTATGTATTCTTTTATATGATGTATATGTCAGACTTGAGAGATGGAATACATATTAAAACATGAATTTAAGTGTTTTTCTATGGCATATGACTTAAGAGAAAGACATTTACTTTAAAGAGTCCCTATTGGTGAAACTTAGTATGGAATATCCACCTAGTTCATGGATCAAATTAGTATTATATTAAGTTATCCTTTTTGTTGTAAAAGGTATGGTAACACATTTTTACAAGTGTTAGATTTGTATGTGTTTTATTGTGGTGGATTTTGTGGTGAACATTTTGTAGATGTTTCCCATTATCTAGATAAAAAGTGATGGTGGAGATATTATCTTGATTTATTAGCATCAAGGTGGGTCTAAATTATAGTACTATTTTTTTTGGTGATAGACATCATGGGATTTGGTGTTGTAATGGTATTTACCAAAAGTCTTTGATCAACTATCCATATAAATGACATGAAAAATATGAGCATTAAACTTGGAAAAATTAATCTTCCAAAGAAATAAAGGCTAAAAGAGTTGTAAAGTGTAAAGTAATACATTTTCAACATATATTTAAACATAGTTTCCTTGTGATAGTAGGGTATCATTATACTTGAGTGAATAAATACTCCAAAGGTAACACTGTGAAGCTTGAGGAAGAATGTTTTTACTTGGATATTAATCCTTTTATTTTTATTTTAAAATTGGTGTTTCTTTGAGCCTTCCATATAGAACAAAGAAGGTATTTTTTACCTTTAATTGTATATCCTTACTCCTATTTTCTAATAGGAGTGGGATAATGATGTTGTCGTAGATGAAGGAAAGAACATCAAGAAGGGGAGAATAAAAAAATTCAAATGACATTTGAAGAAGTGGGGTAAACATTTTCACTATGACTTGAATTTATGAAATTATGGGACTATAATACTTCAAACTAGAGATTTTTTTATATTAGAACCTTAAGAAGGTACTAGCCAAGAAAGTATCAAATTCGAACTTGAAATGGGTATTGTCCAAGAGGATGATAAATGGGTTTATCACTTGGGTGATAGGAGCTAAATATTAATCTTATTTTTATATAATTTTTGGGACCCAAAAACCTTTAAATTTTGGTCATGTTATCATAAATTGGATCATGTTTATCATCCAACTTATTTGGTAGAACAACCAAGTGTCAAATATGAGTAATACACAAAATGTTGAGACCTTGAAAATGCTAGTTTATATTATATGGGATAAAAAACCAAATGTTTGGTTTCAAAAGTAATTTATAATTAAATATTTAAATTCATATTGAAAAATTATACAAGTTATATAAAAAATCTAATTTCAAATTTTGTATGTAAAATTTATGACCATTTGAAGTTGGTAGAATTTCTTCCTAGGTAATCTCAGGAGCTTGATTCGTGACCTCTGGAGCTAGACTAATGACCTCCAGAGTTATGATTGTTGATCTCCAAAGAGTTTGGTGACCTCTATAGATATGTTTATTAAATATTATTTTGAAAATTCAACTTAATTTGGAATTATATTTGACTTCTTGGTAGTTTATAAGTCTAGGAAAAGACAAAAAAAGGTCTTAAAAAAGGTAGAGAGAATCATGCACATGAAAATGAAAGGACATGAAGAATTTATCTTCAATTTTTACTCTTAGAATACTTTTACATGTCTAATAGGTATTTTTGTGTATAAATATTAACCTATATATTTCATTTAGTATGATATAACCATCAAACAATCAGGAAAATAATAACAAGCACAATGAGATGTGTGGAATTTGAATTCACATTGCATATGTGCAAGTTTAAGTTTTTGTTATTGTTTTATCCTTTTTTATTAGTTGTAGGTGATTTTTTTGAAGACTACACAAAGATAAAATTTTGAGTTAAATAATTTCCCATCCTTGAGAGGCAAATCTTCTATCAAACATTATAGGCATCATTACAAGTGTATGATGTTTTTTCCTTGTAAGTCCAAAAAGGCAAAAAAGGCTTGTAAATTTCATAACATAGTGTAAATGAGGAACCATGGATTCAATATTGATACATTTTTTTCAAATTTATTTTATCTAGGGTATGTCTTGTGTTCTCTCTATTTATGTTTGTTATGTTTGTTTATTTTACTTGCATGTTTACATTCCTTGCAACTAGGCTAATACACAAAAACTAGAGAGAGCTCAAGATTCATCCCTAAGGTTAAATAATTTCACATTTGGTATTGAAATTCTATGCAAGAATTTTAATTGTAGTTATGTATGGATAAATGACATTTTTAGAGTGTGAATAACTATATGTAATGTATGTATCATGTGTATATTGCATGTGAAGGGTTGCATATTATTTTGTATGTTGTATATGTCAATATTAAAAGATGTAATACATATAAAAACAACATTTTAGGTGTTTTTATATGGAATATAACTTGAGATAATCAAATTTAGATGAAAGGGTTTATGTTATTAAAGCTTACTATGGTAAATACACCTAGTTTATAGATCAGTTACTTGAATGTTATCTTGTGTGTTTTTATGGATGCATTGATAATGTTTCATCACATCATGTGTTAGTTTTTTAAAGGATACTCTATTAGATCTCATGTCCATGTTGTTGTCTATTTCAATTCAAATAATGTCTTGAGTGTTTTTTGTGTCATGATAATGACATTATGTGAATATATTTGTGTAGATGCATCAATGTTTTTTATGAGCTTATTCTTGTGATGGATATCACACAAAAAAAAATTATTATATGTGATACCATGATTTATATAATTAATATTATACATGAATTACCATTGAGATATTATAGCTACAATGATTATTATTGTGTGCCTAATTTATATATCTACTTGACATAACACTTTTATACCTCGGGTTACATGTTTCATTTATATGTGGATGATCAAATACTTATATGATGACATAATATAATCATGTTACCACACATGTTTTTATATGTATTAATTATTTATATATATCATAATGTGTATAACTATTTTATTTTGAGATGAGTGATTTGTAGGCTTCATCCCTCACCTAAAAATGGGGGCATAGTAGTGGGCTTGTCTTAGATTTTTAGGCATTAATAGATAATTAGATCATATTTTAAGATAAATAATGTGTTTTATAAGAGATTTATTATGATTAAAATTGAGGTAGATTTGAAATTTTGACACATATGTGGTGTATAGGTGAAGCTTTTTATAGGACAATTGATAAATTGTATGGCATCATGGATCAGGTTACAAATTTTAGATTGAGCAAAAATTTTAGATGGATCATATTGAATGGATTGGTATATAGGTTATGACATTCTATACTAACATTGAGCTACATATGGATCAAATTGGTGGCATGAAAATTTTGCATGCATACATGATTTTTATTTATATGTTATGTTTAGAGGTGGAATGATGGTCCTACATAATCACTTTGAATATAAAATCTATCTACAATGATTGATTCATAAAGAAATTTTACATAGAACCTAATTTTGGATTCCACATTTTAAATATGATCCTAGTATGAGGCTCCACTAATAAATGTATGATGATATTTGGAGTATTATGGTTGAGTACTTTTGTGCCCCTCAACTAGTGATTCTCTGTCTCTAATGGGGGTGAGGAATATTTTTATCAACTCATTGTTTTAACAATGGAATATTCTTGGGTTATATTTACCCTAAGAAATTATCTAATGCACTAAAATGGAAACTTGGTTTGGAGACCCATTGGTATATTCATTCCTTGACTCTTTTCAATTTCAAATATTTTAGTGATCTAGATTACTTCATATTTTTTATTATCAATGGATGGATTTTTATTTTTACATGTTTCCTTATACACTTTGTAAAGATAAATATTGATATTAAGGACATACTTGGAAACCCAAATGAAATTATACTCAGGTGCCTAATTTCTTACATTATCCTTTTAATCTAGCATTTTCAATCTAGACTAAAAGGGGGGAATTTGTAGACACATAAATTGGGTATTGGACACTTGAAGACATAATTTTTGACTTATATTTGTTGTACATGACTTATGCTAACAAATTTGAATCTTTCTCACATTATCTCCTAACCATTCATCTATCTATGAGCTTGGCCTTCCTGATTTGTTATTATTCATATAAAGGATATACCTAATTTATGTCAAAATAAGTTATCATCTTGTGTAAACTATTACCATATTCAAAATGTTTTTTCTTCCTTCCTAGAAAATGTATGTAATATTCAGAGGCTACCATTTACTGATAGTGTTTACCTTCATTAGTAGTGTCCCATGTTACTCTAAAAACTATTTTTTAAATTTAAATCCCTCTATTAGGTTAGGCCACACATTTTGCATGTTTATTATGGGGGGGTTTACCCAAAGAATCATCTATTTATACACATCAAACATAAGGATATTTATATATAGTTCCTATCTAGCCAGCATTTGAAATTCATTTCCACACCATTAAGGCACTATCTAAAAGAATCCAAATCTGAAAGTCCCTGAAAGGAATAGTCCTTAAGCTATGTTTGAACACCTATCTCAAGGTCAAAGTTTAATATTGTGAAGTTTAAAAATCCAAAGAGTTACATTGTATTATAACATGTCACTATAGAGCACACATACACATATATGGTAGAAATACATGTGGTTTGATCCCTATTTAGAGTATTAAAATGTAGGAAAATCTTAACCACTCATTGGGGTGTGTTAGGGGATGTCTAAGCCATATTTCTAACCACTTTGTTCTAGGTCAAGTAAGTGTCAAAAGTGGAGCTATCATTTTGAGGGAAAAATGACAAAATATAAACTTGTGTATAGAAATAAGGAAAAAATTTACACATGAATCATTTTGTAAGTCAAGTTCAATGATATGTGATAGAACATACCATAAAATTACATAGAGATAGTTTTGGTATACAATCGTCAGGATTAATTGCCTTAGGTGTCTTGACTTCATTGGTAGCATCCTAGAAAAAATTGATAATTTATTCCCTAAGTCAAGTGACCACATATCCATTTCAAATCATATTAGAGGTTTGTACATAGGTAGTGAGTAAAAAATAACAATATATCTGTTAAGTGCCCTATTTGGTCATTTCTATAAATATTAAGTTCAATTAATCTTTCATTGGCATTTATATTTGTATGGTTAAATGTATTATCTTATGTAATCTGAATTTCAATAGTTTTTATTTATTTATATCTCCTAAATCCAAAATAAGTTAAAATAGTTTCTATAAGCTTAGAGTTTGTTTAAGGGATAGTGTAGAAGTGTTGTATTGGGAAACATAGTCAATGTTGCCCTTGCATATCATAAATACATAAACCAAAATAAAAAAATAAAACCTAAAACAATAGTGAATGAATGTCAAGCCATAAATTCCATGAATATTGTATTTTGATTTTTTTATTTCAATAAGTGAGGAATGACAATGAGAAGAATGTGAAAGATTTTCATTGGTAAAGAATGTGAATGGGTTTTTTTGGGTAGTATTTATTTTTCATTTGGATATTTTTTTGGGGTTTATGATTTGGATTTTTTATTTTTTTTTGGGCAAGGGTTTTGTGTCTAGAAAATTTTGGAAAATAAAAAACAAACCCATGGAAATAAGCAATGAAAAGAGAAGGAGCCTTAAGTATTTTACAATGTCCTCCTCAATAGGGTAGGATACCTCTCTACTAATAGTGAATAAAAATAATATATTGATGAAACCCATACAATATAAGAATGGTGGAGACAAATTTTGAGAGGAGGAACAACCCTAAAAATGGGGGAAAAAAAATCAAATGACAACATCAACACCACAATAGTAGAGGAATAAGAAGAAGATGACAAGGTAAACTTAAAAACCCTACTTTTATTTATTATTATAAAACATATATATCATATAGGGATTTTTTTTTTTAAAGGTAAATTTCATAAATTGGGAATTTAGGGAAAATTTAGAAAATGAAAACAAATTTATAAAATTATGGAAACGTATGGTAATTAAGGGATATATATATATATATATATATATATATGAATGAAAACTAGGAAAAATTAAAGAAATTATGTTAAATTAGTGTTATTTTAAAGATTTAGGGAAATTTTGAAAAAGTAGGTAAATTAGGGGAAATGATCATATTCTGATGTTTATAAAGAAAAGTAGATAAAATAAATTTGATTATGTATAAATGTTTCAAAAATAAAAAATTATGGGAAAAAATATCTAACATGTAAGCATGATGGATTCACTTAGTTAAAGTGTCCCATATCATGTGTGTGAAGGGTGTTAATGAATACCCCTATTGTTTCTTTCCTATTGCCAAACCCTTCAATCATAATACCCCTAGACATCTTTGGGTACCATAAAAAAACCCCAAGTGTTAAGGGTACCTTCAAAGTTCTAATTTTTAGAAAGAGATTAATATGCTTATTTTATTTTAACTATCATTTATGGGTGGAAAACTATACATTGTAAATAAGTTTCAAAAAGAGGGAAAAATGAAATTTATTACATTCCATAATCAACATAATTTTTTAAAGGACATCCTTTCATAATTATTAATTATCATTAAATTTACAACAAATAAACATAAAGTAACACAAGTAATTAACAAATGAAATTACCAATTTATATCAAGCTAGAGTAGAAATTTTATGACACTTTCTGCCACAGGTCAGTGAATAATGTCACTATAACATACCATCAAGCTATTTTGGTTTTCACATGGTGAAAAAAATATTATGTTGTCTAAGTTTATAAATTATAACATAAGAAACTAGATAAAAAACAACATTAAACTAACATAAAGTGCCCATAAATCTTATTCAACCTAATACAATAGTAAAAGGTGGCTAAAATTTGGTAAAAGAGAGTATCAATTATATATCATTTTAAACATAATTCATAAGAGAGTAGAAATTATACATCATTAAAAGTAATTCATAAGAGATTAGAAATTATATAATAGTAAAAAAACATTAAATTGTAGTTAAACATAAATATATAATAAATAACATCACTAGGTTGTCTCCAATAGTAGCTTATACGTTTAAACCCCTTAGAGACACCACACAAACATCCTTTCATAAATTTTAAGTATAAAATCATAAAAGGAGAGATAAAATCATATAATTTTCCTCCAAGATCATTTTAAAGGCTAAAACACCTCAGAGGCATCCTTTCATCAATATAATGTAACCAAATAACCAACCATAACCCAAAACCAACAAACACTAACCCATTATGAACCAACCATGAATCAACATCATCAAAATGGGTGCCTCCAACACATTATTATAGGCCAAAACTATTCTAACAACCCATGGAGACACACCTTTCATAAGAATTAATTATCATATAACTTAAAACTAAATAAAAACAAAGTACCACATGTTTTTTTAATAAATAAAATTAATAAATTTATTAAACACATCCATAAGTAGTTTGAGAATCAACATGACATGTCAATGTAGGAATTTATTCTTTATTATCCATAAAAGACTTGGATCTATTACATATCACATTCAACTATCCTTCTAGATGGGTCTTTGTGACATCTTCTTCATGTCCATGACAAAATTTGCACTACTTAGTAAAATTAGGGAACTTGAAAATATTTATAACATGACGATTTCAACCTAATATTCAAATAATCAACTTTTTTTTGTAGATTTATCATTTATCCTTCTAAACTTTGAGTGGTTAACTCACATTGTGGTCAATTGGTCATCTAAATTAGTATCCTTTGTTATTACATATTACAAAATATCATGGATCTTATCAAATTCAATTTGAATTTGAATATCGTCATTGGTCAATTTGGATGCCTTTTTATTTAAAATATTTTCCCACTTGTGATATTTGATTTCCTTATTATGAAATGTTTTGCATGTGAACAAAAATAGTGCTCACTTTAGAATCTTCATGGACTAACAATTATATTACTTATCCTTATTTGAGTGAATTCCTAACGTCTATAATTTATAAATCATTCATCTCTCTAAATTTAGTATCCCTTCATAATAAATTCATAACCTTTATTAAAAACTTAAATTTTATGTTTCACACCCCCTTCTAATCTATACACTAAGACTTTTAAATTATGAGCCTCTCTAACTAGATTATAAAATTCTATATACACATAAACACCCACATCAAATCCATGACTTTATTAATCCTCAACATTAATATGAATATATCCATGAATTTCCCCCACATCAAAGTCCATGACAACATTTTCAAACTCTGGATCCTTGAGCTCTTCTTGTTTAGGGTTTGCATGGGTTTTATGTCATCAAGTGCATCTTTCAACACATGAATTATGATGACATTAAAAATGTGGTGTTGCTTATGTTTTAGGTTTTGGATACCTCTATTTATGTCATTAGAATCACTTTTTTAATAATCATAACTTGTAATTATAAATCTCCTTTTCCACATCAAACTAGGCCTCCATCACCATTGTTACTTACACATTCAAGTGTCCCTTTAAAGAGTCTAGTGGATTTAGATTTTTATTTTCCAAAATTAAGTCTTAATTATTATCTATAAGTGGGATAAGTTTATATATTTATGGTTTGTTTCTCACCCTTTCAAACCCATTTGGAAAAAATTCAAAAATAATTAGTAAAAATAATGATGTACAAAATAAATTAGAGATGTTGTCTACACTTCCTCAACTTCATCCCTAGTTATTTGAAACATAAAAGGATCTAAACTATAAACTTTTCCATACATGATACCATTAACATAATCAACTACCCATAATGGAAATTTGTAATTTATTTTTAAATAAACCAACCTTGAAAGAGTAAACTCGAGACAAGGCCTAAAATCTTCATGTATAATGGTAGAAACTGAAACACCCTTTTCTTTAAAAATATAATTGGGATCACTCATATACATGGTTGACATAAATTATTATTTAAAGTATAATTCTATTCCTTTTATAGCAACCTTCTCCCTAGTTTTTGGTAAATCAAACACATTATTTAATAAATCAACATAAAGGTTCATGCACTTACTCAATATACTGACACAATATTTTCCAATGTCTAAGTTATCCATGAGTTACTTAAATGACTTTGATTCCAAATATATTACGTGCATGTTGATAATCTTGGAGACCTTTACTTATTTCATTAGTTGAAATAACTCAGTAGTTACAGAGTTAATATGTAAAGAATGAATATTTTAACAATCTTACCATATGCATATTACATGTTTTCATGGAGATTTTGCTTTCCAAGCTAGACCCACACTTTGTTAACTAGGTCTATAAGTTATATTAATTGATAATTTATATGGAATGGGATGGAAATGGGATAAGAAAAGTGTAAATTTGTGAGAAATAATGATTTCAAATTGCTTGAAGCACTATTTTATATGAATAATAATTATATAAGTTTGTAATTGAGTGTCATGTGCGTATAAAACCCTTAATTAATGCTTTAATTCCTTTTATATTTCATGCATTTTAATATCATTAATGAACCAATAATGCATCATTAATGCAAAGGATAGTCGAATAGAAATCAATATATGTCAGTATGTGGCAAAGAACTAATTCAAACACATTTAATCAAATTTAAATCACCGATGCATTTTATTAACATTAACAAACCATTAATGAATATTTAATGAAAAATGTATCTAACTATAAATCAATATATTTTGATTTATGGTGGTTAAAAATTATGAGAAGAATGTATGGAGGTTGCATGGAATTACATATATTATTGACATCAGGTGTTGAATACAATATGTTAGCATCAAATGTTAAACCTTAGTTGATGTTCAAATATGGATGCATAGAGGTGGTATGGGGACACAAAATCAAAAATTCATATCCAAAAATATTAAAACATGGCTAGAACATATTCCACTTAAAGGTGACTTAAATACCCAAGGATAAAAAATTGAGTACCACATGAAACTTGTAGTCATCACCTATTGGTGATGATTAAATTATAACCATCATCAACATCTAATATTCACCGTCTAACATTGATGAACTAACTAACATATTTTATTAATGTGATAATAACTAAAAAACACCCAAACGTGACCTAGACATATTAAAACATGTGTTTACTAGAAAGGAGAGGGGATAGGTGGAAGAGAGGGGTCCAAAATAGGTGAAGGTAAGTTTTTATTTGTAATAACAAATATTTTTAATTGATAATACAAAATATATGGCTCAATCCATGTGGGAGTATCCATTAAAAGTAGGAACATAATGAGAATATAACCTCAAATTTAAATGCCATCAAAATGATTTGAGGAAAAATTTTTGCAATATGACTTCCAAGTCTACTACTCCATACAAATCCTCTAAAATTTTAGTGTTAAAACCTACTTTTAAGTGTACTCCATGGAAATCCACTTATCAAAAATATTTAGAGATTTGTGAAAACTTGGTGTTAATGAGATTTGTGAAACCCTCTTCTAAAACTCAAAAATTATATCAATCTAAATGTTAATTTACCAGATAGAGCTTTTCTCCAAACTTTACCTTGCACTCTATCTAATGATTGTATTTCACTTTTTAGTCATATCACATATCTTATCATCATATTTATAGATATGTAGGGGAAAATTAAGGGCTAGGGAATTTGGGAAAAATGAGACTCCTAATAGACTCATACATCTATATTGTGGAAAAACACTCATACATGTCACTAGCCTTGGTTCTCATCCCTTAATAGATACCCTTATTAGTATTATTTTAAATCCCCTAACCCATATATGCACATTGGTAAATTCATGGTGATTTTAGTAGATTAATAAACCCTTGATATGCATACATGTGTTATTCTACTACAAACTCTATGAATCATTTGTGGATGTAAGTAGAAACTCAACTTAGGAAAATTAAATGAATTTAGGGAATTTTTTTTAAAATATCAAAAATAGGAAATATTCAATAAATTTGTCCAAGTAAGATAAATTCATGCTAATTTATAGAAAACTTGGTAACTTAAATTAAATTTGAAAAGTGATTTAATGTTCTCAATCCAAGTCTTCCCTTTGATTTTGGATTTATTGAAATTATTGTCTAATACTTTATATCATGTTAATATAAATACACATTATTTTAATGAGTTGACTAAAAGTGTTATTCCATTAATCAAGAGTTATTCATTAACACACTATATGTACATGGCAAGATTTCTTCCCTTTGAACATACTCAAAATCCTTTATTATTCCTTTTTTCTCCTTTAAGCATTCACCCTAAAGCTTCAACCACTAATATAAATAAAAAAGATTATAAAGCGTCTTCTTGCACTATTATTGATAATTTGGAGAAGGGCTTCCCTTTATAAGAATATAAAATGTTGTTTTATAGATACATTTAATATTCCATGTAACCCATTGTGTTGAAAATCCAAATTGGAGGATAGTTTTGAGATATGACCATGAAAGCATATCATCAACTTTGGTTATCAAGTTTAAAACACATTCTCGTGATTTTTTTTTGAATTCAACATATTTATTAATAATTACAAATTTGAGGGAACATTAGGCTAATTTTAGTTAAATTGATGAAAATTCCAAAATTTAAAACAATCTTAATAGAAAACTCCAAAAATAAGGAGAATTCAACATAGATTTTTTTTTTTAAATATTAGAAAAAAATTATAATATTATGTTAAATTAGCTAAATTAGGGAAATTTAGGGCAAATTCAAAATATTGGGTTATGTTAGCAAAATTTATGGAAATTCTAAAGTTAGGGCTAATTTGATAAATTTAGGAAAAATTATAAAAATTATGCAAATTTTGACTATTTATGACAAAATTGATAATTAAGGCTAAATTGGAGCAAATTTGAAATTTTAGGGAAAATTAGAAAAAATAGGGGAAAATTAAGGAAAATTCAAAATATTATATTAAAATCTAAAAATTAAGTTAAATTAGAGAAATTTCCAAAATTTAAGGTAATTTCAACAAATGAGATTAAACTAGTAAAAATTCATAAATATCATGAAAAATCTAAAAATATTATGTTAAATTACCTAAATTATTAAAATTTAGGTAAAATAGTAAATATAACGTTAAATTAGAAAAAAAATAAAAAATTATAACATCTTTCCTTGTAATTATGAAACTAATGGAAAATAGGCCAATTTTAAGCAAAATCAAAAAATATGTTAAATTGGTGAAAATTCCAAAATTTATGGCAAACTTAACCTAGCAAAAATTCTAAAAATTAGAGGAAAATAGGGAGATTTGGTACAAATTCAACAAATCATGTTAAACTAAAGAATTCAAAAAAATATTATGAAAAATTCAAAAAAATATGTTTTAGAAAAATTTGAGCAATTTAAGTAAAATTAAAATTTATATTTTATTGGTAAAATTTAGAAATTTTAGAGAAAAGTCAAAAAATATAGGAAAGTTTATAAAAAAAAGAATAGTTATGGTAGCTTATGGAAATTTTTAAAATATTACATTTAATTAGAAAATTTTAGTGAAAAATTAATAGATTTAGGGTAAATTAAGAAATTAAAACAAACATAGAGTAAACTAAGAAACTATCACAAGGATGTTTCAAGGTTTGAAAATCTTTTTCAAAAAATAATCCATAAACTAGATGGATATTCCGTTATAAGTTTCACTAACATGGACCCTTTCAAGACAAGGTCTTTCTCTCAAGTTCTATGCCATATAAAAACACCCAAAATGTTGTTTTAAGATGTATTTCAACTCTTATGACTAACATATGAAAAGAATATGCAACCCTTCACATGAAATATCCATATGTTACATCCATTGCATATATTCCTTCACACTTTAAACATGTTACTACTCCATACATGGTTGCAATTAAAATTCTTGCATATAGGTGCAATACTAAGGTAATTTTTTTTAATTTTATGAATAAGTCTTGAACTCTATTAAATGTTTGTGTATTATTCTAGTTTAAAGGAATGAAAACATGTTAAAAAAGGAAATAAACACATCAAAAACAAAGAGAGATAACACAAGACATACCCAGAAGAAACTCAATGTGAGAAAACTCCAACAAGAGTGAACCCATGTTTCCTCATCACTACTATGTTTTATAGTTTATAATATTTTTTCCTTCTTGGGTTTAAAAATAAAATAACCTCATGGCTCCCATACTCCTAATTATCTATGCAATGTTTTGTAGAAGACTTATCTTTTAAGGAAAAAAAACTACTAAACTCATCTATCTTAGTAATTTAGTCTTCACCGTTTTACCTATAACTAAGCAACAATAATAAAATAAGAATAAAGACTTAAATTCACAAATAAGTAATGTGAATCCAACTTCCATACATATCATTGCACTTGGTGATGTTTTTTGATGTTTTTTCTAATGATCTCTAATTATTATTGCCTTGCCAAGAATTATATTTATACTCACTCATTCTCAATTCTCACCAAGAACGTTAACTAAATTGCCAAAGATAAGGAGACACATTTTTAATTATTCAATTTTGTGTGCCACCAAAATACTACATCTAGCTCTTGAGTGTTATAGGTGGCACCAAATTATTGCTTGTAAGAAGTCCACTAAATTTTGAAGGACAACTTTTTCATATGAACTCAAAATTTATGCCATTTTTTTAACTTGCCTAATTTTTTGAGAGGAACTCAAATATGTACTCAAATGTACTTTTGATGCTAACCATATGTTGTTTGACTCATCATGTTGTAATTTACTCATGTTTTATAGTCAATTATCTTATCGACTAAATTGGATTATATACATGATCAAATTTCTTATCATAAAACTTTAACATTACACCATATTCTCATTTGATAGATGGGATTAGAATGTTTTCAATATATTACCTAGATACTACAATCTATCGTAAATCCCTATAGTATATTTTATAATTTAAAATAAAACCATAATGGTGCGATAAGTTATATTTTAGCACATAAATTTATAATGTTGATAATATGTCTTGTGAAAATTAAAATGTACCATGAATATTTTAATGAAATTACTTAGATGTTTGAAATAATGGAATAATATATTACATAATTAAGATCATAATAAATAGATCTGCAATAATAATTAATGAATAAGCATAATACTTGATAAATATGACTAGGACACTTGAGGTGGCAACCTACAAAAATAATGTAATAAGATGGAAAAAATAATATGATGATAAAATACTAACTAACTAACTAACTAACTATATATGTATGTATGTATGTATGTATGTATGTATGTATGTATGTATGTATGTATGTATGTATGCATGTATGTATGTATGTATGTATGTATACCCTACTTTATTCCATAAGATAACCTTACAAAAAACATAGAGAAATGTAATAAGATAAAAAAATGAAAGGTATATAAGCCAAAATTTAGCAACATAATATCTATATACATGCTATAGGATAAGGGTGTAGCATGTCCCTCTACTTCAAAAAATAATTTCCCTAAATGTTAAATCAACTTAGGATATTACTATAAGAAATATTCATCTTCTTCTATTTCATCTTCATGATTCAAATTCTTCCATTTCATCAAATAGTCCTTAATCTATCTTGTTTGTAGCCTTTTAGTGCATATGTGAAGGATCTTCTCAAGTTGCAAAATGACTCTACCTTCTTCAACCAATTTTGGTAACTAATTAGGGGTAAAAACACTCTATCTTGTTACCTTATTCAAGAAAGATACATGAAATACATGATGTATGCAACTAGACTCGGGTAGCTCCAACTTGTATGCCACCCTACCAAGTTTTTGCAATATCTAATAAGGACCATAATACTTAGGAGAGATTTTTTAATCTTTTTATTTATTTTAGAGACATTTATGGATAAAAGAGTACAGAGACCCAATCACCTATGTCAAAATACCACTTAATATGGTGTCAATCCACTTACTACTTCATTTGATTTTGTGCCATTTATAAATTCTCTCTCAAATTAGCTACTACCTCTTCTTGATGTTGAATGTGTTCTTCAATAGATAAAACCTTGGGTTGTAACTTTAGGACTAAAGTGATGAATGGGGAATGATAACCATAAATTTACACAAATGGATACATTTTAAAAGATGTATAGAAGGAAGTTTTATACCACCATTATGCTAGTGGTAGCCAATAAACCCATCATTCTTGTTTATTTGATGCAAAACAATGAAGATACCCTCTAGTAATTTATTGACCACCTCACTTTTCCCATCAAATTGAGGATGATATAATTATATATGAGCCAACTGAGTACCCGACATGCAAATAAATTAGTCCAAAATTTATTAGTAAATATAGGATCAAGATCACTTACAATGATCTTAGGAATACCATGCAGTTTTTGAACTGTATTGAGAAAAGTAGCAACTACTATAGTGGCTAAAAATAGTTGTGATAAGGAAAAAAATGAGCATATTTTTTATCCTATCCATAATTACCATGATGACATTTTTACATTCAGACCTCAAAAAGCCTATAATAAAATCCATGAAAACCTCCTCCCACCTTTGGTTAGGGATGGATAAAGGCTACAAAGACCTAGTGTCTTAATTGTTTCACCTTTGTTTTGTTGACACACCATGAATTCAACCACAATTTATGTATATCCTCCTTAATTCCTTCCTAAAATAAATCATACTTGATTCTATGATAGGTATTAAAAAAACCCAAGTGCCCCTATTGGAGATCCATAAAGCTCCTAAAGGATGTTTTTTTAAGGTTAGATTTATTACAGAGGTATAATCTATCTTTATACCATAATGCATTCCATTTCCATTCAAACTTATTAGAAACATTAGAACCCTATTGAAGACTCTAAATCAAAACATGTGTATCCTTGTGATTCTCCCATTTATATCATACCTCTTCTAACCAATCTACCTACCAAATGGTCATGGCACATATCAAGTCCTCCATGGATTCATCCCTCTTGGATAGTGAATCTACTACCACATTCTCTTTTCCTTTCTTATAGACTATTTCAAAATCATATAAAAATATTTTAGTTGCCCATTTTTGTTGTTCTTTTGATGAAAATTTTAGTTCTAAAAAATATTTTACACTATCATGATTAGTTTTTACCTGAAAGTATCTACATATCAGATAAGGTTTCCATTATTTTACTGCATTTAGAATAACCATCATTTATTTCTCGAAGATTGGCTTGAGCTAGTTTTTCCCTTGATTTATGACTCTCAAATTAAATATATATTCCATTGTACATTATTAATTCCCCCATATCATATCTTAATGTATCACAATCAACAACATTTTTTTTGGAAAAATAGGGGTAGCAAAAATTAGAATGGTGCACATAGCCTCTTTTAGCTTCTCAAATGCCTTAGTAGCTAGTTCAATCCAATGGAAGGAATATTTCATCAACAAGGTTGTGAGTGGATTTGATATGTTGTCATATTTTTTTAAAAATATGCAATAATAACCTATTATCCCCAAAAATCCAAGAAATTTCTTGAAGATTTTTAGCACTTGCCACTCTATCATAGCTTTGATCTTCTTAAGGTTGACTTTGATGCCTTAATGTGTCACAATATGACCCAAGAACTCCACCTATTAGACTCCAAAATTAGATTTAGAATTTTTGGTATAAAACTAATATTTTTGTAAAAGTAACATTATTTGTTTCACGTGATTCAAATGATATTCCTAATTTTTGTTGTATATGAGGATGTCATTAGAAATACACCAACAAAAACTTCCTTAAAAATGCCTAAACTTCCTTAAATTTTTGTTGTTATAAGTCCAAAAGGCATGATCATAAACTCATAATGGCCTTCATGAGTTCTAAAATTTATTTAATGGATATCCTCATCTTTGATCTAAATTTGACGATACCCAAACAAAAATCTACTTTGGTAGAACACACCATGTAATTCATCTAACAAATCATCAATTACTAGAATAAGGAAATTATCTTTGATGGTTTACATTTTAAGTTCTCTATAGTTGAGGCACATCCTCAATTTTTCATTATTCTTATGCACCATGACCATTGTGGATGAATATTCACTTTAGCTCTATTTGATAATACTTGCCTCCAACATCTCCTATATCATTTATGCAATTTCAATCTTCTCGACATATAGATACTTGTATGGTCTAATTTTTGGTGGTGTACTACTTGGAATAAATCTTATGGCATGATCATGTTCTCTTCTTGGTGTCATTCCTTTTGGCATTATGTCAAAAATTGTAGGGTGGTCATCAAGGATCATTTATAAATCAAGATGTGTAGACACATTTTTTTATTGAACTTATATGGAAAATAATTATTCTAAAAATCCTTCATTCCCTTTTTTAAGAATATTTGACATATGGTGTGAACTAACCAATTTGAGAGATTTTTTCCATAATTTGCATATTTCAAATGTCATTCCTTTAAAATGAAAGTGCATGATTAGTTCCTAAAAATTCATCTCTATTGTGCCAAAAAAATTTAGCCATTGTACTTCCAAAACAATGTCAGACCCATCCATGGGAATAGAAAACATAGGATAATAAAGCATATAGTCCCCCATAGTAATCATAATACTATGGCATTTCCCATAATAGTTTATTATGCCACCATATACAGTTATGACTTAAAATTATGGAGTTGGATAAATAAAATAGTTGAAATGAGTAGCCAATTTACAGTTGATGAAGTTATGTGTACTTCCTAAATCAATCAAAACTATCACCTTTTTTTTCTTGAGTAAATCCACCACCTTAAGAGTTTTAGGGGTATTAATACTTGAAATGGCATGACAGGAGATACTAGGGTGAGAAAATTCAAATTCTTCCTTTGGCACTTCCATACCCTCCCCTAAGGCATAGTTTTCATCTTCATCTTCATTATCACCTTCAATGTAGAACAACTTCTTTTCCACACATTTATGCAATTTACTCCACTTTTTGTCACAACAAAAACAAAAACCTTTTTCACACTTTTCTTAAATTTTATGAGATGTCAATCTTGTAGGTTGAGGAAATGATGGTGTTGTGAATTTATGTTCATGGCCATGAGTTAAATCCCTTCATTGACCAAATGTTTTCCTCTACCTAAACACAAATGGTATGGATTCAAAAATATAATTTGATTAAACATGTGAACCTAGAGATGGATTTGATCGTTGAGTAGTACCCAAAGAACAAGTCAATCATGTTTCTATCATTGATGGAATCCATGCATAAGGATAGATTCTAGATTTTTTTAATATAATACTTAATATCACCTATTTGTTATAATTTTTCTAATTGAAAATTTTATTTTTATAATATATTGTTGTGATAGTACATTAGCAACTCCTAAGTAAACACTGACCAAGTAATATGAGTGCCCTTAATTTTTTTATAAGCACATAACCACCTATACCAAATGAATTGCTCGGGTTCCATATATAGAGATTTCATGATAATATTTTATGCACACGGGTTCTCAGATAAAATAAATTTTATGTTTGATTGATCCAAGTGAGTGGATTTTTGCCATCAAAATTACACATTTCCACTTTTGGTAGGATGTGCTTTGAACCAAGATTGGAGTTGTGATCATTTAGATTGGGAGGACTCGATTGGAGTGGTAGAGGATTATTTTACAAAAGTTGAGCTAAAATATTGGTCAAATGATCACTCAAAGTTTCCAATTGATTCTTCATAAATTTTATCTCCCTTTTTATTTAATTAAAATCATATTTCCTTGCCATGATTTTTAAATCTAACTAAATTTGGTTAACAACCTCATAAACTAATTTATTTCAAGTTTCAGGCACTATCTCATCTTTATGAGGATTTTTTGGTGTTTTTCCCTTTCTTGCATCCATAAGTGTTAGGAACATCCATGCATAAACCCTAGGATAGAGGGTTTCAAGCCTAAAAATAGTGTACCAACAAATTATACTATTACAATCATATCTACAAGATGATTCCAAAGGCTGCTAATTTACACAAGGGTGTGAAAAAATAAAATCCATCATTTTTTTCAAAAAAATACTTTGAACAATATTTTAGTGATGAAAAATTAAATTATTCCCAAATCATAATTTATGTTTTTTCGACCCTTCAGCTCTCCTAATTTTTGTTACACCACATCCAAAAAAGCCATAAAAGCTTACCCAAATTGATGCTCTAATACCACTTATAATGAATTTACTTATATGTTTGCAAGAATGGAATAATATATCACAAAATTAAGAGTAAACAAGAAGATCCACAAAAATAGTTAATAATTGATAAATATGATTGAGCCACTTCAAGGGGGTAACATCCACAACAATGCAATAAGAGAAGAATTTATAATATGATGATAAAAGACTAACCACTATCTCATATATATACCCTACATATCCATGGATATGTTTTAGGCTAACCTTACACAAAACATTAAAAAATTTAATAAGATAATATAAAAAATATGCAAACTCTAAGTGAGCCACACACATCTCTATACACATTGTAATATAAAGGCATGGTATAGTAATTATCTATAGCTATTTTTAGAGTTTTGGGTTGACTTATAGCTTTGTATTAGGTTTCTAGGCATTATGACACTTAGGAATACTTTGCAAAAACCTATATCATTTTTTTATGTTCTAAGATATCACAAACCTCTTAAAGTATTACCATAACACCACAAACATTCTAGTATCAAAGAACTAAAATATTGATTATTTCCACTTAACACTACTCATGTTTTTCATTGAAGCAAGATTGCTTTAAAAAATGGATGTTCTTACAACATATACCATATGGACTAAATATAACCATGAGCTCCCACTCATGTTATTTTTTTGGGCTCTTTGATAGGTACTCTATTTTTATAATTTTTTGCTACACTCATCCAATTCGCATCTTCAAGTCCTCAGCATTTCCATTTTAGCAAATATTATATATACTCTTTTTTACAAGTCATTTTTCCAAATCTTGTATCAAATCACCTTATCCAACTCTTCATGCTCCTTTTTAGGAATCTACACTCTCTAATCAACTTATTTATATTTTTCACTTGTATTGTATCCATTGCCTTGTCTTTCATGATAAGTATATATGTCTACCACATTAAAACTTGGCTAAATATTTATCTTTCTAAGTAACTCATTCTCTCTAAGTAACTCAATATTATATGCATTGTATGAAAACTTTCAAAACACTCTTCTTGATCTAATTTTATTCTACTTCAACTTGTCATACGTTCCTTTTATAAATATTTCTTTCTTTAGATGTGCTAAGCCTAGTCATCTTACCTATTATTCTAATTCTCTTCTCTTCAAATCTACATGTTGTTTATACTACATAATGCTTCTTTCAACTATTCCCACACTTATTTATGTAATACACAAATATATTTATAAAAATATTTAGATTCAACAATGTTTCTAACTACCTTTCAATCAAACATCACAACAAATTACCAATACTTCATTGACTACCTCCATCTATCCATCTCTTTGATGATGATATGTTAAACTAAATTTTAGCTTGGTATTCAGCTTCTTCCATAATGTCCTAAAAAAATGTCAAATAATTTTTTATCTCTATTAGATACTACATTATACAACAATTCATTTAGCCTCAAAACTTCCCTAAAAAACAAATTGTCAATGCATGTAGCATCACTATTTTTATTGCATGCAAAAAAATGTTCCAATTTTCAAAATCCACCCACAGTAAAAAAAGGTATAATCATGTCATTTTTATGTTCTATGAAATCTTATATATATATATATATATATATATATATATATATATATATATATCTTCCCATGGTCTCTCTAGAAAATTTAATGGTTGATACATCCATGCATTATAACTTCTTCCTTTTACCAAATAGAAAATTTTGCACTCTTGAATATACTTGTACACATCCACACTCATCTTTTGACAATAAGTTTTTTTCCAACTATGCATAAGTTTTGTAACAGCCAAAATGACATTTTAAACCTCCATCTTGTTTCTTTTTAACTTATTTTATTGCACATCAAACCTATAGGTATGCATAACTATACTCATCAAAATAAAAAAGATCCTTTTTCACAAAATAATATAATCATGGTGTTTTATCCACACTCACTATTATTTCACATGCTTTCCATACATCCTTGAAATATTCATCTTGTGCATACAACTCCATATAAATAAGTCCCATGACTTTTACTCACATCTAATTCAACAAGATACACCTCTTTCTCAATGCATATACAACTCTATTTGACTTATTAATCAAATGTTCAATACAAATGAGTAACTCTAAAGACACTCAACATACTTCATATGTGTTTGGTTTAGATTAAATTAAATATTAATGAATTATCATGTTTTATGATCTATGTAAAACATAATTTTCTTGGGAAAAAAAAATGCCTCCACTTTTTGAGGGCTTGCACTATTACATAGAAATCCTAATCATATATTGAATAATTTTCCTTCACATTATCCAGTTTCTCACTAAACTAATCAATAGGTTTCCCTTCCTGAGTCATCATATCTCCCATTCCTATACCCCTATATTTACAATCAAATTGAAAAAAAATTATTAAAATCAAGAAATTCCAACTCTATTTTTTTAGTCACTTTATTATTTAACTATTAAAATTTATTTTATGTTTTTACACACTAGACAAACACTTTTCTATCACCTTGCATTGATTCTATGATAGACACACAAATAATACTAATTTTTTAACAAACTTCCTATAAAAAATTAATTATCTATGAAAATTGTGTGATTCAAATGTACTTATAGATGATGGCTACTCAAGGATAGCTCATACCTTCTCTAGATCCATATTCAATTATATTTGGAAATTTAAAATCCTAAGTACATAAACTCCTCCATGAAGATGCTTTTATTCAAATTAACTAGTAACTTCTAATTTTTTAATCATTATAACACTTATATCAAATGTATCAGTGTTCTTCCTTCATCATATTTAAAATAATATTGTCATCCTCTACTATTGAAATTTTCCCATAAAGGCTTCAAGACTTTGTTCATTAGTCAAATGAAAGCACTTAGGGTGTTGGTCAATCAAAATGGCATGATAAACCATTCATAAAATATTTATTGTGTTTTTAATGCATAATTCCACTCATCATATTCCCTTATGCATATTTTTTAATATCCACTCTTCAATTAAATATTTGTGAAGTATTGTGCTTCACTCAAACAAGCCATTAAATCATCCATGTACAGTGATGGAAAAATGTACTTAATAGTAATCTTGTTTGTGGTTATAGAATCAATGTACATTATCCATTATCCACTTTTATTTGGTGTTAACACTAATAAAATTATACATGGACTCAAACATTGTCTTATACACCCTTTATCTAGAATTTATTATACTTGCCTTTTCACCTATGCATTTTCATCATGTGTCAATATATTTGTTGTTTTATTTTATAAACTTAATATTGGAATCATATCCATGTAGTGGCTTACACACTTCATAGTTGTAAACCCATCTAGTATATCATTTTAATTAATTTCTAAAAACACGCTTAACAAGGATTTTAGTTTGCATGGAATTACTTCTTCTCTTGCGCTATTAACATGCACTAACTTAGGCATGACCATAAATCATGCTCTATTTTTAATTACATCTTTCATGATTTTTTACCTCAACCCATAAGTATCTATGTATAATTTTCCAATTCTTCATTCTTATCTTTTAAATTACTTAAAGTTGTTTCTTCCATATTTCATCAATGTATAGGTGTTTGCATGGAAATCATGATGTGATTTCATATCAAACTGCTAAGGCCTTCCAAGTAACACATGGAAAATGTCCATGGTTATTATGTCACACAAAAATTCATCATTTTATATACCCATAATATAATGTACCTTAAATAAAAAATACCTTGTATATATTTGGATGCATAATCCCCTTCAGATGAATATTTTCAATCATCTCTTATGAAACAAGATTATATGTACTACCAGTATCAATAATAAACTTACAATACTTACCTCTAAATTTACAAATTAAACTTATAATATTCTTCCTTTATGTGGGACTTTTTTATTCCTTAGATATTTTCATCATCTTTCATGATATTAACATTTAAATCATTATTCTTACTACCATCATTATGTATATATCAACACTCAAATGATTTATGTATAGTTTCACCACATCTAAAGCATGTAACCATGAATCCTCTTCCTCTGCCTCATCCATATGACCCTCCACCTATATTAGGATATCCTATATCTTTTTTCATTGTTTCATTACATTTATAATTAATATATTCACCATCGGGTGTAAAATAACCTCTATTTTTGTTTCATGGTCCTCATCCTTATAAAAACTTTCTTTTCCATTATGTTGTTCCTTGTTGTATATGGGACAAATTATCTTCTAACTTAAGTTAATATTGATAGGATTCCTAAAATAAACCCACAAATACCATATAAAACTCATATTGAATGAAATTTTTTAATCTTATTCATGTAACTTGAGATCTTCTTAGTGTCATATTCAACATGACCTGCTCTAATAGTGAGTTTTTAAAAATCTTCAATGTATCCTTTACAGTCATATCCTTTTTTAAACTTAACTAGTACTCTAAACATAAAAACTTACACTTCAACTTGGAAACTATTCTATCCTAATCCTTAATTTTGGATTTTCCTTTATAGACTATTTTTTGTCTGCATACGCACCCACCACAAGGATGCATGATTTTTCAACTTGGTGCATGTGAATTTTAATATTTTGGGATATTTTATAATATAATACTTAAATATTTCTTCAATTCATTGACCCAATCAATGATTTATCTAGTAATTAAACTCTATAAATAACTAAGAGTGTCTAACTTCAACTTACTATTCATCCTTATGATTTTACATAGGAATATATCTTCAAGTTTGTTGACCTCTTCTTCTTTTTCCTAGTTCTCGAGCACTTCTTTAGTATATTAATTATCACTCTCTTTATTCATCACAACTTCTATATGTTACATGGTCTCCATATCCTCTACATAGAATTACATTCCTCTCATCAATTTATCAAAGTCTACAAGTCTTCTCACTTTAGGCACTATTGGCTCTCTTGTAATTAACCCTCTTTTATGTGTCATTTCCTCTAAATCAATAATAACTAATACACCTTCCACACAAATCTCTTTATTTGATGATGTCTTCACTATATTTTATCCACATTTCCTAATGTGAAAAAATACTTTTCTCATGTGCTCACTCTACAAGGATAACCTTATGTTTTGATACAAAATGATGTAGTTGTGCCTAGGGGATATAATTAAGGATAGCCTTATACCACACATCCCTTAGAATCAAAATAAATAAATGACTAACTTGTAACCTTGTGCATGAAAAATAATTAATTAAATATAATTATAGCTCTTTTGTTGATTTTAATTGATAAGTTACATCAGTACACTTACATTCCTATTATGAACATTAAAAAAATGTGATCAAGTAGCAATATAAAATGAGATGCTTTGGAATATTTTAATTTTAGATCTAACACTCCTAGTTTATTGAATAACCTATCAATATATATTTTTATTTATTAGTCTCTAACTACCTCTATCATAAGTGTAGGAATGTGTTTATATAGATACATAATCTACCTACTTACATTAATACTCTCAAAAAAATCAAGTACCCATTAATGCCACAGTCATTAAATACTTATAACACACCACTATGAACCACAATCATTTAATTGATTATAACACATCAATATGTGTGATAAGCATTAAATGCATAATACATTCCAAATGTCCATAACACATCACACGTCCTATAATTTATATAACATATCGCCATGTGATGTGGTGTAAGATTTGTTATTTTTAATGACACTCATATTAATAAGAATCATTATGCAGTTGAAATGGATCCTTCTTACAACTATAATCTAACATTCAATGATATAATTTCATTATACTATCACTTGAACCTTTTCCAAACTTTTCGGATCAATGTGAACTAAATATTTGACATTGAACAAGTTGCACCCTACCATAAAACATCCACTAGGATGTTTCAATATTTAAGTAGATTATATGGGAAACCTTGATAGTCTAACATATTATAATTTGAAAAATGGTCTTTGGATGTTGTCAATATTCTTTGTGAAAACTAAGAAATATCACTTATTCCTATAACATAATTTAATTTTTTAAAGAAAACCATAATAGTGCAACATGTTTTTTTTTTGTAGATGGCTTTAAAATGCTAACAATATATTTCCTGTAGATCATGAGTTAGTGTGGATATTTGTATATATTTTTAGAGTTTCATGTTGAACTATTACTCAATATCAAATTTTCAAGTGTTGTATCACTAAATATGGAGTTATGGAAACTTATATCAATAGTCTAATGATTTTAGAGATATCAAAGATCCCATAAAGTGTTTCTAGAAACTACAAACATTTTAGTACCAAACATCTAAAATATTACTTATTTTGAAACTTACACTACTCTTATTTTTGGTTGATATAAGGTTGATTGTGAAATTATATGCTCCCACATCATCCACCCACCTACATTCCTCACTTTATCCCTATAGCATACCACCTCCCTCTACTCGATGAACACATTAGAATCTTGCACCTGATACTACATGTGATAATTTATAACTACATCCCTTTTAATATCCACATAATTCAAGGAATTATTATTATCTTGACCCCTCTCTACCTTTATCTCCCCATAGGGAGAGACCACTAGATAGTGAGCTAGACATAGCCTTGTGAGATCATCAGGGAGAGGTATAGGATGTCTTATTATGGTATTGTGAATAAGATCATCCTCATATGTATGGTTATGAGGATGTGTACCATCAAAAAGAATGACATGAATATTAATATGTTTTAAATTAATTATATATTTTAAGTTTTTATACTATATTTTAAATAACATATATATTTTAATTTTATCTTTTACCATGGTTTATATGTGTGAGTAGTAATATTCTAAAAAAAAAATGATAAAGGGATTGTGAACAAAGATTGAGTGATATACTAATGAAGAAGGTGGTAGAATATTATATTGATGTCTTCTATCCAGACATCCCCAAAAATGCAAATCATGGGTGGTAAAGGAAATTAGGTTTGTATATTGTAAAACATTGGATGAGGGTAATATTTTTTAAAATAAAAATAATTTGAGTGATTATGTAATGTTTTTTTTACATTAAATTTTATATTCTAACTTATTTTTTTACAATAAAATGTGGATTGAAACATGTGAAATAGCTTCCATGTGACAAGAGAGGGATAACCTACACAATGACCTTAAAAAAACTTTTCCACCATCAAACTAGAGAACTAATAAGTGTAAAATTTAGTTTACAACTTAATCATCTTTTCTTTAATGTTTTTTTTTTTTTAATATTTTATATTTTAGAATTATACTTCATTTTTTTTTAATGTTGTACTAACCAAGTTTTTAATTTCAATTTATATGGAGGCCTTATTATTACAAAGATTATCTTTATACGAGGCTTATTAACCATTGGGAAATTACTGTAAGTATAGGTGAACCTAGCCAACAACAACAAGCAAAAAATTGCCAAATTTAGTAGGGTTAAAAGGTGATCAATCCCACAAGTTTTATGGGTTTTGAAGGAGCATGCACTCATTTATTAAGTATCCTAGCTTTAATTTTTGTTAGTTAATAAATATTCAAAATTGTTTTTTCATTACAATGTCATTAAATATCATACTTGCATATTGTAACTAGAAGAGGATTATGATGAGCATCTTCGAGTTACCTCGGCAGAAGGACCACATCCATACTTAGGGGAATACTTATTTGTAGAAGGAAATGGTAGCAAATGGAATCTAATGGAAATAGGTACACTATTTAAATTGATTTTAAAATATATTTGTACATTATTTATAGGATGTTTAGTCTAATATTGGTTTGTGTTTTAATATATTATTTTATGAGATTTTAAAAAGTGGTTTTGTTAGGTTTTATGTCTAAGAAGCATGAAATCATATGAGATTGCAAGTAAAATAATACTTCCAACTATGAATGGGATGATAATGAATACTAGGGTTCTTATCATTTAAGGGATGTTTCTTATCTCCAAAAAACTTTAAGCAGTGGGGGAATTGACACCAGTGACACTTGGGGAGGTGTGAGTAATGGTGATGTTACTTGGACTTTGGGATCAAGGTTGAGAAAATGTATTTGAGGGTCATAACCTTGATGGTTGGGATCAATCATCACATTATGACTATTATTATTATTTTTCAATATTATTATGAATTTCATTATATTATTGTGTTTATCTCACTACCATGTTTATTTTATTATTATTTCATTAGATTTTTAAATAATTTTTGCTTTCAATTTTTTTACTTCAAATTTTAAAATTACAATATTTTTTTATTTTAATGTAGTTTTAAAATTGACATTAACATTAAAATTATATAACTATTATAATTGTATAATATAATAACATAATCTGATAATTCATAATATTAAGTAATTTTAATTAACTAATAAATGCTATTGATTTTTAATAGTATAAAGATTAAGTTAGACCTAAGTCATAAATTAAGTCTAGTGTTACACTTAAAGTTAGAATTAATGACAAATTTAAAGTCCTATTTAAGTCAAATCTACTACAAATTTTAATTATGTCACCTTAAATTCAGACTTAGTATTGCACTTAAATTTAAAACTAGTGTCACAATTAAAGTTAGACCTATTATTTCACATAGAGCCAAAATTAGTGTTGGGATTAAATTCAAACCTATTATCACACTTAAAATTAGACCTAGTATCAAATAAGTTTAAATTTATTATTGAAACAAATGCTGGTAAATTTGAAAGAAGATATGTATAGGGAGTAGGGCTTATATAGATATTTTTTAAACCCTCAAGGGAAGGGTACAGGGTGATCAAGTTCTAAGATTCAACATCGTTAACTACATCAAGAGATTCAGGATGCTCGTGCTTGATTGAAGGACTCAACATGGGAGGAGAATTATGATACCCTCCCAAAACCTCCCCTCACTTGACCATAGGTTGTGGTCAATAAGGACAAAAATTATAGTGGCCCCATACCAACTTCACTTCTTAGATCTATATAGAAGCATGTTTCATGGGGGCTCCCTCCTGTCCAGCCATATAAGATGGATAAGAATGAGTCTCACTTATCATGAATGGTCATTTTTGAAAATAGAAACTTTAGGGATAGCATAATGATTTTGATATATAAAGGCCTAATTAGCAAATTTGCTGGTAAATGGCTAGTAATAGAAGCATTGGAAATTTGGATTGAGAGAAACTAGGGCCCTCGTTGTAGCACTTACTTATTACCAAAATGGTTTTTCATGGTAATTTACCCCTTTGAATAAAAGAAACATGAAATCCTTGGTGGAGGCCCCTGGCTTCTAGAGGGTGCAGGTTTGTGGCTACAAAATTAGTACCCTAACTTTAACCCTCTCAATGTAAAAAAAGGGATTTTCCCAATCTAAGTTCATCTTTACGGGATCCCATAGTGTGTTTTAGTGATAAATTCCTTTAAAAAATTGGATCATCAATGGGCACTTTCATCAAAATAGACCTTAAAACTCTAGGAGTTTAGGTCTCTTATGCACACATCTGTGTTTTATAAATCTAGATGAAGCTATTCCAATAATAACATACATCAAACTTGTGAAGGCTTATGGGAGTAAAACATCTATGTGGAAAGAATCTCTTGTTGATTCTCCAACTATAGGGAAGTAGGACGTTTCAAAAAGGAATGTCTTAGGAAGGTAGGTAATGAGCATCAAGCCTCATATTAGACTGATATTCCTGATCCCCCTACAGTAGGGCTTATCAATGTTGATCCCTCCCATATGGTACATCTATATTCACCCCTCATTGACAAAATGGAGGCAAAAATAGGTAGCCCCATAGACACAATGGCAATGGTGGCCCTCAAATAAATATTGGAAAAGGGTAATCATTTATCTCCTGATACTTTACTAAAAGAGTGTAACTTAATTTTGAAGGAAGCTCAAAAATGTTCCTCCATAATTATTGGTGAGAAGGTGGGGGTGTATCCATCATCATCCCTTAGTGTTGAAATTATTTCAAAAGATTTAGAAGGTGACCTATAGCTCTCCCCTAGCATAAGATTTTGTAGAGGATGAAGAGGAAGATGAAGAAGAACCCTACTCCTTAGAAATTCTCTTTTTTTCCTAAAAATATTTCAAAATCTCTCAACCTAATTTGGGAGAACCCAATGAGAGAGGCAAAAAATCAGAATTTGACGACATTGAGAAAGAAGTATCAGTAGGCAAATAAAAATCCATGAAATAATCTGTAGCTAAGGTGAATCAAGGGGCATAAATCCTCTTAGCCTCATAATGAAGATCCAATTATGTAATTTTAGGAGCCTAAATGCCCCTAGAAAATGTCACCTATTTAGGTGGCAATTAAATTTTCAATTTCTTTATGTTTTTATTTTGTAAGAAACCATGCTCTCTAAGTTGGAAGCTGAGGGATTGTTGAATAAAATTTGGAGGAGGTGGTGGGGTTGGTTCTAAGATTTTGAGGGGGCTTCTAGTGGTTTAGCAACCCTTTCAGACCCCTCACATGTGAAAGTTGAAGCTCATGGTGTGGGGTCACATTAACAAGATAGTAAGATCACTCTCTATGCTTCTAACATTGTCCTTTTTCTTTTCAATGTTTATGGCCCAAACTTGATAGCTAGTAAATCAAAAATTTGGGAAGAGTTAAAGCACCAGATTAATTTACTGTCTGGATAACAATGTGTTTTAGGAGGTGACTTTAATGCCATCCTCTCTATTAAGTAAAATAGAGGTGGGTTTGCTAAAAATACCCAATATAAGTAAGATTTTATTCATTTTTTGGAATAGGTGGGATTGATTGGCATTGTCTTGAAGCATGGTCTTTTATTTTGGACCAATAAGTACCAAAGATTTAGCAACATTGCATAAAGATTAGACCATTTTTTAGTCACTCCCAATTATTTTAATTTGAACTAGATCTTAGATACCTGAATCTTGCCTATCTTAGGCTCTGATCACACCCCCATTGAACTCAAAATCTATCAAGATGGGGCTCCTTCCAAAGGCCCCTTTAAATTCAAACTTTATGGCTTAGGGACCCCACCCTATTTGGCCTTGTCAAGACATGGTGGAACTATCCCCTAATTGAGGAGGGAATGAAGATGTTTATGGTCAGTGATAAATTATGACATGTTAAATTATGCCTTAGATTATGGAGAAAATCTTTCTTCAAAAACATCTTCACAGATATACCAAGGGTTGAAGAGGAATTGTAAATTCTAGACTAGGTTGTCTTGAATGTGGGAATGGGTGTTGCATCCTACATCAAAGAAAAAGATCTTGTGGTAGAGTTGGAAGAACTACTTCTTAGGGAATAATTCTTTTAGAAGAAAAAATATAGATAATAATGGATCAAAGAAAGGGATGGGAACACTAAGTTTTTTCACCAGTCCATAAGAGTAATAAGAAATGTTAATCACATCTCCTCTATCAGAGCCAGGGATGGAAGTAAGCTTGAAACCACATCTAATATTAGAGTAGAAGTAGTCTCTTTTTTTCAATAGCTACTTATGAATATTGAAGCATAAAATATAGAGGCCCAATGTAAGCTCTTAGAAATTATTACCATACTTGTCACTGAGAATCATAATAACATGCTCATGGCCCCCTTCTCTATTAATGAGATTCACAAGGTGGTCTTTTCCATAAGCAAAGACAAAGCCCATAGACTAGATAGCTTTCTAACAAAAAAATTTCAATCTTTTTAGGATATTGTGGGGAATGACATCAGGAAAATGGTTGAGTAATCTCAAATGATCAAAAGAATTGGGGTAGACATTAATTATACTTTTGTTTCTCTAATTATTAAAGGCATAAATTAGAACTCCTTTACTAATTCTAGACCCATCTTATTGTACAACATAATGTATAAGATAATCTCAAATGCCATCTCTTTTAGGTTGAAATGTCTCCTTGGCAAGTTAATCACTTTTTAGAAAGGAAGCTTCATTCCAAGTGGGAACATTCATGATGGAGTTGTGGTTACCCATGAAACCATTCACTCACTAGTTATTGGCCATAAAAAATGTAAGATTCTTAATCTCGACATCATCAAGGCTTATGACCAGGTAAATTAGAGATTTTTTTTGAAAACTTTGAAGAAATTTGGGTTTTACAAATCTTAGTGTTCATAGATATTTATCTTCATCTTCATTCCTTGATTCTTGATCATTGTCAATGGTGAACCAATAGGTTTCTATCAAGCCTCACAAGTCCTACATCAAGGTGACCCTCTTTCCCCATTTCTTTTCATTCTTATGGATGAGGCTTTAGGAAGGTCAATTATAGGATCTTTATCTACTCGATTAATTTGAAGTCTTAAGGTAGTGCAAGGGATCGATTACATAACTCACCAACAATTTGATGATGATATGGTCCTCTATGTAAGGCCATCAAAAGAAGAATCTATAAGCTACAAACTTCTCTTTATTGACTATGAGAGAGTGTTGGGTTAAAGAGTCAATTTTTCCGGGTAAAAATTTTACTTATTCAACACTCCAAGACCACTACAACTTTTTATTTCCTTCATTCTAAACTTTAAAATTGGAAAGCTTTTGGCCAAATATTTGGGGACCCCCCTCTTTATGGTCATAGATAGAGCCTTATTTTGGGATGGGATCATCAAGGCCTTTAAAGGCTTCCTTGTGGATTGGAAAGGCACATGACTCTCCTTGGCTAAGATAATAACTCTTATCAAATATGTTCTTATTGCACTCCCTATCTACACACTCTTTATCTTGCATCCCCTTTCTAAGGTTTTTAAATAACTTAATTGTATTATGAGGAATTTCTTATGGCAAGGTACTTAGGATTCCAAAAAGTTCCCCTTAACTAAATGGAACAAGGTGTGTTTTACCCAATCAAGGGGAGGAGATGTAATTAGGAAGTTGGAATCCCAAAACTTGGTGATGGAATCCAAACTTGTCTAGGGAATGGTTACCAAATCCAAGGCCTTATGGAGTATAATTTTTCATTTCAAATATTTTGGGGATTGATCCTCTATGAATATTCTATAGGTTAGGAACCCCCCCAAAAGGGTCTCACTTGTGTAACTTCATCTTAAAATGTTGCTTCACATTTAAAGACCATGTCTCTTGGGTTGTAAATGATAGATTCTCGATGGAATTTTATAATGATTATTGGAATGGTCACAAACCCCTAATGGAGATTCATAAACTAGTCTCAACTAAGAATCTCTTAAAAGAGTTGTGGGGAGATAAGGTCAGAGATTACTTAGAGCCCATTATTGAATATGGGTTGGAAAAATGGAAATGGAAAGAATGCATGGACTACCACTTTCATCCAACTATAAATTGATGCTTTAAAAAATCATTACCAAGATGAAAATATTTATCAGCAATTATAAGGACTCTATTCAGTGGATGGGCATAAAAAATTGGTTGTATTTAGTCAATCTTGGTTATAAAATGGTGGAATAGGTGGAACCATATTATACTTGGGAAAATTATTATGTTGGAATAATGCTAACTTACCAAAGGCTAGATATTTTGGTTGGATAGTTATGCCAAATAAAATCTGAAAACAAGACTATCTTCCTAGGATTGGAGTGGTAGGCCCCTCAATATGTGTCTTGTGTTATGCTAGTGAAGATGAAACTAACCACTTACTCTTCACCTACACCTTTACAAAAAACTATAGAACTGGTTGTGTGTCAAATTGAGATGGAATTAGCATAACCCTAAATCTTTAATAAAAGCCTTTGTTTCCTAGCCCATGGGTTCATTCAAAGACACCTTTGCATGCTTATGGCAAGCTAGCCTAGCTATCCTAATTTGAAATATCTAGAAGGAATGCAACTAGAGAATTATGAAGAAAAAGCTAATCCTATTAAGATGGTTCTAGAATAAATTGAATGTGCAACTTATAAATTAGGATCTACACACATTAATTAGTACAATGGTTCCCTTTCCATGTGGGATTCACATATTTTTGTATCTTGGCATTAGTTTAAGGTGCCCCCTATTAATAGATCAATGGTAATGTTGAAGGCTTACCATTGAAGGCTTTGAGTCTTGAAGGCAAAATGGATTGGGTGCCTCACCCTTGGTTACTTCAAATTGAATTTTTATGGAGTGGCTAGGGGAACCTAGGGGCATTTGGTATGGGTTACATGATCTAGGATTATATAGGATCACTCATCTAAGTTGCCTTGAAGAAGCTAGTGGATGGCACTAACAATTAGGTATAGGCACAAGCCCTTATTTTGGGTTTGGACTTACTAATTCATTATAGGATCAAGCAAGTCATTATTGAAGGAAAATAAAAGGTGACCATCTAAGCATTAAGGAATTAGAAGGTTGGTTCTTGAAACATTAACAATATCATAGATTATGGTTGGGATCTACTAGATAACTTTAGTCTCTGAGAAGTGTCTCATTGCTTTTGTAAAATGAATTCCATCGACAAACAAACTAGATAACAAAGGAGTGGATCAATGTGAGGATTTAATAATGGATAATGATTGGAGAAGTTAGGTTTTTTGAAAGAATAGTTCATCAAAAAGAGAACTTCGGAAGGCACTGCCCTTCATAATGGGCCTATCTCTCATCATTGGTTATAGATTGAATTTGGAATCCTCACATCACATGTGTGTCATCTTCACACCACCTTCTTATTTTTATGGGACATTATTGAATGGTGCATTCAAAAAATGATCCCTTTCTCTCCTACATTGACTTTTCTATCTTGTTAAGCTAGCTCTAAATTTATATCTCTATTTTCATGGATCCTATACTCCAAGTGATGTTCAACGAACCAATGTTACCACAGCTCAAGAAAATTTTCATCATTCAATCTAGATAGTGTTATGTAGGCTATCATATAGGTAATTGGTTAGGTGGCATTTGATATCGGTTGTAGGGTAACGGTAGAATCACTAGTGGCATCAAAATTTATTAGAAACTTCCTCATATTTTAGAAAGACAAGTAGAAGACTATGGAGGTTGTTCATAGAATTATGTGTCTTGGGTTTAGGGTTGGTTTAGAGGAGGCTTTAGAGGGTTTTGATTATAGTGGATAGCATCAACTCCCCTTCTCTATTCATAATAATCTAGGGTTGATACCCCTACATACATTTCATGAGTTGGAGATGAAACTCTTCAAGTTGGTTGAGCATTTGGAGCACATGTAGACCTATCTAAATTATCCTAGCTCAAAGGGGTACTTTATCCCAAAACTAGACCTGGATAAACTATGTGTTCATAGTGCTTCGGTGGTGAGAACCCTCAACCAAAGAAATTCTATTAGGGTGGTGGCTATAGTAAAATCCCTTAAAATTATTTTCAAGGGCTTAATTAAAGTATAGTACTTCATTAGGTGCAGACATGGGTCACTCGACACCCTATGGGGTAGTTACAATGCATATTAAGGCTTGTTTGGATGGATTGAAAACATTGTCAAGCTTGGGGGGGAATATTAAATAAAAAATCTGGTACACCAAGGCTCTACCAATGTAAAATGACCACTTCAAGGGTGGGGGTAACAGACATGCACAATATGATGACATGGTTGGGATGGAGATGAACAAGGGAAGATGTGGCAAGGATGAGGCACAGTCTACATAGGTGGTTGTTGGAGGATCCACCTCTACTATGGGTGGAAGCATATTGGAGGTCATGGTTGATGCTTCAATGGGGTTTTAGCTCCCCAATTTATTTTTTATCAGTTATTTCTTGATGTTACCCTTTGGGGTGTTTTGTCTTATGACTATTTGGTTGCCATGTGTGTCTCTTTATGTTCATTAGTGTTTTTATTTTGTTGGTGGTAGTTTGACAAGTAGGTTTTCCTCATCTTTTTTTTAACCCTATTTGTTTTTATTAATAAAAGTGTGAAAGATCCCCCAACCCTCAAATCATCTATAAAAAAATAGACCTAGTGTCATTTAGAGATAGATTTAAAGTCACATATAGTGGTAGATGTGAAGTCACATTTATTGACTAAATTAAAATAATATGAAAATATGGATCTAAAGTCATTAGGCCATATTATCAACATTGTTAGTGATGAGTTTGCCAATGTCACCCTTAGGTTAGCCACAATATCACCTATCAGTGTCACCTAGGTTATGTTAGTAGTTGATGTTGGGGTGATGTTAGGTTAACATTTTTGGTAACTTTAGCCCATATTTAAGTCAAATTTATATTTATGTAATTTAAATTTGATAATATAAACAACATTAAAATGCTTATTTAACTTTAGGGGTAAATTTTGGCCTTCAATTTTTATTATTTTACAAAATTTAAGTGACTTTAAAGTAAATTAAAGTATATCATAATAATAAATTATAATTCAAATGTTGTAATGTCAAAATGGGGGCATATATTCCACCCATTTTATCCAGATTCCACAATCTTGGCTTAAAGATACAACCATTCAGTACTTATCATGCTCCTATCTAGATGAAGGCATTTAATTTTTCCGTACTCCTAGACATATCCAACACATGGTACATATTCCCACCATGTGATATATTAGTGATATTTATTATCCTTGACTCTTTAGTACTTGAATTATTGCTTTAGCCTTGATTTTTTGTTACTAAAAATTTTAGTTATAAATGCATGCAAGATTTCACACAAATTCAAATATAGGACTCTATAAGGGAATCCTCATATCTTCAAAAAAAATGATTCAGCATTGATTTAGAGACATGAACTCATATAAATGTGGCCTTAAATTTCTAACAAAACCAAGTGCATCATTTTTACCTTTTCCCTTTTATATTTCATTAGATCATTGTTATCAAAACTTATCCATGTGTAAATGTCCTCATAAGTTTTATTGGTGTATTTGAGTTCACAATGGGAGAGTTAGGAAGAATACAATTTTGTATCCACTCCAAATGTTTTATTTTTATATTTATGCACATCCACACAAACATAAACACACATCAAATTATGATATTATGTAGAAACCTAAAAAATGGCCATAAGCCATTTATTAGTTGTAAACTTACATTATTGTAGTGTACATGTACGTTTGTCAATTATTAGTCCAAATTAAGTTCTATTAGTGATATTTTATTTTTCTAGTCATTTTATATCATGTCCACCCCTATTTCTTTCTCATCTTCCCTTATTTTCTCTTATTTTGGTCTTTCATAGAAATGTGCTTGAAACCCTATTTATCCTAAGTGCAGGCCCAAAAACTTTGGTCACTTATGCTTTATAGTTTTAGATGTTGTATCAAGATTTTAAAAAGAAGATAATTTTCTTCACGATCGGTTTGAAGATTTAGAATCGAGTAACATTTTTGGACCCCTAGAACTAAGAAATACATTCACCAAATCAAATTTTACATGTTTATTGTCTACCAAAAATGTGTTATATACAGTTATAATTTACACAAACATTGAGTGTATAGTTATAAGGATGTATTTAAGTCATTGAAATTTTTTTAAATTCTCATTATTTTAACACAAAAATATTGATTTTTTTAAAATATTGTTACGAATTTTTCAAATTAACTAAAAATCAAGATACTTATTTAAACATTTTCTTTATTATTTATTTTAAATTAAAATTACAAATAAATTATTTTTTACTATTTAACATTTTGTTTGACTTAGTTGCATGTTTATAAATAGATTATATTCCATTTTGATGTAAAACCACTCCCTCATATATTATGGTAGTAGTGATGAAAGGTGCATCACAAAAAATTTAACAAAATAAATCTTAATTACCTCACAACTATTGTTACCTTTTATCTATTAAATTAATTACGTCAAGATGCCTAACTTACAAACATAAAAGAGGAACAGTTTATTTTTACCACAGAAAAACTTTAATTAATTTTTATAATACCACTTATATATTTAATTTTATAATACCCTCTTTCAACATTAAAATATCATCACAAAACCTACTTCAGTTATAATGAAAATGATATTACACCAATGTCATCCATCAAAAAAAGAGATCAATTTTGAACACTTGTGTACATTTTGTGTAGAGAAAATATTTTTATTTGTAATGCCTTCAAATCGATAATCTAATTTTAAATTTAGCCCTAAAAAAATGTAATTTGCTACTAAAATAGCTCAGATTAAAGGGTGGTCCCATGGAGGGGGCAACAATAATTATTTTGTAGTTGTAGGTGGTTCCATACAACTTTAAATTTCTTCAACTATAAAAAGTTGAATATTTTCCTAAAAAATAGGAGCAACGACTATAAATGAAAGAAATTTTAGATATGGGTAGAGGCTGGGGGAAAGAATTTACAGCACCTACAGAGAAACTTTAGGCAAAAAAAAGGTATCTTTTAGCTAATAAAAATTTATGCTATAATTTTTTTTATATTCAAACCTCCTAAATGTCATGTGCACGAATAATTTTTTCAATTTTAAAAAACCATAAGACCACTTTACTACATAATTTCTCCCAAATAATCTTTGTAGCACCCACTAAATATTTTTTTAGTATCATGGGACCAAGCCCTAACCTCATTGGGATTAAATTCCACTATTATACTACATCCTTTAATGGTGGTATTCTAAATTGGCTTTAAAATTTTATTTATCAATTCATTTTGTGAAGAAGTTGCCATGGCAGATCAATTATGGCATCTATTATTTATTTAAAAATAAATAAAAATTGACATGATTGGGACTATGGCCACCACACTACATCCTTTAATGTAAATTATTACATTTCTTATAGAGGTTGAAATAAACTATGTTGTGCTTGAGTGAGAAAAGTGTGTGGCTTATCTAGAAGCAAAAGACACACAATTGATTTAAGCTTCACATCAGTAAAGATTTATACAACCTTCCTTTGATGCCTTTTACCAAAAATTACCCCTAACTTTGTCACAAAAGATCTCTTTCTTAAATATTTGGAAGAAACAAGAAAAGATTACATATCCAACTGTGATTCTTGTAAGTTTCTACGAGGAGACAGTGAAATGACAGGTGCTTGCAAGGTTTTGTGAGGATAGGTCATAAGAAATGTAGCAGGGAAGGTTTTTGGTTGTTGATAAGGGTGAAAATAGTGAGGGTTTTATGCCTAGATTTCAAGGAAATGATAGATTAGCTAAATGTGCTTTTTTTAAAGCACTATAAAAGTGGCATGGAATTTAAAGGCAACAATGTTTTGGTTGTTGGTTGTGGAAATTGTATCATGAAAATTGTGATTGACTATGGTATGTATAGTTTATTAATGGAGAGAAACTAATATTGATGTACCCTAACTTCACACTTACATGGCACTTAAATGGTACTACATCAACATTTAAAATTTACACAGAGAGTTAGTTTAGAGTGGTGATTATTTAGTTCTAAATTTTCAAGTTATGATGTGTCAAAATGGGGGAGTTTAACTAGAACACACTAACCACCAGTGTGTTATCATCATCTGCTGGTCTTCACTAATCATCATTGGCTTATCAAACATCAGGCCCATATCAAATTCAAAGCCATAATTGGCTATAATGACCACACTCACTACCAATGTTTCATCTAACCACCAACATCAGCATCAATCCACTAACTACCATTGCAACCATAGATGCTGCTAAATGGTCACCATTGGGGATTTAGTTTCCATTACCATCATACCCAACCAACCATGGCATTGATGGGCTGAGAAAAGAGAGGGAGATTTAAAATATTTTGAAATTTGTACCCCTCCAAAGCCAATATTACCATTTTTCCCCCAATTTATCTTTCTTATTATCTGGGAAGGGCGAGTGTCAATCAATGTATAATTGATCTCTTTCCTCTAGTATATAGTCAATCTCTTTCCTCCAATGCATAGTCTATGGTAAGTTTGGTTGCCTAGATGATACAACTCTACTCTTATCTGTCTCTGCTTATTGGACACTATAATATTTTGAATTGGTCTTTGTTTTTCATTTTATATGGTATTACAACCTTTTAGTTTCAGCTAGGGGTGTCTTGTTCTCTGAGAAATGGACTCAAAAAGATAATATAACTATGAGAAAGGAATTGAATGCATGACCTAGGTATTCTTTATTTCCTTATTCATTATGTGTGAGTGAGAATATATGTGTGAATTTGGCATAAGCATGGTCTACTCAATGCATCAAGTGACAAAGGAAAGAGTGAAACTTGTTTTTTTAAGTACCATTATGCAGTTAAAAAAGATTACATGGAAATAGAGTATGAATTATTTCAATACTAAGAAGTAGGTGTGAGGTTAGCTAGAGATAATATGCATGCCTAGGAGATATCTTGGTACTGTCTACTTTAGTTGTCTTAAGGGAAATATTATTCATATGTGAAAATGAAGTGGTAGGGTATGAATAAGCCAAATATATAATTGTAATTCTATATTTAAGTGTGCGTGGATTTATTGGTATATTTTTGTATGGTAATCTTATTTGAAACCAAAAGGGCATAGATGTGTGAGAGGTAGATATCTTAGTGATCAAAGTAGGTGGTTTTTGGGTCAATTGATATAAATTAAGATATATTTAACAATTTATGACTATTGGTTTAAAATAACATATTTGTCATGAATATAAATGATTTATTTATCATTTAGGTGATATTCATAGGGGTGTTTTGATTAGGTCAATTAATAGAAATGAAATTATATCTAAAAATTCATGAGATCTTATAATGGTGATAGGGTCACATATTAATGAAAGGATTAATAAGTTCCATCCATCAAGAGTCCCAAATAGACTTCCTATATGACACTATATGCTTATGTCCAGTTTAGGGACTATGTCCAAAGCTATCACTAAAACTAAAAATTCATTTACCAAATTGCTTATATGATGCTTTCAATTAGCTCCCTAGTGTGTTGTAATAATATTAATTTTGATTATATTATATGGATCTAGGACATGTTGAGGACATTTTATACAAGTGGTTAAATAGGGTATACCTACTATAAGTGATCACACCTATCGATTAGCCTAGTTCTACCAGACTTAAGAGCAATTCAATAGCCAAATTAACTTATTATGGCATAAACTTGGCTCTTTGAATAGAGTTGAGTACTTGAGAGTTAATTTTTAGATCCATTATCCTAGCAGACTGTGCCCATACAATTTAGAATTATGCCATATGAAAATCTTTTGGATTTGGATATGAAAAAACCTCACTTTGTAGACATGTTTTAACTATACTTATATCCTTAAATGAATAAAATAATATAATCCATGTTAAATCTCCTTGTCATAATTGAGAAGAGTATTGACATCAAGTTTCCCATTTAAAGGATTAGTTGATAATAATGGTTTCTACACTGTACTTAGCAAAAAACTACTAGAGTTGAGTGTGAACAAGTGAATGAATTTTTTTCTTAACTCTCAGCTTGTCCCTTTTTTCACCATTACATTTTTTATGTGGCATTGAATCCATTTACAAAGTTGACATTTTCCAGTGAAGCATGATCAGGCAAATCCCTATCATGAGTTCTAATTAGAAATAGTTTATGACTTAGTTCTAAGTTAGAATGCCTAATAAAGCTGATAACATTATAATAATGAACCTACACATTATAATATTACCCTAATGTAAATGTTAAAATGATATTATAGGGGATGGGAGAAAGTAACTTGAGTGATTATTTTCTAGTTGTTAGTATCTTGTGATCATTGGCATGAGATAGTTATTTTCCATTCTAAGTATTGACTAAGATCAAGTTGCAAAAAAAATTGAATGCATTATAGACCCTATTCCTTCTTAGGGTGAAATTAAGGTTGGATGATGGTATATGGTCTCAATAAGAATTCAGAGTGACCATTTGATTATATTTCTTTCTCTATTTGCTAAAGGTTATCTCAATTCAACATTAACCAAGTGTATCTCTATATCTTATAACACCTTGAAATATTTAGTCCATGTATAATAGATAGGAAATAGGTCTTATACATAGGTATCTTCTACTAAAATATATTTGTATATCTAACTCTTATCATAGTTACAGTGATGAAATATAACTTCTTGTTTCCCTTGAAGTAGTTAGGCTATTTTATTGGCAAGGTACCTAACATGATTATCTTCTTTACTTAAAATAGATTTTAGCAATGTCTTAAATATGTTCCCATGAAAAATACTATCATCTTATATTTCACTAATGTCTTAAATATGGCCCTAGTTTGTTAATTTTATTTGGTCAAGTATGCCCAGTTCTTGGGATTCAATTTCATGCCTTAGTTTATATAAGAGAACAATAATTTAGGGCTACAAAAGGGTTTATCTTAGTTCCATATTACTATGGTGATAGGGTCACATATTAATGAAAGGATTAATAAGGTCCATTCATCAAGAGTCCAAAATAGACTTCCTATATTACTTCCTTAGGCATCAAGGCTTCTTTTATCTTTAAGGAGGACTATCTATAATAGATAATTTACAAGATTGCTTATAACATTTGGCCTGCTAATAACCTAGTCAAGCATGATTTACTTATTGATTTGAGTTAGCTCTTCAGGGTTACCAAAGCTAAGGTAATGACCTACTTTAAATTGGTACAACCTGTTTGAAAGTAGGACTTTCATATAATAAATCCTTATAAGTGAGAAGTAGTATTATCTAAGTATGCTTCCTAGAGAAAAGAAATATACAATATAAAAGAATGTAAGGAATACCATAATGTTAATGATCATGCTACTACACTAATTTGGGTGGAATTCCTTTTTTTTTTTGAAAATTTTATTGATAGAAATAAGTAAAACATGTTGTATATATAATGGTTTAGCTCTATGCAGCAAAAGCTAACATTCATGCATCAAAATGTATAACTAGCATATAATATTGATATGGTTATGTAAAACATAGAAGGTAAATTATTTTCCCATTACTTTTATTTCTCTTATATTAATTACAATACCTAAGTCTATAAGTTTTATTTAATCATTGTTGACTAGAAGATTTGAGTGCTTCAAATCACAGTGACAATGTCTTTGTTTCTAAATAATTTGAATGTTAATCTAATATATTTGTCATATTGGCTTGTTATATTTGTATGACACCACTTTAGACATGATTTTCATATCAAAGGTGTTTCTACATTGAAGAAGATCCTCATGCCTATGTAGTCTGTATGGCAGTCTTACTCCATCTTTATATAAATAATTGATACATATTTCACTACATTCTTAAAAGTACATTTTTAAAGTTAATTTTGTAGAATAATAATGATTGAATATTTTGAAAAGCTATAAAAATTTGACTAGGTGATTGATAGTCACTCTGTTAAATAATCTATTACATAAGATACAGTGGATCCTGTATATAATTTGTTTTGTGTGGTTTGTGTGTTTGTTTGCATTATGTCATTATTTTTAGAACCCCTCTCCACTTGGCATTCCAATCACTTATGTAATTCCCTATTCCAAATCAGAGATGTAATAATAAGAGACTTTAATCAATTTTTAATCAAATTGAGTGAATTTTTTGGTTGGCTACCACCTGCTTGGGCTACTCATGCAAATCACATTGCAAGGATTTAGTGGAAATGCTTTCACTTTGGGGATATTAAAAGGAAATTGGTCATGTTGATAAATGTAAATGTTGGATATAATTCTTAAGTCTAATCTATTATTAGAATTAATGATTCTATAGCATAAAATATATTTGAATCCCATGATGAAAAGTTGGTTTGATAGATACTTTGATAAAACTAGTTATGCAACATTGATGATAGAAAGATTCTTTTGTACATATCACCTTGTGATTAGATTTTGACTTTTGACATGGGATGGTTTTCATGATAATTTTTTAAAATTTTGGAATTTTTTAGATTCAAATATTGAATTAGATACTGAACATGTGTTGGATGAGCTTACATACCAAGAATTAATGTGGTGAAGAAGTCATTTTCTAACACCATCACAAAAATATGAGGATGATAGAAATGCATGTGATCATGATGGGCACTACTCAAATTAGTTGTAAAGAACTTAAATTGGATAATGGTATATGGATAATTTATAAAGTTATCTACCATTAACTCTATTTCATCCATAAAATCTTAGATAGTGGCATTTAATGTAGTTAGTGGCAATCAACTTTTGTAAGTGGAATGTTGACTCATCGTTTGGAGCCTTGAACATCTTTGCTATATTATGCAGGATGGAGATGAGATATTTTTGTATAATTTTATAAATGTAATGAAGAATAAGACTTCATTTATTTTGATAACTATGTTCTATAATCTCATGGGTCTCCCTAAATTTAGGGGCCAAAAACCATGGTCCAGTAGGTGGGAAGTATGGTAGTGGTGGTCTATGAGGAAGTCATTTTAAAAAAAATGGTAGCTTATTTTGCCACACTAAATATCTCATAACTCGATATGGGTTATGCCCTGACCTTACTATGGGTGATAAGGAAATGTATCATTACAATTGAGTGGGATAAAGTTCATTCCCATATAGGCTCATACAATTTGTAATACTCACATGTCGTACAAATTTTCCTTGTGTCACTTAATAGCATTTCATTTCATGTAGTGTCCATAAATACCAATATGTCCATGCCTTGAATTCAATACATCGAATGATTAGTTTATGGACAAACAAAATATCACATGGGATTCATATCAATTTCACTTTTTTAACCCTTTCCTAAATTTATGGGCTTCATAGCAATTTTTCTTTTTTAACCCCATCCTGATTCTATGGGTTTCCTAGCAATTTCACTTTTTTAAAACCTTTCCTCAATCTATGGGATTCATATCAAAAACACATTCTTGCACACCACCCACATGCATGCATTTAGTGTGTGCCACTTAAGATCATCTATAAACATAACACTTTCATGCATGCACTATTTTTTCCATTTTTACGATTTCATGCTTTTATTTTGATATGTTTTATGAAGGGTTTTATATTGATTTCAAAAAGGTTTTGTAAATTATTCTAACCTTTTTGTTCATATTTTTTTTAATTGGTTTCAATTCTCATATTTTCATTTCTATGTGCAGCTCAAGGCTTCTATTTGTGGTATGTTTGACTAGAACGAGATTTTATTGGTTACGTCTGAATGGAAAAAAAGACAAATTTATAACAAAAGCATGTTATTTTCTCCTTAAAATGAAATCACATGATAATATGGCACTTTTTTATTTGATTAAGTGTCTTTACATCATGCCTCCTACATTGCCTTAATAGATGGGCTAGGCTTATGTTTGTATTTGCACAATCAAATAGGTGTGTGCATGGAGATCAATTATGATGATATTTATCATGAAATGATAGGCAATAGGGATGTGTCTAGAGGTCTTCTCATTGAGATACATGATGATGCAACTTTCATGTATGGGTTGTTTCCATATATTTACATTTTTTGAATAAATAGACATCTTCAACAAGCATCGTCAGAGCAGAAATAAAATGAAATATGATAAATCAATATGGGTACATAGAGGTAGGTGAATGACCACATGAAGTCCTATTTATGAGGTTAGAACATGGAATAATGAATAATACCTTAAGTCCAAGGGAGATATATGATGATTACCAAGTTTGGTAGAAGAGTAGAGATTGAATATGTGAAGGTGATGGTTGAGAGAATGGTTTAGATGATGGTTATGTATGTGAATGAGTGAGAGAGAGAGAGAGTGAATGGATGATAGAAGGGTGATCTACTATAAGATAAATAAATAAGTGTGTGCATACAATAGGTTTAAGTGCATACTAAATTGTTGTATTTGAAAGAATGTTCATATGGGCACCTAATTGCAAGTGTGATAATGTGCATAATGTGATGTACTATTGATAGCTTTAAATGTTATTTAGAAAAACCTTTAATAGATAGTACATTTATGCAACATGTTATCATGTGTGGGAAGTCTAAGAGAACTATTCACCTTCAAAATAAGATATTTATTTTTCTTTGTTTTCAAATACAATTGAGAATGCATCAAATGAATACAATTAAATTAGAAGATATAACAATAGTATATTATCACTAACTATACATACATTTATTGTTTTTGTGTTGTCATTGAAACCTATAAAGGGGTGAAATGAAGATACATATCTCTATTATGTCTATCCCTATATTGCTTCACTTCCCGATTAAGATCATCATCCCAGACTTGTCCTTTTTTATTGTTAAGAGGTGGGTTTGGAAAAAGTGTGGTCTTCTACGACATGCTCTGATGGTTGTGTCTATTCATATTTTTTATGAAGTCTCTTTGTTTATGAGTGTAATTTTCATGCCCATCCTACAATTTTTTGAATGGATGAGCCATCAGGCGTTGTGCATTTGATATTGCCCTACTCTATACCTTATTATAAACATGTGCCATTCAATTTTTGAAGAATGACATAGTTTTTATGCTTCTATCTACAACATAAAATCTCTCAAATATCTCTCATGCTCTGCATATTAGGTTTTCAACATCATCAACTCCAATAGTATATAAAATCTATTCATAAAATGAAAAACATCTAGTTATAAATGCCAAAAAATATGAAAACATTTGACTATAAGTAGTTACTAGACTTACATTATCAACCTCCCTTAGCTAGTTTTCAGTGTCATCCACTAGATTTACTATGGCACCTTCTAGTGCACAACTTTATCCTTACATATCCATAGCTGATACACTTTGCATTTTAGTGTGCAAACCTTTGACATCCATTCCTTCTTCTCCCTAATTTTTAACTCAAACCCCATTGTCTCTGACTTGGGTAATTAAAATGTATTACACAAATGATAGTCACCTCAAATTCATCAATGCATATAGTATTGGGGGGGTAAGAAAACTTACATGGTACTCAACATCAATGTTTTTGATGCTCTCATTAACACCATGAATTTTGGTTTCATCCTATACAACTACCTGACTTGTCATATTTCTCATCAAGTCCACCTTGACCACATGCTTGAAAGTGTATCCTTGAAGTGAAAATGAGCAATTTCACATTGACATGGAAAGCATTACATTGAAGATGTGATAATACAATGTCTCATCTTCCATAATTTTCACCCATTCCATATGAGGGTTACTATTATCTAAGATAGCATGATAATCTGGGATTTGTAAATCCCTTACCCATGAAATATTTTCAAGTATCTCCACTTTGAAATTCTTGTGGAAGTTGATGCCCTTGCATAGCTATAGCCACCAATAATATATGTAAATTGATGTTGTTAGTTGGTGAACCAACCAATCCACCCTATGATGTATAAAATTCCTTATTGTGTTTAGTAATTGACATGTCAAATAGGAATGGTAAGATTATATAGTTGCATTGGTGTCTTGCCCAGCATGTGGACGTGTCCAACAACATCACAACCACATTTCAACCTTGTCTGCCTAGTGTTGTTCCCAGTATTTGACTAAAACACCCTAAAAGGAGTGATATTTTTATACAAACTTTATATAATCCCTTATATCCATGTCCTCATCATCACAACTATGCATTTTAAACCCCAATTCAACAAACATCATATGTCTTAAATCATCATATTTCACCTTTTCTATCAAATTCTTCCACCACACACGATGAACATGCCAAATGCATAAGTAGACCTCATAGTTGAATGTCCCCCTACATAACATAATAGTTTTAAATAAGTTAATGGAATAAGGTGGGGATAGTGTCTATGAACATCCAAATATGAACTCCATGATGTGTGTAGGAATAACGATGACACACTTGATTACTTTTATCTCCACACTGACATCATCAACCATAAAGGCACTAATTGTCTATTAAATTTATTTTAAATGTACTTTTTGAATAAGAATTTGCATCCATTATCTTATGTTGATAGCACAGGACCGAGATAAAATGACCCATGTAATGGGCACACCTTAGTGTTTGGAATCAAATGCCAATAATGTGTACAATTAGAACTATACAAAAAAAAATTAGAATAATACTATTATTACAAACATCAAAACAAATAATATTATCAACTACTATTATAAACATTGGCATAATACCTTTATTGTATTTGCCCCAAATATTGCATCCATAACCAATAATCTACGCATCCCAAATATCAACAACCATTATAGTTTTTGTGGGAGTTGGATATCTAATACGAAGGGGATTTCCCATCCCCATCAATCTCTCCCCCATTATATCCCTAATATAAAAACCACTTATCAGGTTTCACCAACACCCACTCTTGAACATTTTTTCCATCATCAGCATTGTATACATATTTTACCTCCTTGATCAATCATTCTCTATTGTATATGTCATCATTGCTCAAGAAATCATCCCACTATGTTTCACCATTAAATAATACAAGTTTCTCATGTACCATCTCCTGATGTTTAAGGTAGATAGCATTAATAGACATTCCTAATAATAGTATACTAAGAACCCACTCATTAAGTTAGGGGATAATGTAAGGAGAAAAAAAACATTTATCACCCTTGAACTATTCATATTGTAGGCCATGTCAATAGTTACATTCATTGTCTATGTGTTCTACATGATTTTATGTGAGCAACACATGATCATGTCTATAGACCATGAGTAGTGTGATGAAATGACAATAACAACCACAACTTATTACCTTTGACCTAATCGAATACCTTTTCTAATATTGAGCATTAAATACTTCTCTTTCTGCACTGCATCAATTTCTTGAAAGTCATCAAGTCCATATGAATACTAGTAGATGCACGATTATGGTGAAAAATAAAAAATCATGTAAAGTAAAAAAATTATACATCAATGGAACATGTTATCATATAAATAGACACTACCTTGCAATCTATAGTGTGAGGTGACTTACATGATATATTTAGAGGTGGCGGTGATCCTATTATCCTTTCCAGTAAAATGTGATTTTATATTATGATGTGAAACATGAAAATTTAAAGGGAACAACTCCCTTCTTGATTCTCCTTTGTATAAGTCATCAACCCTATCGTGCTCAACCCAGGCAACCCTTTCCTCATTAACATCAAGAAGATTATCCCACTTGATACACCTACAATCAAATGAACCCTTGCCTAGCTTTTGCAGTTCAAGGTGCATTATTTCTTCCCACCTTTTTTCCATATATTCCAGCCTACAAGGAGAACATTTCATTGAATGAATTAGGAATGGACTTTTGGTATTAAGTGAACACAATTTTCCATGTATTGTAGTGGACATTTTTTATTGATTGAATCTTATATGTTATATACTGTAATGTACAAAGGACAATGATTGAAGAATGCATATAATATAAGCACATTTTGGTCCAAACAACATTAAAACATTTACACATCATCAAAATGGGTTGTCAGACTCATATGCATCAAAAAACATGAGAACACCATTTTTGGCTACATTTATTGTACTTCTCATTCAAATACATTATTTTGCATGCACTATTACAATTAACCCCTATTGGGTCATTCAAGATATAAATCTATTTTATAGTGTGTCTTATTAAAAACATCATGAACTTCATGAGTGCATTTGAATATTGTAAACACATCATGCTCTTAATTAGTTTTGAAGCTCCAAACTTTAAGTGATCCATAATGTAAATAAATCCAAATTATGATTATAACTATAATAAGTACATAATGTTAAAATAATCAAGAGAACATTTGAATAACATATAGACACCATATAAAAAGTCAAAATAAGTTTGTATAAATATATGTATAAAGTTTATTGTTTACCGACATAAGTGCAACAAATATATTAAAATAACTTTTCATGACATCCTTTCAACATTACATCAAGTAGGGGAAGAGAATAGAGAATAGTATGGTAGCTACAAATGTGAACATTAGATAAGGAGTAAATGAGAATTGATGCATGTCAGCATCGACAACTATGTTGACCAATGGAAAATTTGTCAAAGTATACAAAAATTTATCCATGGGAATGTCTTTTAAATTAGGAATTGAACTCTTTTTATTCTCTAGATAATTAACTTCACCTCTAAACCATGCCTCCTCAATCATTCCACTTTTATTCTTCTCTTTGCTAGCTCCTCCTTACTCCAACATTGTTGGATGATGGAGCCTAGTCTTATTTTAATGCCCAATTTCTGACAGGGGGGTGTGGGGGGGCAACACACCCCCACTAGGGTCACCATGGGGGGTCCAGGCGATGGTGACCTATTTTGGATCCCCCCTTATGAGGGTTCAAGGGTAGTGACCTCAAAGCAATTTTTTATAAAAATGCATTATAAATTTCATAGTAAATCTAGACCATTCACTATTAGGTCATAGATATAATGGTAAAAATTATGTTTGTGCATTTTTTCCCTAATATGTAATGCTCTTTTCATATGAGGGCATTGTAATTATGGTGGCATGTTGTATGTGAGTGAAAATTATTTTGCATTGGTTGTATTTCAGGTTTTTCCCTTCATTAATTGGACTGAATAATAAGGACTAGATATTTTTGTGTGGACATAGCCCATATTGGGCAAACCACATTAAATATGTGTCTCTATTATGTTGTGTTTTCTGCATTTTATTTGTCTTTAATCAATTAATATTACTCTATGTTATGTATTCCTAACAAACACCTCAAACTTCATTGGAAATCAATGAAATTAATTAGTCACCAGATATGGCCTACTTTTAGCATATCATATTGGAAATAACTCACTTGGATCATCCACACACTCTCTAAAACCTTTGAATTCCCCTAATGCAATACAATCCTTCTCTTCATTGTAGCCCTAAAAACATATAAACCTCCTTGTCTAGGTGGATATATAGATCATCTCTACCAACTTCTGACACTTTTGGATACCCTTTTGGTCCATTCATCTCTTCCAAAAATTTCAAGACTTAACTCTCAAAGAAACCCCTTAAACTCAATCTCTTTATTCCAAAGTAGATCTCTTTTACATTTCTTCAAGCCTGGTTTATTTACACAACACTTTAGACCATAATATATGGTATCATCAATCCTAATACCTCATGAAGCCTATGAAGCACCTATAAACACATGATTTCCAAGTCTTTTCAAATTCCTATGGAGGGAATAAAATTTATAGGAGTTGCAATAATGAAACCCTGACCTTTGTCTTGATAGGCCTATACAAGGCCAAGAACACATAAAAAAGGCTTTTTGGATTTTTAACACTTTTAAGACCTAACCCAAGTCTATACCAACACGATTCACCATTTTCAAGAGTTAATTATCCATATTCAACTTGCAAGACTAATTGAAGACTCAACTAAAATTTGTACACTTCTAAGGGTTTACCAAACTTCTAAGGGGACTGTCGTCAACTATATAAACTCTATATATTAATTTTGTTCCACCACCATTCAAGAACCTATAAACACACATCACTACTTATGATTTGTCTATCATCCTTATTTATCCACACATAGAGTTCTCATGGGTTTGCCCTATCTTTTCACACCTGCAAGCAGGTCATAAGAAACCCCAACCATTGAAAAGAAGCAAAACAATGTAGGAATATATACAAATCAATAAGTACAAGATAATCACCATACTCTCTTAGTAACACTCTTTCATTTGTATTATCTTTATTCAACATAAAAATCATATACAAAACTTATAAATAAGGGTTAAATGTTTTCAAATTTTTAATCTTTTCTTGATCTTCTTAGCTCTGTAGCTTAGCCTCGTATGAATTTCTTCTCCTTCCAATCTCCTTCTACACACTACTATCATAACCACCCACTCTAACATGCAATTTCAATCTTTATATCCTTCAAAACATGTAAAATGACTCTCTTCTTGACACCCTCATGTTAAAGAGGTCTGAGAGACCCTCTAAAAAATCCACAAACCCTTTGTACTCTAATTAGTTCTTCCAATAGTAATACATACATATAGTCACCCAATCCGTACCAAGTCATACCTTACCACTATTAAACACCTACAAAAACCTTCAAGCAAGACAAAATGCAGATTTTTGGGGCTTAAATGAGGACTAGGTGTAGGGGTTAAGGGACTCTTGCATTTTAAGAATCATAAGACTTTTTGTATGGACCTAAGACATATCTAATGTCTATCCAAACTCAATACAACCTCTCAAAACAATATCTACATTAGAATGACCTTCAAGAATCCTCACATACAAAATTGGTATAACTCAAGCTTCTCCTTAAGATGGTCCTTCCTATAATGGGGAATTTTGATTGAAACTACACTTTAAAACATTTTAATTAACATTGAATAATGCTACTAATCCTCTAACAATGCTACTAATCCCATATCCTTTCATTCACTCACTCACTAGCTTCATTAGGTTATTAGCTCATCAAGACTCAAACACCTCAATTCTTGATTTAGGCTCCTTGATTACAACTCTTCATGATAGATGATCTCTCCCAAGCATAAAATACCAACCTCATCTCATTTGAAACCCTGACTCACTGTCAACATCCACTTACACACCTTAAGCTTAATAATGAGATTGTTTCCTTGTAGCCATTATTTATACAAACCTTCTTATCTGGGAATTTCAAAAACTCACCCTAGCAACATAGGAATATATTCTATTACCCTTTATCCTTTGTAACTCTATGCATAATTTGAAAAATTGGCAATCCATGGTGATGTACTTACTAGCTCAAACCATCCTTCAATTGGGTCTTCTTTAGGTCTTTAACCCTCCAATTCTAATTTTTGCATCTCCTAGCTTCCACACATGATAAATACACTACAAGCCTTTTGATTCACTTTTAGGTCATCATTCCCCATCTTCATACAAAATTTTAGATCCCAACTCCTCTACCTACCAAAACGTATATTTGGTCAACAATCCCTATGTAGGGTCTGTACACAGGCCAAGGAGGATTGATTAAGGTTTTCATGCATATAAAAGGGGTTTCAACATTAAAATTAGATGAATCATTAATATATAATCAAAACACACTCAAACACATTAGATTTAAGCAGGTCACAAATATGCTTGAATCATCAAAATATAAACTTGACTATGCACAAAAATGACAACCTACAAGACTAAGACACCATGCATTGAATTCTAAATAATTTATTGATATTTTTAGTCTATCTCAATACCTTCAAAATCTTCCATTAACATGTGCATAACATATTAAACCTATAGTAAGTAATATCATTCATTTCTTAAATCCAAAAGGGTCTTTCCTCTCCTTTTCAGCATGACTATCTATTTCAACATAGGGTACATGTAGAGTCATGAAGTTATAATTATTATAATCTATTTTTAACCTTTCACATTAGGCTTTATAATTCAAATTATCCCTATAAACTCAATGAAAACATTAACTCCTAATTTAAGACCTTAAAGCTCTTGAAAAGAGCTAAAACACCTTACTCCCCTAGTATGTCAACTGTGACATACACGCACAAAATTCTAAGGGACCTACTTCTATTTTCCTTTGATTTATCACTTTAGTATGCAAGGAATGACACCAAAATTAATTTATTGATGCATATATAACTTTAAGACAATCATATCATGTTTATACTTGCATTTATCATCCTCTAAAGCCTTCAAAGCTAGTCATTTACTTGATTGTCTCAGGCATACAATAAGATTTTAGGTTGAGAGAGTTCTTTCTTGATTTCTCTTACTTATAACACTACAAATGACCTTCCTAATGGTTTACATATTTTATATACTTATTTATATTTAACATACAACTATTTTCATATATTAATAGGCTCCCATACAATTCAAGTTTCTTCTTTCTAATTACAACCTCACTTTCTTTTTGGACTGTCAACCTACATTCCTTGATTAATACCTAAAAAAACACAAAGAGTGTTATATCTATAGCTTCAATATCCTATTCAATGGAACATATAACCAATAATAATCCATATACCTTGCATGGGAGATTAAAAATACACAAACAACTCTTATTTATTAACATACATCATCAACATCTATATATGCAGTCTGTTCTTGGGCTCTGCCATTCTTCTTGAAGAGTGTACATTCTTCTTTTCTGTACTCCTTCCCTCTCATCTTCAGATCTCTCTCTCCTTCCTCCTACTCTCCTCTCTTTCCCTTACACTCTCTCCTCCTCTCATTCAACAACTCCTATTCTCATGCAACAGCTATGTTGGATTTGGGTGGTTACAACCAAAAATCTTCCACCACCTTTTCTAATGACATGAAACTTACATGTAGTCACTATATATGATGTTCTAAGACTACCTCACAACTTACCTATCATTTTTTTCATCTCATTGGACTCATATGAATCCTTAATTCTTGGTTATTTAAATTTTAAATTTTAAATTACAATTTTAGAGGGGAAACCCCCAACAAACATTTTAAACCATGTCATGGCTTTCTAAGACCCCTACAACCTCTAATGGACCTCATAACATGTATTAAAGTTAGTATCACTATAATTTTCTTAAGTGGCTTGATGCTCGTGCATCAAATTTTAGATTTGAAAACATTATTAGCACCTAAACTAACTAGTGATGTTCTACATCATTCTTTTTATTTATTCACCAGTCGACACTTGTATAGAGAATTTTCATTTACTTGAAATTTAACTAGTTACATACAATAATTTATGAATTTTTTTGAAATTATCTATGCTAATTACTACATGTTGATTATTGTTATAAGGTGTAATCACTGAGAGGTGGGTGAATCAGTGAGCCTAGATTTTCAATTTTAATTTAAATCCTCTAAACTATTAACCAATCAACATATATCAACTAGATCAAGAATCATTAACAAGAGAGCTCATACATTCAATGCATACATAAGATCAAACACATAACACATAGTTCCTAAGGGAAACCCTCATGGGGAATAAAACCCACTCTCAAACTTGCAACACAAATGTACTACTTTCTTATAAGAAATTACAAATAAGATACTGATCAACTCTTTTATACCAACAAACCTTGATCATATGCTCCTAACTCAGGTATTTAGTGAAACACCTATTTCACAAGGAGCAAATACCCCTAATGAAGAACAAGTCCTTTAGACCCTCTTTTAAATACCTCCACCTTAGAAATGATGTCTTCAACACTTGATGATGGATCTCTATTTTCTCACCTCTGTATAAAATCTCTCTATCTAAAATAGGCCACTCACATAGGCATGTCACCAAATATTTCCTTCTTCACTCAAACTATCCTCATATGCACACTCAGACCTCTTCACATATCCTAAAATTATGAGAGATCTATCCTAACATTAAGAACATGACCTATAGATCACACACATAGTCAACAAACTATTCTTCTCATTAACTAAAACAACAGGCACACTACCTATCCTTCACTCCACAACTCTCACATACACCTTTCACTAGTCTCTCTCACATCCACCTTGCACAAGTATCTCTCACATCTACCTTGCACAAGTCTCTCTCACATCAAATCTAGAAATAAACATCTTTTATTTCACTATATATAGAGCTATCATGAACTATCAACATCTTGGTTAGCCACAATACATGCCTTCACCCTTAAGGCATCTCACATAGGTCACACTTAAGCACAATCTACTTTTAAATAGGCCTAAGTCACTTTTAGGTCCTATGGAGACCCATTAAGCACTTTGACACTTCTTTAATCAAGAAAAGAACATAAGAACATTTTACAATACCATGGACCCATTTCACATGACCCTTTTGGAATCCTCAAATGATTATAGTCACTAAAACACTGTTCTGCTAAAGCTCAATTAGCTCAAAAACTTCTCTATTCATATAATCATTATGAATGAAAACACAATCAACTTCAAAACCTTTGTTCATACTGCACATGATTGGTCAAACATTCAAAATGCATACAGAGCATCCTCATGCAGTCTACAACACTCCCTAATAGTTAATTCATCATGAAACATTGTAAAAACATCAACACAAGCTAAAATATCCTTCTCAAGTCACTTGTAAAACATATACAAAAACACATTCAAATTTGGATCTCAATATCTTTGTCTGTACACACTTCCATATCTTCAAATCCATATTTATAGATGCACCTTAGAGTTTCTACCACTTTTTTTATTACATAAGCAAATTTTGTCTATATTTAAAGTTATGGTCCAAAAACTAGACACTGGTCCTTCCTTCATAAATTCAAATATTCAAATGCAAATGGTCACAGTTAAACTTTGACAAATTTTATTGCATCTCATGTCCTCTCAGCATTGGATTAATTATGCACCATTTGATCATGTCCAAACATTAATAAATAGGCACCAATGCTCAAATGTTAAATTTCAATCACTTTGACCTCATCTCATATAATCTTATAATGTTAACTCCATGCACTCTGTCAATCTCTATGGATCAACTAGAGCTTTAACTATCAATGCTCACCATTTGATCAATTTGTATGAATAGCCACTCACCATTGGATCCTTATCCTTTACCTTTACTCAGTCATTAAACAACGTGCACCTATCCTCATCTTGATGCTTCTTGATGTTTTATAGTAAAAGTGCTCCATCAATCTCCTTGAGACTTGCTCAAAATTTACTTCTTGCATATTTGACTAAGTGTGAGGACCCTTTTAATATGCCTAGAAGGCCAACTTTGGTTAGTAATAACTTTCACCTCACTTTGATAAATGATCTCAAATTTGGACCATATAATCTCCTCATATATGAGAATCCATCCATATACTAATTAGTTCTTGAAACCTTTGCATGTGCAATATATAATTCCATTAAAATGATCACTCAGATTCTTCTGCCACATATCCAACTATGTCAAAACCTACCTAAGAGGCCAATTTTGATCACGTATAACTTTTCACATGCTTTAATGCATGTCATGTACTTTAGTGCAAATCAACTAGGCTCAAAATTGAATAAACCCATATGATCACCTTCTCCTAAAATGTCCACATGTGTGAAATATAATTGCATAAAAATACCTTCTCAACTTTTCTTTTCACATACAAATTTGGTTAAGTATGGAAAAACACAGTCAAACTGCCTAGGAGCCCAAATTTGCATATGCATATTTTTTTTCATGCTTAGTCTCATGATATAAGAACTAATGCATAAAAACTAAGCATAAAAATAAATAAACCTATATGATCATTTTTTCCTAACACCTCAAATCATGTGAATGTTGATCTCATCAACATGCTTACTTGACTCTACTTGAACTCTTTTGCAAATTTGACTAAGTATAAGAACATAGTGAATTTTGTTTGAGTAGTCAATTTTGCATCCTCATATCTTTGACCACACTTCATTACATGACTTAAGATTTGGTATGTAATAAATAGGGACTAATTTTATCATAACCATATGACCAATTCCCCTTTAATCATTCCCATGTGGCAATGGTGATGTTATCAAACTACCTACATATATTTTTTGCCACTAGACCTAAAGTGTCTAGATTAAAACTATGGACAAACAGATGAATTCCACTCATGCATACAAACACTGAAACAACCATGGACCCCTTTTACATTTTCAATAATTCAAACTCATCCCTAAACATTTCTAACCAAGTCCAAACTTAATATCAACCAAGCCTTCTTCAAGCATACTATAACAAGCACATTGTATGCTTTATCATTATCACATAGGCTATTAGGGAACTTCATCTACTCACCAGGACACCTCCATGACATCACTAAAAAATCTATAAAAATATCCCCCTTTGTCATTGATTTCAAAAAACATCATATATAGCAATATATAGTTCACCTTCCTTCTCTCTCAAAGCACTTTTATAATAGGAACTTTTTCCCCTTTTGACACAATGATAAAGTGGGTACCAATCTGATCCTAAGGAATTGAAAATACCATAAAATCATAGAGGACCACATTATAAATATGATATAAACTCCCCCTTACCTTGAGCCTCCCTCTTCTTGCCTTGACACCTTCTTCTAGCTCCAAGCCAATACTCTCTTCAATCAAGCACTACAACCAATGAAGAAATAACACACAAAAGAGCTAGAATCTAATGTAACTCACCAAAAAAAAATTAGAGGGACACCCCCTAATATTTTTTTGAGACATTGATAATCTTGAGCATCTTTAAATCTCCACACACCATGAAGAACCACCACACAAGATTACTAGCTTTCTTTCTCAAGACACTTCCATGACCACCAACAGAGCTTCATAACACTCATAAATCAGGAAACATGTTCTAAATAAACATGAGAAATCAATTTGAAACATTCATGATTTTCTATTTTGGAGAAATTGAACAAAAATAACTTCTTCAAGACTAGGCTTTTCTAGACTCCTTGTAACCCTGCCTGGAACTTGCAAAGCCTACAAATTTTTGTAGACACAACTTCAAGACCTAAAACTTTATATCTAGATCACTCTCATATTCCCCCTTGAGCACACCAAAGTTAAAAAACAATATCATCTTCTGTAACATACTTCCTTCACAAACATACTACCTAATTAGGCCTCCAACTTGACGAAAAATAAAATAACTTAAGAACCACAAACCTTCAAATATTTGTGAAGCTTGATTAGTCAAATCAATTGAACCATCCAACATATTAATAATACTTATACCTCAAATCATAAGGAATACCACCTTTTGAGTAGAGCCCAAAACCCTAGAATCTTAAAACAAATAAAGTCAATACAACACCTTCTAATCAACATCCACTCTAAAACTTCTTCTACATCGGGAGACAACCATTACACACTTCTAGAAAAAGATATGAGCTTCTTAAATATTGGGAAAATTGACTTCCTATAACCCATTTTAGGACCTACAGGCTCTTAAACACAAACTAGGAAACTTGAGAGCTAACAAAAATTTCCAAATTGACTTTAACAAATCTTTAAATCATAAAACCACTTAGAGCATGCAAGAATGAGGTCAATAGACCTTTTTATGTAAAAATATCATGTAACTTTGTGAAGGATTATAGATGCCCTAAAAACTACATGCTAGACCACTTCTCACTCAACTAGCTTGAAAAATCATAAATCCTCCTTTTCCATCTAAAAACCTTTGATCTAACCATGCAGACTATTCCATATATAGTTATCAATATCATGAAATCACCTCAACATATATTCCACCTGGACATACCTATTCCAACTAAAAACACTCATCTCTAGCCTTTTAGGACCATATCAAGAACACCATAGAAACACTTGCTTCTCCACTAAAAGGAGTATCTTAAGAAGCATATATAAAGACATCCTTTGCACCACAATGCTCTAAAATAAAGTGAAGATAAGAGTGGCCCACATATCCTTAGTAACCACTAGAATCCTATTATAACTATAAGACTTCTTGCCCTTGTTCTTGTTCTTCTTAGTATTAACAATGACAATTAGTTCTTATTTTATATCACTCTCCTTTTCTTCAAAGATATAATTGACAACATATGGAGAAACTATGAAATCTTGACATACATTTTTATTTTAAGCATCAACCTTGAATCTTAGAATCTCATCACTAGGTATAGAAAATTGATGTTCTTTACATGATGTTTGCTCAATAACAGTAGTATGTTCACTTGGATCCATACACATCTTAGGACTAGCCTCAAATAGTACCTTGATCTTATATTTGAGCTTGGTCTCTTCCTTTTCAACATGAGAAGTTAATGATAGCTCTTGACACTCAACTTCTGAAGCATTCTCCACCATAACAAACATATTACTTGGACTTATAGACTCATCATAACTCCTACTTACCACCTTTGGTATCTATGAGTTAACTTGTCTTCTTCCATGTGCTCTGGGTGCCTAATTGAAATTATTCAATCTTGTAATCCTTTTCTTTTATAACCTAGCAATGTGACCTCTATATTCACATTTGAATCACACCATAAATTTTACAAGAAGCTCTTTCTACCTTTCCAGATTTGGACAAAATCTTGCAATGTGCCCTATGTCATAACAACTATAGCACTCAACACTTCTTGAAATAAGCTCAACTTGGCTTAACTCAAATGGACAAAAAATTTCAAAGTGTCCCACATCATTATAGTTAAAACACTCAACCTTGCTCACATTTTTTTACTAATGAACCCCATCATAGTCCCATGCAAACTCATTCTTAACAGGTCATCTACATTTTCTAACTCTATGCCCAAAATGATTACAAGTATAATAGTAACCATTAAAACTTGCATACCTCATGGTATTTGGTTGTCTGATCTAATCTATCTTCATTCTACCAGCACCTTCATTCCTTGTCTAATGATTTATCTTCAAAGGTTGATCTACCTTGTTCACATTATTCCTCATCTTGTCTTGAATTTTAGTCTCTGGTTCTTCTTTTGTATCCAAGACCAATGATAGGTGAAAAATAACATTTACAGAATGACAATGAAATATTAATTTCATGATTCAATTTCAAATGAAGTAAAACAAACATTATAAAGCCAAAAATGTGACTCGTGATCTATACCTACTAAGCAGTCCATTCATATTCCTACATGACTCTTGAGTTACACATAAGAAGACAAAATAAAATGAGCAACTACACCTAGGAATAAAGAAATATTATCTAACTAATATTACATTCCCATTTTATACGTAGGGGTTTTTGTTAGACCAATCATTCCTCTAAAATTTTCAAATTTTTCTCATCTAAGCACCTTTGTCAAGATGTCTACTAGTTGCTCTGCTATCGGGCAATGTTGCAACTTGACACTACCATCTTTCACATAGTGCCAAATCAAATGAAATTTGGTATTGATGTGCTTGGTTTGATCATGAAATACTAGATTCTTTACCATATAGATTGTAAAAGTGTTGTCAACCATGACAGGTGTTGACAAAGCTTATTGATCCTACAAATTTAAAAGAACCCTTCTAAGCCACAAGATCTCTCTAGTTGCCTCTAAAGCATCCATATATTCTACCTCTATTGAATAAATTTCTGGCACTAATTCCTTATTGGATTTTCAATTGGTAATTATTGTTCCCAAATTCATTAGAAACCCTGAGGTGGACTTTTCATCTTCATGATCACCAGCATAGTCAGAATCTGAATACCCAACTAGTTTGAAGTCTCTTATCATGGAGTATTTGACCCCAAAATGTTGTGTGTCTTTGAGATATCTAAGGACCCTTTTTGTTGATACCCAATGACTCTCCTTGGGTTGTTTCATGAATCTTGAGAGGACACCAATTGCATATAATATATCTAGTTGAGTGGTAGTCACATAAATTAGACTTTCAATGAGTTGTTTGTATTTAGTGGCATCAACCACATCTATTAAATCTTCAAATATTAATTTAAGATTATATTCCATCGGTGTGTTAAGAGGCTTAAAATCTTCCATTCTAAATTTGCTCAGAATTTCATCAACATACTTTTGATGAGTGATGAAGAAATACTTTTGTTTTTAAATTACTTCAATACCCAAATAGTAATGAAGATAACCAAAATTAGTCATTTTAAAGCTTTTCATCAACTTTGATTTAAATTTTGTAGTGTACCATCCATTTTTCCCTGTGATGATCAAATCGTCAACATAAACCACCATAAATACAACTATTTTGTCAACTATTTTGATAAAAAAAAGTTGCATCTTCAAACTCAAAATGTTTGAAGTTCATGTTTATGAGGTGCTTAGCCAATTTTTCATACCAAACTCTAGGGGCTTATTTCAAACCATACAATGATTTTTCTAGTTTGAATACCTTGTGCTCTTGTCCCTTGACTACAAAACCAACAATTTATGTCATGTACATAATTTCCTTGAGGTCTCCATTCAAAAATGTAGTTTTAACATACATTTGGTGAACTTTCCATCTATTATGAGCTATTAGAGCTACCATGGTCTGAATGGTAGTCCATTTTGATATAGGTGAAAAGGTTTCATTGTATTCAATTCCTTCCTTTTGAGCATACCCCTTTATTACAATCCTTGTTTTGTGCTTGTAAAATGATCCATCTACCTTGTATTTGTTGTGATAGACCCACTTATAGACAATCAGTTTGTAATAATATGGTGGATCAACCAGATTCTAAGTCCCATTTTTCACCAATGAATAATACTCTTCTTGCATTGGTTTTCTCCAAGAGTCAATCTTTTAAACTTGTTTGAAAGTTGTTGGTTCTGAATCAAATGCAACATTGAATTCCTCTTGAGAATCATCCAATGTGATTTTTTCAATCATGTCTTAAATTTCATCAATAGAAATGTCTGGTTGAGATGAGGTTGCATGTGCACTGTGAGTGCCTATTTTCTCAAATTCATTAGGTCTCACATCTTTTAGTGTTTGAGTGGCCCACTTAGGCATATTTTTTTGTGTTTCAAGTGTTCTGGGTTCATCCTTTGAAGTTCTTTCAATGTCTTCCCTCTATTTTATTAGCCCATGTTCAATATTTTATGAAATTTCACTCTCTCCTTTAGGACGAGTTTCAAACTCATATATGGGAGACAATAGAAAATCAATAGATTCCCAACTTTGTGTCCCCCACTCATTATCTAAATCATTCAAATCAATCTCCTTGTAGACATCAAACTTTGCATATTTGTCTAATTGACTCAATTGTTGATCAATATGCTCTTTGTCCTTTGCAATTTCACAAAAGACTTCTTTTGAAATAATAAATTTCTTATCTTTCTCATCATATAGCCTGAATACCTTGGAGGAATTAGAATATCCCAAATGGATGCATTTCTAACTCCTATGGTCTAATTTATTTCTCTTCTCCTTTGGAATCAATGTGTAATAAGTGGATCCAAAAATTTGAAGATGTTACACTGAAGGGAGGTGACCATACCATATCTCATATAGAGTATTTGATTCAATAGCTATTGATGGTGATTTGTTGTGAAGGTATACTATTTTTTTAGCTACTTCAGCCCAAAAGTGTAGATTTACCACTTTGAAATACAACATTGTATAAACCATATTCATCACAATTTTTTTCTTTCTTTCAACTACTCCATTTTGTTGTGGAGTGTGAGGAACTGTGAGATGGTTTTTGACCCTATTTCACTCAAAATAGGATTCAAACTTATTTGATGTGAATTTACCACCATTATCTATCATGAGTGTCTTGATTTGGGTTTGTGCTTCATTTTCAATCATTGGTCGAAACTTCTTGAAAGTATTAAAAACTTTTGATTTATTTTTCAGAAAGTATATCCATATCATCCTACTGTAGTGATCAATGAACAACATGAAGTATTTATGACCACCAACATAGAGGATTGGAAGATAACACAAGTCTAAATGAATAAGCAATAATTTTCTATCTGCTTTCCATTATGACTTTAGAAATGGTTCTCTTGTGTGTTTAGCTAAGATGCAGGCTTCACACTTCTCATCTAATTTTGTGGGAAATGTAGTCATGCCAACAACACCATTATTTTACAATACAAGAATATTGTTATAGTGAGTGTGCCCATCATGCCACAACATGTTTGGATACATTCCATCTTCTACAAAATGAGCATAATTCGTTAAATTTGATGGCTAACCCTTCAATTTGAGTAGTTTCCCTTCCTCATATCTAGTCAAGATGACTATATTGTCACTTTTTCTCCTGATTGTGAAATCACCATTATCCAACATAATGGAATGCCCTTGTTTCCTTATGATCACTAGGGAAAACAAGTTACATTTTAGCTGAGGAAGGTAGAGAACATTCTCAAGTTTGTAGTCTAGAAGTTTTGGACACTTGAGTTGAATTATACCACTTCCTTGTGGTTGCATAATTGATCTATCTATGAGGTATATTGAGCCACAACTTTATTCAATGTACTCCTCAAATAAGTCTTTTCATAAATTCATATGTTGAGTGGCACTAGTATCAAGAACCCAAGCATCAAACCATGAAGAACTAATTGAGACATTGTTTGCTTCATCATCTGTACTAGAAAACACACATTCACTTGTAAATTGGGTTAAGTTTGACTCTTTTGACTATTTCTTTGAATTTCCCTCTTTCTTTTTATGGTATGCTTCAATTTTCTCCCAAGGAGTCCTGCATTCATGAGTATCATGGCTACCTTTTCTATCACACTATTCACAATAGAGGTTTTGTTTATCATTCTATTTTTTTATTTTGACCACCATGATTTTAATTTTTGCCACCTTTTCCCTTGTAATTGTTTTTGTACTTGTTATTTCTTTCATTTTTAGAAGATGTGGCCTTGTTTGATGTTTTTGAAGGGTTTGATTTGACATAGCACACACTTTCACCTATTGTGGTTTATGGTTTCCCTTCTAAATGTATTTTCTCTTTCAACCATATTTTCAATCAAATGGTCGAATATGAGAGTCTTCAACTGATTGATTGCTTTTAGAGACTCCAAATAGGTTGAATAGTTGGGAAGAAGGGATTTTATGTATTCGGTCATGTATATGTCAATTTTGAAACCTGTTGCTTCAACATCATGTTTGATAGCACATATCTCTGAAGCCAATCTCATCACATCACCATCTTTCAACTCTATGTTAAATAATTTCAACTATAACTGAATGAATTCCAAATATAAATGGGATTCATGTAGGTCCTTCAATTTTTTATATGCTTCTCATGGTGTTTTGCACCCCTGTATATGATGAAACATATCTCCATCCATTGATGCCCTCATCAAGGCCAAAGCCTTCTAGTTTATTTGCTTCTATGTTTGTATGTCCTTTGCATTCCCTATTGGTTCAGTTGGTTGTGTTATCCCATCACAAATATCAAAACATATATCATTGAATATGAACATGTTCTTCACTTACCAAGACCATTCTAGCCAACTATCTTTGCCAGTCAAGGTAGTGCCAATAATGGATTTGATGGAATGCATGGTTTTTTTGTTTGAGTTTTTATAGGTTTTGAGTTTTTATTTAACCCTAATTGGTGCCCTATCAGTCCAAAATGGTCCCCTTTTCAATATACACAAAGGTACTGAAAAAGATTCACTTTGTCATTAAAAAGAAAACCCTATACATTAATATACTTATTTTTTCTTGATTTTTGAATTTACATTTTTCAACATACATGAATGGGTAAAAAGATTAGCTCCCCTTATTTCTCCTTGAAATGTGAAATTTGTTATTATTTTCCAAAATTCTCTTAGAGTAGCATGCCTCAAAGTAAAAAATTGTTCAAATTTAAATTTTTCAAAATTTGAAAGAAACATTTAAAAAGGAATTAGCTTTTTAAATAAAAAAACATAAAAACTATTTTACCTCTCCTCCAATTTGCCTTATGTGATCGCTTTTCCAATGTCTAAAATAATTTTAAAAAAAATAGCCTTATATATATAGAAATCCCACAGTCTAGCAAATGATTTTCATGTGGCACTATATTAGAATATGACTCGTTGCCACAAAGAGATGAAACACCTTTGTTGGCAATAACTTAATTCCCATATAGCACCTAGTCTAGTGCATAAAAAATTAATGTAGCTCATAGTAAATGCAATAACAAGATTCCTCCATGCAAGTTTTTTAGATATATGATGAGAAATATTAATTTTAGCTTCAAATACCACACAATAGGTTAGGTCTAAAACGCCTTCCTTTTGAATGGCTCCAGCAGTTTGAAAACTCAGTTAGAGAATAAAATGTGCCCCTAAAAATCCATGTTTACTGCAGCAAAATCCATATATGTCTATGGTAGATCCTCAAAGTCATAGGTCACGACAAGCAGGAACATGTTATGTTGGTCTTATAAACTAAGTATGTAGGTTTGCCTCACTTCCACACTGCTAGGGATGACTTCTACACTACCAAAGACTATCAAAGACAAATAGAACGTAGGCAAAATAAAATAAAAATTATTAATAAAACATGAGTATGAAGGCTCGTATAGCTCAAATATAGAAGAGAGAACAAATTAATTATCCTTGCTCTAATACCAATGACAGGTCAGAAATAACATTTATGGAATGATAATGAAATATTGATTTCACTATTCAATTTCAAATGAAGAAAATTAAATATTATAAAGCCAAAAATGTGATTCATGAGCTAAACTTACCAAGGAGTCCATTCATATTCCTATGGGACTCTTGAGCTACACACAATAAGGCAAAATAAAATGAGCAGCTAGACCTAGGAATAAATAAATATTATCTAACTAATATTATAGTCTTATCACTTCTATGATTTTGATTAATTAGAATGTTGTCTAGATCACTTGAGCTCTTTTAAAATCTCATAAATGACATTACATTACTAGATACCTTCTCTAACTTAGATTTCAATGACTCATTTTCAATTACATACCTTGCACATTCATCTTCTTTAGCTTTTAGGCTTGTCAATAGGATTTCCAATTGACAACTGAGATGCTTGACCATATCTTCATGCTCCTTGGCATCTTAATCCATTTTTTCTTCCAATTCACTAAATTTCTCTTCAAATTCCTTGATTTTGGATTTCATCTTCTTATACTTATGAAGGCACTTATTAGCAAAATGTCCTATCTTACCACAATTGAAGCATTTGAGGGGTAACTTACCTTTATACTTGCCTAAACCTCTTCTCAATTTCCTTGAAATTAAATTAATTAGTTCATCCTCATCTATATCAGTAATGTCATCTTCCTTGAGTTTATTACCTTGAAATTTCTTTTTTGTCTTTATTTTAGTCTTGAAATTTTCTTCTTTCTTTGGTGGTTTATCATCATTCTTCCTCATCTCATAGGTAGTAAGGTCATGACTCTCTTCTTTATCAGATACTTTTAGATCAAACTTGGGGGATAGATACCTTAAACCTTATAAACAATATTAGCCTCTTCAAGGTTATCTCCAATACCTCTGATGATGTTCACAATCTCATCAACTCTCTATAGAAATGATGCCACAATATCATCTCCGTTCATCTTGAGAATTTCAAATTACCTTCTATGAGTCTACAACATAGAAAGCTTGACCTTTGAATCTCCTTCATAAATGATCTACATTTTATCCCACATTTATTTAGCATAATTTTAATGGATTACCTTCATAAACTCTATTTCTATAAGACCATAGATGATGGCATTCATTGCCTTAGAATTATTCCTAGACAACTTCTTACCTATAGTATTAGATGGAGGAAGAGTAGGAGCAACATAACCATCCACAACAGATTTCCATATATCAAGCCCTAGGGACATAATGTATGTCCTCATCCTAGTACTCCAAAAATAATAATTCGATCCATTGAGCATCAGTGCTTTCTTAGTAGAGAAACCTCCTTGATGCCTACCCATATTTTACTTTGGATCACCTTCAAGCTATTAATATTTTGCCAAAGGACCCACTCTAATACTAATTTTTAGAGGCACAATCACTAAGAGGGGGGGGTGAATCAATGAGCCTATATATTTTAATTATAATTATAATCCTTTAAACTATTAACCAATTAGCATATATCAACTAGATCAAGAAGCATTAACAAGAGAGATCATAAATTCAATGCATACATAAGATCAAAAACATAACATATAGTTCCTATGAGAAACCCTCATGGGGAATAAAACCCACTCTCATCCCTATAACACAAATGGACTACTATCCTATAATAAATTACAAACAAGAGACTAATCAACTCCTTTAGACTAACAAACCTTGATCATATCCTCTTGACCAAGGTATTTAGTGAAACACATGTTTCATAAGAAGAAACTACCCCTAAGGAAGACCAAGTCCTTTAAACCCTCCTTTGAACATCTCCACCTTAGAAATTATGTCTTCAACATCTGATGATGTATCTCTATTTTCTAACCTCTACACAAGCTCTCTCTCTATCTCAAATAGACCTGTCACATAGGCATGTCACCAACTCTTTCCTTCTTCAGTCAAACTGTCCTCATGTACACACTTGAACCTCTTCACTTATCCTCAAATTACAAGAGAAATATCTTGACATTAGGAACATAACCTATAGGTCATACAAATTATTATGCTCATTAACTCAACCAATATGCACACTACCTATTTTTTACTCCACAACTCTCACATACGCCTTGCACTAGTCTATCTCACATCCACCTTGCACAAGTCTCTCTCACATAAAATATAGAAATTATCATCTTTGATTTCACTATATATAGAGCTATCATGAATTATCAACATCTTGGTCAGCCACAATACTTGCCTTCACCCTTAATGTATCTCACATAGGTCACACTTAAGCACAATCCACTTTCAAATAGGCCTAAGTCACTTTTAGGCCCTATAGAGACCTATTCATCTCTTTGACACTTATTCAATAAAATAAATAATATAGAAACAATTTCCAACACCATGGACCCATTCCACATTAACCTTTTGGTATATCCTCAAATGATCACAATCACCAAAACACTATTCTACTAAAGCCCAATTAGCTCAAATACTTCTCTGTACATATAGTCATTATAAATGAAAACATAGTCAACTTCAATACCTTTTTTCATATTTCACATGATTGATCAAACCTTCAAAATTCATGTAGATCATCTTCATAGAGTCTACAAAACTCTCCAATAGCTAATTCATCATGAAACATTGAAATAACATCAACACAACCTTGAATATCTTTCTTAGGTCATTTGTAGAACATATATGAAAACACAATCAACTTTGGAGCTTGATATTTTTGTTTATACACACTTCCATATATTCAAATACATATTTCCATATGTACCTTAAACTCCTCCACCACTTTTATTTTTACTACATGAGCAAATTCTATCTAGATCAAAAGTTATGGTCCAAAAACCAAACACTTGTCTTTCCTTTACAAATTCAAATATTCAAATGCAAATGGTCATAGTTAAACTTTGACCACTTTCCTTGCATCTCATGTCCTCTTAGCTTTGGATGAATTACGCACCATTTGATCATATCTAAACTTTAATACATAGGTGCCAATTCTCAAATGTTAAACCTCAGTCACTTTGACCTCATCTCTTGTAATCTTATAATGTTGACACTATGCACTCTGTCGATCTCTGTAAATCAACCAAGTCTTTAACTATCAATGCTCACCATTTGATAATCTATATGAACTCCTACTCACCATTGGATCCTTATCCTTTACCTTTGATTAGTCATTAAACAACATGTACCTATCCTCATCTAGCTACTTTTTGATGTCTTAGAGCAAAATAAATCCATCAAACTCATTTAGGCTTGCTCAAACTTTACTCCTTAAATATTTGACTAAGTATGAGGACCTTTTCAATATTCTTGGAAGGCCAACTTTGGTTAGTAATAAATTTTTCCATGCTTCAATACATGATTTAAAATTTGGACTATATAATCTCCTCATATAGGAAAATCCATCCATATACTAAACAACTCCTAAAACTTTCACACATGTGAGATATAACACCATTAAAATGCTCACTCAAATTCTTTTTCCATAGAGCCAATTATGTCAAAACTTACCTAAGACGCCAACTTTGATCATGCATAACTTTTGATGCACTTTAGCGCTGGTCCTATAATTTATCAAAAATCAACTAGGCTCAAAACTAAACAAACCCATATGATCACCTTATACTAAAATTTCCACACATGTAAAATATAACTAAATCAAAATGTCTACTCAGCTTTTCTTGTTACCTACAAATTTGGATAAAGAAAAACACAGTCAAATAGCCTAGGAGCCCAACTTTGCATATGTATATATTTTATTACACTTAGTTGCATGATCTGATAATTAGCGCATAAAAATTAAGCACAAAAATGATCAAACCCATATAATCATTTTGTCCTAACACCTCCACTCATGTGAATGTTGACCTCATCAACATGCTTACTTAGATCTGCTTGAACCCTTTTGCAAATTCAGCTAAATATGAAAACATAGTGAAATCTATCTGAGTATCCACCTTTGCATCCTCATATCTTCAACCATACTTCATAGCATGAATTGAGATGTGGTGCATAAAAACTAGGGAAAAATGTGATCACAAACATATGACCAACTCCCCTTGACTCATTCCTATGTGGCAATCATGACATCATCAAACTACCTACTCAAATTTTCTACCACTGGACATAAAGTGTCTAGATGAATTCCACTCATGCACACAAGCACTCAAACAACCATGGACCTCTAATAGGACCCCTTGTACATGTTCAATACTTCAAAATCATCCTTGAACATCTGTAATCAAGTCAAAATAGAAGATAAACCAAGCCTTCTTCAACTATACTAAAATAAGCACATTGCACACTTTGTCATTGTCACATAGTCTATTAGGGAACTTCATCCACTCACCAGGACACCTTCATAACATCACCATGACATCATTTATAACTCTCCAAAAATTACTCCATGTTGATTACCCATAACATTTAACTATGTTGATTACTACATGCAAAATAATTAACTATAGTTTCTAAATTTCTTTTGAAAATTATCACTAAATAATTTTTGTAATTGTGTGGTAGGTGGCATTAATATTACAAAACATGGGGAGTGTTATGGAAATAAGAGAGGAATTTAAAAAAATTATAAGGAAAAAAAGATATTGGAGGAGTTAAATGTGGAACATCAAATAATGTACCAGTCTCATGTGTGGTGGTTGCTTTCATAAACTAGAGGGGGCTTGGATGCACTGCAAATTTCATCCAGCGTAACAGATTGCAATGGGTCAATGTTATTATGAATTAAAACATGGCATATCATTCTTACCACATTCCTATGGTGAGTTATGATTACATAGAATTCAAAGATAGGACTGATACTGATTTTTACATATAATGGTCATATGAATAGCCAGAGGATGATGCCAGTTTGCCTAATGTGTGGAATACTCTTGGCACCATTCTAGGTTATTTGAGGCCCTTCATGGAGAAGTTCTTGCCAAAAAATGTGTCAAATGATCTTAATGTGTATGTGCATCTATATCAGGTACAAAATATATTCATTGGTGCAAAACTACCATTCTAAGTGCATTTCAAACTATACAATATTCAAAATAACCACTTTGATGCCTCCAAACTTTGTCCAACCCAAGCATATGCAACATTGTGGAAGAGGTACAAAATCTCCCACAACATCAATTTTCCTCTCATCCAACTATTGAAAAGTATTTCGATAATAAAATCACTTTAATTTTTCACACATGTTGTAGATGATGATAGCGATGGTGACAAAGATCCATCGGATGACAGTGACGATTCAAAAAGTGAATAGTACAATTATATAGAATTATCTTTCAATATTGATAGATAGTTTTTACTATTGTAATCGGTTATATTTTAACATTTTTAATTTATATCTAAAGAAAGTACATATTTTTTGTTTATTAATTGAAGTTATGATTCTGACACATCATTCAAATTCTACCTTCAGATTTGCTTGTAACCATATTGATCCAGAATCTGTTAATCTTTGACCATAGGTCTATAATAGTGTTTGATGTTTTGATCAATATTAAAAGGATTTCCTTGGATGGAAATGAATTTAAAATTTTAATTTATGTATTTTTGTGTGTTTTCTTATATAAAGTGAGTGTTTATATATGCTCTCAATCACTACTACCATTACTATGTATGAAAATGCAAAAGTATGTGAGTAGGTCTATATAGGTATATTGACATTATGAAGGCATATTTATGTTTTTGAGTTCCTCTTGTATTCATTTTATTATTATATTATCTTTTGATACATATTATGGTGAAAAACATAAGAAATTTTTCTGTTGCATAAATTGTATTTCCTTATTCACCTTATTCTTTCTTAGGTTTGTAATTCTTACAACTTCTACATTAGATTCTTGAAGATATGAAAAAATAATCAAATGACCCAATATATATTAGAAGACCATTTTATAGTGCTTATCCAACATTTAGACACCTTCAAAGAATGAGGCAAACCTTCAATTCGCATTCCCTTCTAGGTCTATTCTAACTTCTATACAGTCAACTTGTAAATGAAATTCAAAATTATAAAACCTCCAATCACTTGTAACTCATTATAAGACCATTTTCTGGTGATCAACTAGCATTAAAACACATTTATACATGATTTTAAGCCAAAATATATTGTTAAACAACCATTTGTCATACTTTTATAGGTCTCTTAACATGTGCCTACAAAAATTCTAAACACAGTCATCTTAGGATTCTTTTAGTAGACCTATCACCACTTTGTAATACTTGGAATGGATCCTAAACACCTTCTATCATCTCTTCCCAAATATTGAAAGATTTTCACATGTTACAAATGAAGATATGGCTCTTTTCCCATCTCCAAACCCTGTTGTAAGGTTTATCAGGATACACTCCAACCGAGAGCTTATTTTTGATTGTTCATGAAGCTTGGAACTTTTTTTATCATTATAACACTTGTAATAGAGGATTATAACACTCCTTAATCTATTTCGATCATCAAAGCTGATTCATGCATTAAACTACATGTGTTTTAAGTGCCTATCCTCATTATATATTCTTAGAAAAATAAAGTAGTAAGAGTTTGAATAGTATAAGTCCTGATCCAAGTTTAAAATCACTCAAATAAGGTTGAAATCCTACTCATTCATTCATTCATAAACAACTTAAATACACAAGATCAAGTAAGCAATTGGTGGAATATAAATATTGATTTTGTAGATTAAATATGAATAAGTATGTGTTTTAATTGATTTCCATCCAAAATTATAAGCATACATGGAATATTAGACACATAAGTCATTGCACATAACTAATTATCATTTTTTTGTATAGAATACCATGTCTATTAAGATACATCCCATTTGCCTATGAAAACAAGATATCAAACTCTACCTTCAAATCTATAGTTGGTGCTCATATATGGAAACTATTCCTTTGTGCTTTGATTGTATGGCCCACACCATCTCTACCCTTACATCATGGAGTGATTTTGGGTAGGCATGGGAAGCTTTCTAGATTGACAAACTTTATTTTAGCATCCATATTCTCATCCCTCAATTTGATAAGTACATGGTGCAACTTCTCGACCTCTTTGGTCTTCTTATCCACTATAATTTCCAACTTCATCACCTTTGCCTTTGCACCATCAAGAATCTCGGACAAAAATTGGTTTTCCCTCTTGAGTGATTATTTTTTTTACAAATGCGTTGAAAACTAGTATGTTCTTTTGTGCCCATTACATTTTTAGATCTCATATTTTCAATAATTTCTTCCATATCCTTGAGCAATTGGGAAGCCACATTATCTTTTGGAGTCAGGACTTCATTTACAAAAAATACACATGAAAGTCAATGATAGCATTCAATATTTTTAGCATTGATAAGATTAAAAAATCTAAACATAAATGAGGGTCCATAAGAATATTAAAAATCTAAGAAAATCCTATTTATTATATTACAAATAATTTCCTTACACACAAAGTTTTCTAACTTAAATGAAAATAATGAAATCATTATATTAGCCCATTTTTGACAAATGAGAAAAGTGTGAAAGTGAAATGGAAAGTACTGTATGTTATAATGGTTAATGAAAAAAATTCAAAATGCTTAAAAACAATAGAGAATACCATCATTCATTACATGTATCATGGTCGTTCTGATGTATTGGACTATTACCCCATTTCTTCTCACCCCTCTTCCCCTACCTCAAATTGTGGCCCATAGAAATCAATAGTTGTGTCGATTGCCTGAATAGATAAACACATGATATGAGACAAAGGAATGTTAGAGATACAATCCATGCATAAAAATATTATATTTCACTCCTTCCCACCATGGTTACTTGTATAGAGACATAGAGACATCCAAACATGTGTACTTTGTCACCTACATGTGAAACAATGAAAGGAGAATAAGGTATACATGTGAACATGATAGATTATTTCTTGACAACATTACATACCATACACAAAAAATATTTGATGAGTAAATGGTAAAAATGTTGCATAATTCAACCATGCATCATTGTGCAATACATCTATAAATACAAATTAACCACCAAACCATTGCTTAAGTAATACATAAATAAAAAACTATGTATCCAAAACAAACTAGAAATGAAACACTTGTATTAAAATCTCTTTTTCAAATAATATGTTTGACCACACATCATACATGTCATACATATTATGCCAAAATGTATGTATATAAATAATAATGTCTAAGGCGGTAGTTGTAAGGCAATATCAACATTCATGCCTTGGCCATTAGGCCTCTTGAAATCAACAAATAAGTGGAAGCGGTCAACCACATGAATGTATGTATATGCATATGTCACCCTAGACACCTATATTTGAAAATGTGAAGTTTAGAAATATCAACAAAAAATAAATAATAAGACACCAACATGAATAATAAACTTGGTAATTTTGGTAAATAAGAAGTAACTATCATACCTCCTAAACATGGTCCATCCATGCCTATGACTGTGCCAACTCGTCACCATCAAATGCCTATATGAAATGACAATATACAACACAATCAAAATATTTAATGGCATGGTTGAAAGAAATTAGGGGGAATAAATAAGAGTACATATAATATTCTTACTCATCATAATAATTACAATACCAATTTGTGAGGCAACCCATCATGCATACTTTTATTTTTTATGCCCCTCCCCCTCAAAAACCATATCTACCATTCCAAAAATGCATTTATCTCAAATGAATGTGATTTTCATCACTAGAATGGGCTTGATAGTCATCCCTCTATAGTAGAAATGGTGATTTTTGTATAAATATCAATGTTAATATTGAGTAAGTTGAATTGAACTTAACTTTAACTTCATGAAAACCAATGCCCATAATGCATTTAACCTGAGGTCCATTGTTGCATGCACCTTATTTTTTCTCCACCCATTCTCTTTCTTGATCTATTTGTTGATGATATTGTCTTCACTGAATGTAATCTTCCTTTCTTTATGCCAAATTTGCACTCAAATCATATACACCCATCTCATCATTGATAGACTTCAAGTCTATCTCATTGAGATAACATAACTCAGAAACATTATCCCTAGCCAACCATTATCTTTCTATCCTATCTCTCTTTTTGATGCTCTATTTTTTCAAGATTTGCTCTATTAGCCTCCTTTCTATTTGTATTTTTATGATTTATCTTCCCTTTGGTTTATATTTCCCACTTCTGACATGCCTAGGGGGCCTCCTTGGAATGGGATTCTGACCATGAATCTTATGATGGTGAGTGTTAAGTCTAGCTCATGACCAAAATTGATGGCCACCATCAGCTATAAATATGTCACATGGCCTCAACAAGTAAAGGTACACATTTCACCTCTCAATAACCCAATCTTTGATACTGTACTCATCTACATATTTTTATTCAACGAGGAAGATATGTGAGGTTGAAAGCATAAATCAATAAAAAAAATATAATGTCATCAAATATAATAAAATGTTAAAAGCATAAATCAATAAATAGAAGATAATGTCATCAAAGATAATCAACTGTTCTTACAGTATTCACTTCTTCCTCCATTTTATATTGTGAAGCATCCATAAGCTAGTCACCATCATCATGATTATCAATATCCTCGTCACCTTTATCATTGAGGTCATATGACTCCACCTCCTCCTTCCACATAGGTTGACATATATATGTGACTCAAAACATATATGGAATAAAAAATATGTATGAACATGGAAAATGAAAGAGAGAGTACAAAAAATATGCACATTTGTAGGGATGAAGTCATTATGTAAGTGACTATCACCCACATCCATGTGGCTCCACCCACCCCTTCCAACTAAAACATAAAACAAAAACAACATAGAAAAACATATGGTGTGTCAAAAGTATTCTAATTTTTATTATTGTAATAAGGAAGAAAGAAACATTATTTAACATGAGGAATGATCAAACATTAAGGGTAGCAAAAGGTTCCCATACATCTCTTGAGAAATAGTCATTGGGCACTTCACGGACACCCTCTTTACCTTCAATTTTCTCTACCCTTTCCTCCTATAGTATTAAAAAATATGTAAAAAATCAAAATATGGATGTAAAGTTTGTAAATATTAAGCATTTTACATATGTAGCAAGAATATTAAATCAGACATTGAAAATACATAGACCATCAATAAAATTATCTATATTGTCCCCTTGTCTGCATATTTATTCCATAAATAATTGATCTCACATTAGTATTGCACACCTGATTGTTTGTGGGTAGGGCATGGTTGTCTCAGAATAATGGGAATACCATCCCCAATGGTTGATGTTCCATATAGCTTCCTCATTTGATCGCAGATGGGGTGAGGGAAACATATAAATTGATCCCTTGCATGTAATGAGGACTTCTGACCAACTTATTTCTCCTAACACAATTCAAGTCATAATATATTAGCATTAACAAAAAAATAATACAACTCAAATTCACCTTCAAGTCTAGTAGCTAAAAATGCATACCATTTGTTTGGTCTCAGCATAAAGTTGTTTGAGTAAATCATCTAATTCCCACGCATCCATATTTAATCTAGAGTAATTAAAATTCATAGTATTATTTGCCAACAAACAACAACTTACATTGAAATAAGTTAAGAATATGCTTTATGACACTAACCCTTACCTACGAACTGCTTAAATAAATCACCGTAAAGGTCACCATGAGAGTAAAAGGGTTTAACAGCAAGAAGGATAATTTGATTAGTTGGAAATGTAACATAGTAGTCATGGAATAATTAGGGAAACCACTGTTTATGAAATTGACAATCTATATTGAAAGTATATATTACAAGCCTCCAACAAAGAAATGTACATATCAGAAGGCATTACATTTTCTCTAGATAGTGTAATGTTCCAAAGCACATATTGTCTTTTCACATTATAGAAACATAATATACCAATTCAATTGGAAATAATCTATATAATATGGAAATGCCTTGTGTGGTGATTCAAGGACAAGCTAATTGAAAATTTTTATGTAGTAGATGAGATAGAGAAAATGTAATGGATATATTACATTTTGAAAACTTTAAGAGAATCAAAAGATGCTTGTTGTGAATTTCAAAGGTTATCAATAATATTTTTAAATCCGGGAATATCAATTCTAATGAGATTGTATTTAAAAAAATTAATTTCAAATTTAGCTTCTATCAAAGAGGTTGATGGCAATATTTAATAAGCTCAGTGAACATTCTAAATGAAGAAGTCAAAAATAACAAGTATGCACTATATAGTGCAATGGGAGTACATTAAACATGGATTCACACACTTTTACAAATTGGAAGTCTGCACAAACACATGAAAAATGATAAGAGTAACCCTTTTAATGTACTTAAAAGCACATATACATAATGACCCCATCACAAAGAATTATGAAGATTCATCCATCCACACACATCGTAAACAAGAATAGATTACATTTAGGAACTTGAAAGAATAAATACACATGAACCAATTAGTAAAAACACATGAATTAAAAATAGAGCTCAAGATATTAAAACTTGGAAAATACTATAGAGGTTCTTATACACCCTGCTCTACCCTGTTCTAGAGCTCTATTTGTCAAATTTGTAGTGCATGTGACCCTACTTATGAGATCTTGTCCTTATGTATAAAAATAACTTATTAACATAGACAAAATCCTAGGTGAGCTTAGCCTTATGTATAATGGGCCTCTGCCGAGGAGAAACAAGGCCCGAGAAATAATAAGTATAGGTAAATTGAAGACAGATGTCTTTTTAAAGGATTTATTAGAATCTTCACTAATTTTATTTGCATTTTAATATAAATAATTTATTCTCTCTATCACCTTCATGTAAAGGAGGCTTACGAACACACTATGAATGTGCTTATCTGAAACATTTTCCTTTTTTCCCCATATCTATTCTTACTTCATATGTTTTGGATTTTATCTCTGTTAATAAGTTATGGATTCATTTTTTTTCACATTTTGTAAAAAAAACTATTATTTCTTTCTTTATTCATCTTATTCCTTGGTTGGTAATAGTCAATGTCCACTTTCCCTTCTCAAAATAGAGGCTCTATCTTTGATCGAGTTCTAGACCTCTATGGTTCAAATTCCTAGTGTAGGGTTATATGCATATTTAACCCATAAAATGGACCATATCAAGTTTTAATGCACTAAGCTTAACCTTAAACCATGTGCACATTTTATGCAGGGCCATATACACATTTTATGCATCCCTAAATCTACAATGATCATAAATATGAATGACTCTGTCAAAATGACAAAACTTGGTAGAATGGACTCATTCAAAAAGATTGTTGATTGGTTTATCAAATTTTATCAAAATGTGCATCTTTTATCAAATTTGAAAACCTATCAGAATGGATTGTTTAAAACCTATAATAAAACCTAGAATTTTACAACCTTCTTCTGACCACCTGCATTTGAGCTATCTCCCTCCACCTTAGATCTAGTAATGAACAAATGGTAAATAACATCTATTTGGCGTTTAGGCTTTACCCAAATAATAGTAGGGCCATAGGAGGTTCACAACTAATGATAATAGTGTATGATAATTAGGGTTTACCATCGAATCATTCATATGCCATGTTGGGTTTGTGACACATGGCAAGATGAGTGATCCCTGCATAGTCACAGTTCAAGGTCTCAGCATCTTGGCAGCTAGTAGAGATGATAGTGATAGTCATAGGTAGTGATGATCATGTTCAATGGTGGCATTAATGGTAACCTCGATGGGCTTGGTTAGTGGTTGGGCTTGATTAGTGGTGATCAGATTAAATATTGGTGGTAAGTGTGCAAGTTATGGTCACTTCAGTTGGTTATGGTTTTAAATATAGTGTAGGCCCAATCTTTAACAAGTCACTAATGAATGAAAAATACTGGTAGTTGATGCTAGCATGCTAGTGGTTAGTGCATGTTGGTTAAGTTTGCCCTACCAAAACATTGCTAAGGTAGACATGACCATGCATGCAAGGTGTCATTATAGTGTGTTTTTTAAAGTCAAATAAATAGGTGATAATTGAAATCCCCCAAAAAATATTAGTGGGAACCAAATGCAAGAAATTTAAATTTTAGTTAATAACAATCAGTTCACATTATACATGTACCTTATTCAAGGTGACAAAGCAATAACACCTCACTAACCTATATGTTACATCTTGTTTTGGGCATTAAATGATCACATACTTGTGCTGAATGATACTTTACTAGTTTGGATTTTCACGAGCCCATACATGTGTTGTATCACCACTTACTAATTTGGATTTACATAAGCCCATACTTTGAATCTATTGATTCAAGTAAATTAAGAAGATATTTCATCACTTGCCTCTATCCTATCAATGAAATAAATGACTAGAGACACTCAACTCTATAAGCAAAGAAAATATCTCTAAGAGGCCCTTCAACATCAAACCTTTATTACTAGTACAAGGATACTTATATCCATCGCATGAGATAAATTATTTGTATTTGGTAACACCAAGATGGGTTTTTAACTATAAAGTAATTTGTACTTCATATGGATATTGTTCTAATCCCATTCCCAATCAATGACCTGAACTAAAGCTATCAATTAATTCTCACGGAATCCTTCCACATGTTGAGGTATTCTTGGGGATAGAAAAAGAAGTTCAGGATGTTTGAGCCTCAAATTTTATTCTCCCTTTTTGGGTAAACCACTATTCTTTGGCATCCACATTTTTCACATACTTTATTAAGTTTTGATGGGTGCGAGTCTTCTTTAAACTTGATAGTAAAGTATGGACCCTAAGACATAAATTCAAGACATTGTTATAGATCTTCCCATAATTCTTCTCTAAGAGGACAAACGAAAGAGTCTAGGTATTTTTGTATGGAGGTATATTAGTCACTTTCAACCATATTAAAAATGAACTTTTTAAATGAATTATAGGGTGTGTGATTTGCTTTATGTACTCAATGTTTTTTCATGAAGAATTATTTATATTGATTCTCAAATATATTTTTTATCACACTTAAGGTTTTATGTTTGTATGGAGTGTAAGCATTCAAAAAAGGGAATAATTTATATAGTTTTCACCACAATATAAGATCAGTTATGCCCACTATTGTCCATTTTTAGGAAAACAATCAAATCAACACCTTGATATGTTCAATTTAATGATAACTTGATCTAATGATTTATATGAAATATTTAATTTATGGTTCAAACTAGGCAAAAATGTAGGGTCTCATGGTGAAGGAGGAATTTTGCATAATAGGGAAAATGAGAGATTTGTGGAGAGAGATTTAAGGATAATCTCACTTCTAGATATGTTGTGTCCATATCCATGACCATGGAAATTTGTGAAGGTCATGATATTGGTATATCCATATAAATATTTTTTGCACTACCTAGTAGGGTCTAGGTGTATGAAAAAATAATTTAGTCTTCTATGAAAGTTCTATTTATTATTTTGATTATTTTTTTCTCATTAAAATCCATCATCATAATAGTGCAATGTCAAAATATGGAGGATTTAGAGGTTTCCCTCTCTATCTCCATTGAAACATTGGTCTTAGGGTTTGCTTTGAATTAGAATAGCTCTAAGGAGTGTAGTTTTGGAAGCATTGCATGTCTAGGAAGGAGATACAAGGCCCCATGATTCCTCTAGTGAATAACATGGATAGTTTTTTGCTTATGACTATGGGTTCATGTGGTTTCATGGTTCATGTTTTAAGCATCGTATTCATGATGTTCATGGCATCATCTATGGTGGTCATGGTGATGGAAGTTTTTGTTGTAGATGGTGTTGTTGGTAGAGACTTCCTCTCTACTACCTGTTGTCTCCAAATCTTACACCCTAGAAGATGGTTGTTCAGGCCTCCTCCAGATTTGGGCAATGTTGGGACATTTCTATGCTTGTGGGTGTGCCTATAAGTGGAAATGAACCTCTAAGTTGAAAGGGATAGCTCCCTGTATTAGCTTCTTGTGTAATAAAATTTTTGAATCAGTTTGTATGAGTGAAAAGAGTCATAATTTTTCATAAATGAAAAGCTTAGTCTAAAATGGTGATACACCAAGAATTAGTATCCACATGTATACCCTATACTTATGTACAATATTGAATAATATAGTCTATAACTCAAGCTTGAGAAGATTCCAACATAAGTATTTCAATGTAGAGACAAAATGAATGAGATCACACAAGGTAAATAACTGGAAATGATAACCTATATAGTCCAAAAAAGGGTTACACATGTGCAAAATCTCACACAGCTAGAATACACTTTACATGACCTATTGGATCAACTCTTTGCTAAAAAGAATGAAGGATAGATAATAGAAGAATAAAACATCACTTTTTATCACTATGTGTCTCTTGCATGCCCAGGCAAATTTTTATAACTTAGAAAGAAAGTATACTTATGCTTCTTTGCTCAAAGGCAAGAAAATAGCAAAACATTCCAACAAGGCTTTGTCGTACTACCTTTGGATGATAAAATAAGAGCCCAAAGGTCCTATTTATATCAAAAGAGGGAGAAGAGAGAGATCTTGGGTGCCAAAACAAAAGCCTCCAAAATGGTCTACAATCACCATCTTGGTGAAACTGATTCCAGTTGTTCTCTCATTCAGATGGAGTTTATCCTTCTCTTTGATTCACCCTCTTGAAATGACCAGGATCGCTACAAAATCAATGGTGAGATGACCCTCCATAAGAAATGGCTCATATCATTGTTAAAAACCTTAAATTCTTCCTGAAAGCTCCTATGTTTTATACTACATACCCATTCAGGCCTTCTAAATGGCTTTACTTATAAACCTATAAGTCAAGCATGTTAGAAAACCTGATTTGCACTATCTTTGCCCTTTCGAGTTCTTTGATTGCTTCTACTTATAAAATTCATAAGCAAATCTTGTTGGAAAACCTGATATAAACTACAAAGTCATTCGGGTTTTCCAAATGACTTTACTTCTTACTTGCTCCTTCAAGTTCTTCGATTGCTTCTACTTATATAATTCGTAAGCAAAGCTTATTGGGAAACCCAATTTGCAATGTAGAGTCATTCAAATTTTCCAAGTGAAATTAATTTTTATTTACTCCTTAATGGCTAGTTGGCCATCTTGAATTTGACATCTTATGGCACATCATGTCTTTGAATCCCAACAATTAGTTGGCCACCCAGAATTTGATATCCTATGGCACGTCATCTTTGCACCCCAATGGTTAGTGGGTTGTATTAAACTTGACATCCTACAGCACATCATGGGAATCCATTGGGTCGGGTTTATTATTTTGAGTAATTTTCTTGAAGTAATTCCTTCAGAAAATTTGTTTAAAGGAATTCTTTCAGAGATTTTTTTTGAAAGGCAATGACTAGTTCCTTTGAGAACTTTTCTTAAAGGACACTTAGGAAAGTGTCCTTTAGAAAAAATTTGAAGGACACTTAGGGAAGGCATAAGGTCCATTTAGAAAATTATGAAGGGAAGTTCCAAAGGAAATGGCCATTCAGAACTTTTTCAAAGGGCATTTTCAAAGGAAATGGCCCTTCGAAACTTTTTTGAAGAGCATTTCCAAAGATAAAGTGCCCTTTGAAACTTTTCAAAGGGACACTTTAGCTAAAAATTACCCTTCAAATTTTTTTAAGGGTCACTTGGAAGAAAAGTGCCCTTTGGAAAAGTCTGAAGGGACACTTGGGAAGAAGATTTCCCGTTGAAACTTTTCAAAGGAACGCTTGGGCTAAAAAGTTCCCTATGAAACTTTTTTGAAGGGTCACTCGGAGGAAAAGTGCCCTTCAAAAAAGTCCGAAGGGACACTTGGGAAGAAGAGTGCCCTTTGAAACTTTTCGAAAGGAAAATTGGGCTAAAAAGTGCCCTTCGAAACTTTTTCGAAGGGTCACTTGGAAGAAAAGTGCCCTTTGAAAAAGTCTAAAGGGACACTTGGGAAGAAGAGTAAGGCAATAGAGGCCCTTCAAAAACCTTCCAAAGGGCACTTCAGGTCAAAACAAAGCATGACAGGCTAAGGTAAAAAAGGCAAGGGAAAGAACAAAGAACAAGGGAGAAGAGCCCGAACTAGGAGAGGCCAAAGGGAAAATACAAGTAATAAGGCAAGAAACTAAACATAGAAAATGAGCAAGGGAGAAACAAAAAGATCCAAAGGGAAAACACAAACTGGTCATTCAAAAAATGTCAACATTTTGGTGATTTCTAGGGGAGACATGCTTGTTATGTCATAAGATCAGTCACCTAAATACTTCCATTGGACATGGAGTAACGCAAGGTAAACAAGAGTTGAAAGAACAAGCCATGTATGAACACATAAGCTGGAGAGACACATACACAGCCAACAAAAAGAAAAAAACACCAGAAAGGGAAAAATTGTGCTCCAAATCACATAGGGAGAATAAACATAACAAAATAAACACACCAAAACAAGGTATATACAAGACATGGCCAGTAAGGGTAAAAAACAATGGATTCCATTCACTAGAATAGGTAACTCTTCTCCATCCATTTTGGACAACTGAAAGGAGTTTCTTTGCTTGAACTTACTGATGATGTAAGGACCACTCCAAAAAGTATCAAACTTTATATATTTGCTTGGTTTTTCTCTATCTTCATCTCATTTCAACACCAAGTCACCTTGTTTGAACACTCTTGCCCTTGTCCTTTTATTAAAGGATTTCTTCATGAGAACTTGATGGTGTTCCAAAGCTTTGTGTGCATCATCTCTTACCTGTTGTAGCTACATTAATTCTATCAATCTGACCTCCATGGGAGTGTTTTCAAGTAATTCCATCTATTCGGCAAGTTCCAAGGTAGGGATCTATTATGATATGGATAGCCTAGCTTCTCTCCCATAGACAAGTACAAAGGGATAATTACTAATTAACTTCTTAGGAGTGATTATGTCTACCCATAAGGTTGTCTTAAACTTGCTATGTCATGCTCTTTGATTAGTTTTCAACATCCTCTTGATGATTTTGATGAGGTTCTTATTGGTAGACTCAGCCAATCTATTACCTTGAGGGTAGTAGTTGGATGAGGTACTCAAATGAACTCTACTCTTTACTACCTAATCAAAAGTTTTAGCACTTATGAAAGCAAGTGCATTATCTAAAATGATGACATGAAGAGATCCAAACCTTGTTATAATATTATCATAGAATTCCAAGATGGCATTTTCATTTGCTTCCTTCACAGTAATAGCCTCTACCCATCTTGTGAAGTAGTCTGTAGCAGTCAATATCCATTTGTGTCTAGCACTTGATGGAGGGTTGATCATGCCAATGAATTCAAGGCCCCATTGCATGAAAGGATAGTCCACTTGGATAGGATTCAATGGAAGGGCAGCAAGATTTTATTTGCCAACGAAAAAATCACATTGAGGACAAGACTTAGACCAATGATAATGGTCCTTAAAAATACTAGGCTAATAATAACCAACTCTCATTATTTTTGTAGTTGTTGTTATATGAGAGAAGTGACCACCATCTGCACCATTATGGAACTTTTCTAGTATCATATCAAATTTGTCATTGTTAATGCATCTTAGCAACACATTTCTCACATCCTTATTAAAGAGAATTCCATCCACAAGACAATAAGGAATAGTCTGCAGCCTAAAATACCTTCTTTGAGATTTGTTCAAGCAATTGGGACACTCACCATTTTGAAGAAAACCAATGATGTCTTGTGTCCAACTTTGATTATGCATTTGATCATCTAGCTAGTCTTAAACTTGATTCACCAAGGCTTTTTCTTTTGGCTCTTGAAAGTCAGATGCTAAGTTCTCACATAAACCTCTTCATCTTATTAGGTTGGTTACCTTGATGTCAATGTCATATTCCATCACCTTCATGATCCATTCAGCTCTCTTCACATTGAAATCCCTACTTACGAGAAACTCCTTGGTGCTAGGATGGGAGACCATGACATGGATCTTGTTATTGGAAACCATATGCCTAAAAAATTTCAAACCTCTAATGATGGTTAAAGCTTGCTTCTCAACAAAATAATATCTCACTTCGTAGTCTTCTAAGCCTTGACTGAATAAATCAATTAGTTGCTCAACATCTTCATCATTCTTTTGCATGAGCATAGTTGAGATTGTGTCAAGGTTGGAAAAAGTATAAATAATGAAATCCTTAGTAAAATTCATATTTAATAGAGTGAGAGATGTTACAATTTCTTGCTTGATTTCCTCAAAGCTACCTTACCTTCCTTTGTCCAAGTAAAGACTTGGTTCTTTTTTAGCATGGCTATGATAGGATTTACCACAGTTGCAAATTTTGGGATAAACCTCCTTAAAAAAATTATTTTTCCAAAGAAACTTTGCATCCCTTTCTTGTGTTAAGGCAAAGACAAGCCTAGAATAGCTTCAATCCTTTCAGGTTCAATAGATAAGCCTTCTTTTAAAACAACGTGACCCAAAAGCTTGCCTTCATGGACAATGAAGATGTACTTCTTTGGATTAATGGATATGTTGTTCTCTCTACACTTCTCAAACACTTGCCTTAGATGTCCCACATTATCAACAACATCCTTTGAAAAAATGGTTATATCATCAAGGTAAACAAGAAAAAATTTATTGATCAAACATTTAAAAGCCATGTCCATTACCCTTTAAAATGTAGCTCCAGCATTAGATAAACCAAATGGCATATTCTTGTAGGCAAAGGTCCCCCACTTGGTGGTGAAGGATGTCTTGAATGATCCCCTTCATTTACTAATATTTTATTATAACCTAAATAACCATCAAGAAGTGAAACGTTGAGATCCTGAAACAACTTGCAAAATTTGTTCCATGGAAGGGAGTGGGTAATGATCCTTGAGAGACACTTTATTTAGATCATGAAAATCCACATAAAGTATAATTTTTTCATTCTTCTTTTGAACCAGCACAAGGTTGGCTACCCAATTTGAGTGCTTAATAGGAAAGATAATCCTAAACTCAATCAACTTGGTTAGCTCTTTCTTCATGAGTTATTCTACCTTGAGGTTGATAGGCCTTTGCTTTTGTCTTACCGATTTAGCTCCACGCTCCAACTCAATGGTATGATGAGCTAGACTTGGGTCAAATCCCTTCAAGTCATTGTATTCCCAAGAAAAGATGTCATGAAACTCTTTTCATAATGCAATAAAATCTTGTCGTTCTAGCTAAGAACAAGCCTTGCCAATCTTCAAAAGTTTGTCCTTAAAAATTGGAACTCTCTCATTGTTCTCTTCTTTTGTTGACATGCTCATTATTTGGTTTTTATTTTGATCATCCTCATTGAAGAAACTCTCCAAGGTAATCAACCCCATCGGTATTTTATTTGTCTTTAGCTATATAATCTTCTCTTCATAATGATTGTGTAACTTCTTTTGATTTCTTAAAGAGAAGCCTGCCTCATTTTTTAAGAAGTGTGCAATGTGTTCATCACTTTCAAACACTTGCCATGATACTTCATTATCTAGAATAGAAGGTCTCACAATGATCTTGATATGGGATTGATCTTTCTCTTGTTCAACATCAACAACTGAGTCAAAACATTCTCTAATTACAACCAATCTATCAGCGTGCCTGTTCAAGTCTCTTTGTATGGGATGGATGTTAAAAGCATCAAAACGCTGAAGTAAATCCCATACCCTATGCTTGTAGGACTTGATAAAGTGGTTATTGGATGTATCTTGACTTCTTACTTGATGAATGACCAGCTCACTATCTCCATAAACTTTCAAAAACTTGATTCCTCTTTTCTTTGCCCATTGGAGACCATGAACTAAGCCTTCATATTCTACCATGTTGTAAGTGTAGCTGAAGTGAAACCTATAAGAAGAGTAATAATGATTCTTTGATGGGGAAACCAACATGATGATAGCTCCTATGCCTACTTTTCTCCTTGAACCATCAAAGAACATTTCCCAGATGCCATCAAGCTCATGATCTTCATTGGTGAGTGAAGGAATTGGGATGTTCTCCTCATGCATGTAGTAAACTCCCAAATAATTTTCCTCAATGAAAGTGTAAGGATCAAGGTCATGTGTTTCAATGTTGTACTTTTCAAGATAGAGGTCAGAAATACCTTCAAGAGGAAAAGATGTTTCACTATTTAAGATTGTTTCTTCCTCTTTGTTGATTAAATAGTTTTGATTTGTCATTGCCTCCAAGTATGGCTCAATGTGGAACCTTGCTAAGGGATGAGTCCTTACCTTGGTTCCATACCTTATCTTGAAATCTAAAAAATACCAATCAGCAAAAAGGTATCCTCCTATCTTGGTCGTAAAGTCCCTAGACAATCATATAGCAAAGTCTGCTAGAAGGTCTACCACCATAATATCGTGCGTGATAGAGAAGCTTGGGCAGCCATGTAAAAACACTTTTAGACATTTGACCAATCCTACCATCTTAGTTGGAGTTCCATCCAACTACAACACACCTTTACTATGTGGTTCATAGTTCAAACCTAGCTTATTAGCCACTACTTTAGGCATAACGGTAGTGTTTGCTCCACTATCCACAATACAATTATGGACCGACTTATCTCCCACAATGAGTGTGAGGTAGAAGGGTGGAGGCTTTTCAACTTTATTGTAAGGCTCCAAAAGATGATTTGGAGAATTTTTGAGAGCCACACTATGATGCTTTGAAGATTAAGGAGCCACCTTCATGCTTGCTAACTACTCTTGTAGAAGCTCCTTTTGACTAGGTATATGTAGAACCTCCCAAAGGGATATGCTTGTCTTAGTGCTCTTTAATGAGTCCATGATATTTAGAGATAGAGTATTGATCTTCTCCTAAATTTTTGATGGTAATAAAATATTTTTATCCTGTTGTGTTGTAATCTTGGTAGCTGCATTTACATTCTGATTCTACTGAGGAACATGGCTTGTAGAAGGTACAACACTTTGATTGGCATTTTGTGGCCTTAGAGAGGCATCACTTGGAACTATTCATGGCTCTTGGCCCTATCCCAATGATCTCTTTTTGGCCCTTGTATTGGCTACAATTGACATGCCTTGAGTTAACATGAAATCATCTTTTACTTGAAAATTCATCATTCCCACACTTAGGTTGTTGCCTTCTCCAGGACTATCCCTTTGGTTGGGACATGCTTCTTATATTGTCATGTAAAGAGTAACTTATTCTTGTGTAGTCAAATCATAGTTGTTTCCACCATCATCATGTGTAAGCTAACCTTGATGTTTCCCCCATTGGTCTACATGATCTTCTCCTTGCACTAGATTTGCATGAACTGATACAACAACCTTTACGGGAGGAGTCAAATTTGGATTATATGCATTGGGCTGCCTACTGTAACCTTGTTGATTTTGTCCTCTCCCTTGATAATTGTATTGGGATGGAGCTTTATATCCTTGTTGAGGATACTATTGAACATTAGGAAGAGCACTTGCCTAATATTGAGCTTGTTTGAGCTGAGCTCTCAACGATCTGATTTCTTCATCTTTGTCCACAATGTTATCCACCTTCTTGGCAAAGCCTCTTGGCTTGACATTGGCATTGGGAACCTGAGACATGTTTGGAGCTTCAACCAAATTATGGGACAACAAAGGCAAGGAAACTCTTGGAGGGAGTCTTCTAGCCTGAATCAAGCTATTCTCAGCCTCAATTGCTAGTTCATATGCACCTGGAAGAGTGAATCCTTCCATTTACTATAACATAACATCAACATCAGTAACAATCCCTTTGAGGTATGTTGGGAACACAAAGCTAGGAGGAGGTCTCATGATTTGTGGTAGCCTATACCATGTTCTTTGAAATCTCTCATTGAAATCTCCTATGGATTCATTTGGACTTCTTCTTATTACATTCAGCTGTTGTATTAGGGAAGCATGATCACTCTTATTTTTGAATCTTATCACCAATAGGTCTCCAAAACCATCCCAACTTGTAATACAAACCCCCTCCAACATTCTATACCAATCAAGTGATTTGCCTTTTAAAGACATAGCAAGTAGTCTAATGGCTATGTTGGCCCTAGTAACATTATGGAAATTGTAGAAATTAGAGATGTCTCTAATATGTTTAGATGGGGTAATAAGACCCTCTCCATTAAAAATAGGAAGATTTTTGGTAGTATTTGGAGGGATGGGGTCATATGCAGGAAGATCTATTGGGTTTTGGGTATTAAAAGCAGGGAAGGGTTGGCATCTATCTATCCCTCCCCTTTCCCCCATTTCTTTTCTTCCTCTATGATCCTCTATTTCTTCTTATTCTTCAACTTCCTCCTCTCCTTAAACTTCTTCAGCCTCTTCTATTTCTTCCCCAAAACCTCCTTGCTAAGGATTTAATGGTACTACGAGTGGTTCAAGGCATTGTTCTTTAGGAAAAGCTTTAGCTGAAGGGGCTTGGTCAGAAAATCGTATGGGCCTTATGAGGACCATGTAGGATAATGTATAAAATTTGGTTTAGAACCAGGGATTCACACCCTTTTGGAATAGCCAAATGTTAGGTTAAGGGTATTTCTACTAATTTAGGCCTATCAAGACCAGCATTCACCTTGACTTAGCAATAATTTGAGTCCCATATGTTGTGCTATAGCTATTGTCTCCAAGTCTTGCACCTTAGAAGATGGTTGTTCAAGCCTCCTCCAGATTTGGGCAATGTTGGGACATTTCTAGGCTTGTAGGTGTGCCTATAAGTGGAAATGAACCTCTAGGTTGAAAGGGATAGTCCCTGTATTAGCTTCTTGTGTAATAAAATTGTTGAACCAGTTTGTATGAGTGAAAAGAGTTAGAAGTTTGCATAAATGAAAAGCCTAGTCTACAATGGTGATACGCCAAGAATTAGTATCCACATGTATGCCCTATACTTATGCATAATACAATAGAGTATAGTCTATAACTCAAGATCTAAAAGATTCCAACATAAGTATTTCAATGTAGAGATAAAATGAATGAGATCACACAAGGTAAATAACTGGAAAAGACAACATGTATAGTCTAGAAAAGGGTTACACATGTGCAAAATCTCACATAGCTAGAATGCACTCTACATGACCTATTGGATCAACTCTTTGCTCAAAAGCATGAAGGACAAAGAATAGAAGGATAAAACATCACTTTTTGTCACTCTGTGTCTCTTGCATGCCCAGGAAAATGTCTATAACTTAGAAAGAAAATATAAGTATGCTTCTTTGCTCAAAGGCAATAAAATGGAAAAATATTCTAGCAGGGCTTCACTGTACTATATGTGGATGATAAAACAAGAGCCCAAGGGTATTATTTATAGAAAAAGAGGGAGAGAAGAGAGAGTTATTGGGTGCCAAAATAGAAGCCTCCAAAATGGTCTGCAGTCATCATCTTGGTAAACTGATTCCAGTTATTCTCTCATTCAGTTGGAGTTTGTCCTTCTCTTTGATTCACCCTCTTGAAATGACTAGGATTGTTGCAAAATCAATGGTGAGATAACCCTCTATAAGAAATGGATCAGATCACTAATACAAACCTTATATTCCTCTATAAATCTCCCACATTTTGCACTACAGACCCATTTGGGCCTTCTAAATGACTTTACTTATAAACCTATAAGTCAAGCATGTTGGGAAACCTGATTTGCACTATCTTTGCCCTTTTGGGCTCTTAGATTGCTTCTACTTAAAAGTCATAAGCAAAGCTTGTTGGGAAACCTGATTTGTACTATAGAGTCATTCGGGTTCTCCAAGTGACTTTAATTCTTACTTCCTCCTTTGAGTTCTTTGATTGCTTCTATTTATAAAAGTCATAAGAAAAGCTTGTTGGGAAACCTGATTTGCACTGCAAAGTCATTCAGGTTTTCCAAGTAACTTTACTTCTTATTTGCTCCTTAACAGCTAGTTGGCCACCCTAAATTTGATGTCCTATGGCACATCATATTCTTGAATCCCAACGGCTAGTTGGCCACCCTAAATTTGACATCCTGTAGCACATCGTCTTTACACCCCAATGGCTAGTGGGTTGTATTAAACTTGATGGCCTGCAGCACATCATGGGGATCCATTGGGTTGGGTTTATTATTTTGAGCAATTTTCCTGAAGTAATTCCTTCAAATAATTTATCCAAAAATAATTCTTTTGGGGATTTTTCTCAAAGGTAATGGCTAGTTCCTTCAAGAAATTTTTCCAAAGGACACTTGGGAAAGTGTCCTTAAAAAAGTTCTAAAGGACACTTGGGGAAGCACAAGGTCCCTTCAAAAAATTCTGAAGGGCATTTCCAAAGGAAATGACCCTGTGGGACTTTTTCGAAGGGAATTTCCAAAGGAAATGGCCCTTTGTAACTTTTTCGAAGGGCATTTCCAAAGATAAAGTGCCCTTTGAAACTTTCTAAAGGGACATTTGGGCTAGAAAGTGCCTTTCATAACTTTTTTGAAGGGTCACTTGGAATAAAAGCGCCCTTCGAAAAAGTTTTAAGGACACTTGGGAAGAAGAGTGCCCTTTGAAACTTTCCAAAGGGACACTTGGGATAAAAAGTGCCTTTCAAAACTTTTTCAAAGGGTCACTTGAAAGAAAAGTACCCTTCGTAAAATTCCAAAGGGATGCTTGGGAAGAAGAGTTCCCTTCAAAACTTTTTGAAGGGACACTTGGGATAAAAAGTGCCCTTCGAAACTTTTTTTAAGGGTCACTTGGAAGAAAAGTTCCCTTCAGAAAATTTCAAAGGGACACTTGGGAAGAAGAGTAAGGCAAGAAAGGCCCATCGAAAACCTTTCGAAGGGCACTTCGGGGAAAAACAAAGCCTGACAGGCTAAGGCAAACAAGGCAAAGGAAAGAACAAGGGAGAAGAGCCCAAACTAGGAGAGGCCAAAGGGAAAAGACAAGTGACAAGGCAAAAGACCAAACATAGAAAATGAGCAAAGGAGAAATGAAAAGAGCCAAAGGGAAAACACAAACTGGTCATGCATAAAATGCTCAACACTACCTATTTTTAAATATCTCCAAGTTGTAGATGCTTATGATATTTACCCATGTTGTAGTTGTATAGTCATCTGTCCTATTTCATCCCTCTTATTGCTACCCTTCACACACCACACTCTAGAGTTTGGTCTATTTAGCGTTTGGTATGTTTATCCTTGTTTGGTTTTACCTGACCACACAAGGTGTGATATGGGTTATTCATTGTATTTCACTTTCTTGGATCTACCCAATGGGTAAGGGAGTTATGAGCATTTCTTTTTGAGCCAATTTTTTCCACTGGCATGGAGTTTAAGTTATGCATACCCATCAGTCTCCTTACTATGTAACTTTCACTTTTTTTTAGTAAATAGATATATTGAAACAATTTAATAGTAAAATTTATCATCCGATGATCAAATCTAATCTCCAAATGTCAATGCAATGTTTTCCATAACTTATAAATAAAGGTTCCTTTACAATAAAAAGTTTTTGTGTGTTACTTATATTTTGATTTTTCTCTTGCTAATAATTGAAGAATTCTTTATAATTGATCCTAGTTGTTAATATCATTTATTTGTTGTAGGACCCTTGAAGGAACACATATCTCCATTTAAATCACCTACCTGTAGAGGTCTTGAAAGAGAGGTTGTATGGCATCTCATAAATTACAACAATCTTTGCATGGGTCAATTCTACCAAAGAGTCAATACATGTCTTGCAAATGATATCCACTATAATATGGGTGGTATTCCAACAAATCACCATGGGGAGATAATAATAGATATCAAGAAAACATATATCATTAAAAAAAATTATGAATGGTTATTATCTCGTTATTACCTTCAAACTTGACATTTGAAAACCTAAATTAATATACTTGTACATGCATTTGGATTGAAAAATGTTCTATTTGATCAATTCAAAAAATGTAGGTACATCATTTTTTGGTGATTACATTTATGATATGGTTATATTACAAATTTTTTCCTTTTTTCCTTGTAATTATTGATCTCCACATATATTTTAGGCATGGAGTGAAACATAGTCATTCAGCATGCACTAATGGACTAGGGTATATAACATGGTTCCCCATTGATCCAAATGGTCATTTTACATCTAGATTCATATGGGTCCTTGATTTCTCATATTTCCATCACCATTAATAATGAATTTATAGATGAGGTTTTTTAAACCTCACTAAGGCCATAAGTCAAAGTGTCTTATGATTTTTTTCATTTCCTACATTTCACAAACCTTTAGTCTTGGTTTAAAGTTAATTATTTCTAGTTTTTAGTTAATTTTTTTATTTGGTTAAGTGTGAATAATATTATTATAATATTTTCATTAATTCAATTCATACAAATAATTTTTTCACTTATTTGTATGAATTAGATTCATACAAATAGCATGTTATCATTGAGAATGATATTTTGGGCATGAAGGAACCCATACCTACACTCCTCCACTTGAAACTTATCGACCTAAGGGTATCAAATCCCTATTCAAGGTGGTAAATAAATAATACCTCACCAATTTTTATTTAACTTCATATTTTGAACATTGAATGAGCTCATACCTATGTTGAATCACACCTAACTATTTAGATTTCTATTAGCCAAAACTTGTGTTGTATCACACCATTTTATGTTTGCTTTGCATTAATGTTATTGAAAAATGATAAGATACATACTATCAATAATTTCATAGTAATAAAATCTTAATTTAATTTTTTTACTAAGGAAGGTGGCTTGACTTTCTAGAGACTTTAGGGTTACTACTCTTGTATGGTTATTATAGAGTGCAGGTATAGGATATTTCAATGCCCAAACAATCCCATTGAATGGCAATGGGTGAGGTGTTATGTATGGATCACCTCAAATAAGGGTGAATATTCCACAAGAGAGGATTCCATAGGTCTCTAGCACAATCTTATGCTTGATCATCTTGGTGGTGTAAATGCAGTTGTATTGTCTAGAATAGATCTACCACACACAAACACATCCATGTACTTCAAGTGATGCCTCTAATACATTATAGATTTTCTTACCCTTCAACGCATACATAAATGTAGAATATCTATGTAATTTATACAATGTTTCATATATATATATATATATATATATATATATATATATATATATATATATATATTGTGTGTGTGTGTGTGTGTGAGAGAGAGAGAGAGACTCTCTTTTTCCACTACTATCAAAATGTAAGATATTAATTTTATCTCTTACAATTAATTTGTATGATATCAATTATAGTTCCTATAAGTGCCCCATTCTCATTAGTGACCACAACTCCTTGAACGCAATGCAAGATTTAATGCCCACATTGCTCATGCTCTCAAATCCTTAATTTGATGGATGTATGGACATATTTATGTTTTTAACTATAAAATACAATCAGTTTTCATCCACAAAAAATTTCATCCATTTTTATAGTAAAAATGAATAATATGTGAGCTCACATCCCTAAATACCCTTTCATTTATTGAACCCCGCTCAACTTTTGGTGTCTCTCTCTTACTTGAAAACATTTATTTTATGTTTGAAAATGACATATTGGCCATGGTTTTACTTTTTAATGGTAGAATATAAATTATATAATAAAAATAGATGAGGATACTCTCAGTACTCACCACGAGATATCTCAACTCCTAGAGGCAATGGGTGGATTATTTCATCTTTAATTATAATAAACATGTATTTGGAATTAATAGTCATATGAGTTTGATCCATATACAATATGATATTTTATACCATGTTTTTTAATAGTAACAAGATACATTATGTGAAGTCTTCTATCAAACAGTACGTATAATAGTTTGAGAATGTATATTTGAGCATATTGATAGCTCGCTTCACGTCCAAGTGGTATATTTTGATAACTAAGCCATAATACATTAATATTTCCTCATTTATGCCCATAAAGGAATGAGGAATAAACTCCAATTCAATGATTATTAGAACTTCTAAAAGATTCATAGCATAACAAATTTGTGGCCTCTAGTCCAGGCTTGTTTGGAATGAAGAAGAACTTATGCCCTACCAAATCATGACTGAGCAAAAACACATATGGTCACTACCATAAGGGTTTCAATATCAAACCACAACAAAGGTAGGAGTCCAAAGAAAGTGAAACAATTCAAATGTAGAAAGCAATACGCGACACATCCAAATAGAAAAAGGATATTTTTTCTTCTTACATTAGCGCTTCAAAAAATGTTCACAACCTTCTCTATTTGTATGGTACTGAAATCTAAAAATACAATACAACTCAGTGTTTGTTCATATTTTCCTTTCTCCTTTCTTCCCATATTTCAAATCTTTGAGAATATTAAAAACATGGTAATATAGTAATATTCTCAATCATTTGCATATAACCTTTATTTCTATCTTCCATATTAAGGTTCATGACAAAATAAAATATATTCAAGGTCTACACACCACATCATATATATGAGATCCAATCATATATATATGTAGGAAAGTCTATAAAAAGAAGAGATATCCATACCTATTTCAAATGTAGGCAAGTCAAATATGTCTTATTTTACCTTCTCTTCCTTTTTATCATGTTCTCCATGTCTACCTATGCTCTCTTTTAACTTAACCCACCTCTCTTTTATAGCATCTAGAACCCACAATTTGGCATCCATGGAAATGTAGGTTGTCAGTCATAATTAGCTCATACTTAAGATTCAAAATCACTTTAAAATTCATGCAAATAATCCTCCATGGATACATCCATTTCCATGTAAAAGGTAATGATAATAGGGAAAATTGAATGAGATTAGTGAAAATCCTTGGATATTTTTAACAAACTTATTCAACATGTGTAATTCCAAAATTCACAATTCTTTTAGTAAAATATAAAACATAGTTATTTTATAAAACAATATCAAATGCAAGATGAAATTATAACAAGGGAGAGGCATAAGAAGTGGTGCAACTTAACTTGGCACTTTTGTGGCGCCTAAATAGTGTCATGTCAACACTTAAACATTACCTTCGTAATTACCTTAGAGTGTCTTAAAATTTATACTTAAAATCTTTAGAATTAATGTTTTGGAATAACATATATTTTGTAACTTTTGAAATGAAAAAATTATGACATCACATTAAATATTATGAATATGACTATTATTTTAAAATTTTATACATGTCACAAATATAAAGTTGATAAGGTGTTGATTTTTTTATTATAAGTGAAGTATAATATAACTTATTTGATAAGTAATATGAAAATATATATGAATGAACTCAATATTAACATTAATTCTTGTAAATTTTAAATTAATGTGTGATTGAGATAGAGTGTACTAACAATTATACAATATTCTATGTACAAGTTTAAAATTGCATATGCATTGACTAGAATATCAATACACTAGAATTAAGTATACATATTTTTATACTTAAATAAAATTTCATCCACTTTTCATAATAAAAATGTACAAGATTTGGTGATGTGGTTGGTATCTCACCCTTAATTTTAGTTGATAGTTGTGTAACTTGGTCTTTGTGATGCATTCCTTCTTTGACCACTCCATGTAAATTTATTTATAATAAATCTATTTATATCTATAACATACATGCTCACAAATAAAAGTATATGTATCTATCTAATACAACAAAGATACAAAGAAAAAACATACATATAATACAAGTAAATGGAGATTAGACTTACTATATAAAATTTTATCTCCTAATATCTTTTACATAAATTTATTTAAGATATATTTTAAAACATTATATAATCTACTAAACATCCATTTCTATGTTTCAAAATATAATCATTACATAATATTCTAAACTTTAATGTGTGTCCCAAAATATTTTGATAACAATAATATTAGATACGAATTTACAAACTTTAAGATAACACTTTCACCTTGATGGTATTTTACAAACATAATACAAAATTGGAAGGTATTGACCCTTCTTATATTGAATTTATTGTTTTAAATTATTTTAAAAATATATATATAATTGTTTTTTTTTTTTTTTAAATAATTAAATTCTAATGATAATAGAGGAGACTTAACCTTATGACCACTTCTTACCCTTAAATCATAGTAGTAAGTTGTTTTTTTCCTCTCTCTCTTTCTCTTCTTTTCTCATTTTTGTGAGACAAACTCAAATATTACAATCTACATCATGATCTTATAATATAAAACATAGTTATTTTATAAAACTATACCAAATACAAGTTGATGTTGGCGATCAACCAACAATAGATTACACTTATGAAAGCAATAAACGCGAAATTAAATCAGATAGATAAGTAACTAGAATCAGATAATAGCAAGAACAAGAGATAAAAAAAACCACCCTAAAAATTTGTATTAAACTCTTTACAGAAGGAATACAATTGAAGAAACTTCTTTCTTCCACACCTCTCTTAGATGTATAGATCTCTCACTAGATCTCTTTCCCTCAAGAGCTCTCTCTCTCAAGAATAATCAACTCCAACAACCTGGATTGATTCAACTCTGTACTGTTCTTCAACATTCACATACAATAAACTATTGCTACTACAATAAGCTAAGAAGATCTAATTCTACATATAGAATTAGGAGACTTGAGCATGCACTTACAACCAACAGTTAAGCCTCTTGAACAAGGGCTCTAAAAACAATCTTACTAATAATAGAGACGCGAACTTAAGACTACAACTTAAACTCATCATGCAAACACTCGGTTCTGTCTTCGAAAATAGCTTTCTGGACGCACAAGTAACCGACGTCAGTTCCTGCCTACTTGCCTTTGATCGACGTCGATCGATCCATTGTCGACGCCGGCATCTCTTCAACTGCACCTGACTGATGTCGATCGCTCCTGACCGACGCTAGTAACTGTGTAGTCCTGAAACTGTCAAATGCACTCATATGTGAAGCTTTTAAGCTCCACACCTTAATAATCTCTCACTTTGAGATAAACAGCTGCACCAATACCTGTACAGCAACATCTTCTAGCTCCTCCATCTTCAACTCAATCATGAAGACCAACAGAAGTTGAATGAAGATTCAACTTCTCCTTTGTAACCGGCTTGGTTAACATATCAGCAAGATTCTTATCTGTATGGATCTTTTCCAGCTTCAACTCACCATCTTCCAATACCTGTCGTATGAAATGGTACCTTAGCTGTATGTGCTTTGTTCTTGAATGAAAGGCTAAATTCTTAGCCAAATGGTTGCACTCTGACTGTCACTATACAATATGCAACTCTTATGCTCCCTTCCAAGCTCATCCATGAACCGTGTCATCTATATCATCTCTTTGCTAGCCTCTGTGACTGCAATATACTCTGCTTCTGTAGTTGACAAGGCAACAACCTTCTACAACTTAGATATCCAACTAACCCCCGTTCCACCTACAGTGAAAACATAACCTGTAGTGCTCCTCCTACCATCCAAATCACCTGCCATATCTGAATCTACATAACCATGTAGAGAAGTATCTGAACCTCCATAGCACAAGTGCCTACTACTGGTACCTCTCAGATATCTAAGGATCCACTGAATTGCTTTCTAATGTTCCTTACCTGGATTGGCCATATACTTGCTTACCACTCCCACTGCTTGGGCAATATCCGGTCTAGTACACACCATTGCATACATCAAACTCCCTACTGCGGAAGAATATGGAACTCTACTCATGTACTCTACCTCATCATGTGAATTAGGACATTGTTATTTACTCAACTTAAAATGTCCAGCCAAAGGTGTGCTTACTGGTTTAGCATCCTGCATATTGAACCGTTTCAACACCTTGTCTACATAATCCTCTTGAGACAATATCAACCTGTGATTTTTCCTGTCTCTCTTAATGCTCATGCCAAGGATTTTCTTTGCTGGTCCCAAATCTTTCATGGCAAACGTTTGAGCTAATTTCACCTTAAGCTCAGAGATATCCTGCATGTGTGATCCTGCAACCAGCATATCATCTACATACAATAATAGAATAATATATCTACCATTATCTAATCTCTTAGAATACACACAATGGTCAAATTGACACCTACTATAGCCATGCTCAGTCATAAACCTATCAAATTTTAAATACCATTGCCTAGGAGCTTGCTTAAGGCCATACAAGCTTTTCTTCAATCTGCACACTAACTTCTCCTTACCCTTGACCTCAAATCCTTCCGGCTATTCCATATATATTTCTTCATCCAAATCTCTATGAAAAAACGTTGTCTTAGCATCTAGCTGCTCAAGATGCATATCCTCAATATCAACCAAAGACAGTACAATCCGTATAGAAGTCATTTTAACAACAAGAGAAAAAATCTCACCAAAATCAATACTTGGATTTTGTGCAAATCCTTTCACTACCAATCTAGCCTTATATCTCATCTGTCCATTCTCACCTTCTTTCAACCTGTAGGTCCATCTGTTCTTCAGTGTCCTCTTACCTGCTGACAATTCAACCAAATCTCATGTTTGGTTCTCTCTTAAGGACTCCATCTCCTCAACCATGCCACATTTCCACTGACTCTTGGACTCCACCTGTATTGCTTCTTCAAAACTCTCTAGTTCTCCACCATCAGTTAGCAATAAATAAAATAATGAAAGAGAATATCAAATTGGAGGCTTACTTACCCTTTCTGACCTCCTGATGGGTGTCTGAGACTCGTTCACAACATGCTGTCCACCCAAATTCTCTGACAGTGACCGACCTCAGTCACTTTCAGGCCTGCTACTGGCCGACATCGATTCTCCCTGACCGACGTCGGTGCCTGTCCTGCCGACGTCGGTCTTTGTATGGCCGACGTCGGTCTCTGTCCTGCCGACGTCGGTTCCTACCCTGCCGACGTCAGTCTCTGTGTTTTCCTGCACGTGATTATTTCTTTTTCTCACGAGCTCATTTTGGACCGTCACCTCATCCAATTCACCATTGCTCTGCCCAGATTGATTCAGCTTCCTCAGCTGATCACTATACATCACTCTTTCATTGAAAACAATATCACAGCTCCTAATTACCTTGTTAGTTCCTAGATTCTAAAGTCTGAAACCAAAATCATCTGAGCCATAGCCAATAAATGTGCACCTCATAGACTTAGCATCCAGCTTTTTTCTATTTTCTTTATCAATGTGCACAAAGGCTTCACAACCAAAAACTTTGAGATATGAGAGATCTACCTTTTTACCTGTCCATACCTCTTCTAAAATTCTACCATCCAGAGCTGTAGAGGGTCCTCTGTTAATCAGGTACACTGCAGTGTCAACAGCTTGTGCCCAAAACTGTAAGGGCAAACCAGCATGCAATCTCATACACCTTGCACGCTCCATTATTGTTCTGTTCATCCTTTTAGCAATTCCATTATGTTGAGGTGTCCTTGGAACCATCTTTTCCCTGTGGATTCCATGCATATAACAATAATCTCTGAACTTAAAGCTGCAGAACTCACCACCATTGTCAGATCTCAGCCACTTCAATTTTTTTACCTGTTTCATTCTCAATCATAGCTTTCCAAATCTTAAAAGTCTCAAATACATCAGATTTATTTCTAATACAATAGACCCATACCTTTCTTGTAGCATCATCTATAAACGAAACATAGTACTGTGATCATCCAATGGAAGCAAATTGAGCTGATCCCCACACGTCTGTGTGAACAAGCTACAACTTATGCTTCTTCTTAGTTGACCCAGTCTTGAAAAAACTAACTCTTTTCTATTTTTCAAATACATAGTGCTCACAAAACTCTAGATCTATGCCTTTTAAATCTGAAAGCATACATTTGGACTTAAGAATTGACATACCCTTCTCACTCATGTGGCCAAGCCTTGAGTGCCACAATTTAGCATTCACATCTGAAGTAGATAATACAGAAGGAGAATTGTTAGTAACACAATTACACAAATAGAGAGTACCTACTCTCTTACCTCTGGCCATAACAAGTGCACCCTTGGTCACCTTCCAATATTTTGCTGTGAGAGTTACTATACAACCCTCATCCCCTAACTTTCCTGCAGAAATCAAATTTCTCTTCAAGCTAGGAACATGCATCACATCTCTCAACACCCATGTGTTGTCATTCTGCATCTTCAGCTGCACTTTACCTTTGCCAATTATTTTACAAGGCTCATCATCCCCTAGATACACTATTCCAAAATCTCCATGGATATAGTCACTAAAATATTCTCTATTAGGGGTAGCATAAAAAGATGCACCAGAATCTAACACCAAAGATTTTATATTATTATGCAAAGAGAATATTAAAGCATCTTGTGCAATACCTGCAACCTTTGCTTCTTCTTTTCCTTCGTGTTGATTGTTCTCTTTAGGCTTTGACCAGCAATCTCTGTTTATGTGCCCAATCTTTCCACAATTTCAGCATTGTGGCTTCCTGCCATTTCTAGATTTGGATCTTCCTCACACCTTAGACTTACATTTTGATCTCCTCTTGCTCTTATCTTTTTACCTCCCCCTGCTCTCAAAACTTAAAGCGTTCCCAGATGTCTCTTCTATGCTTTTCATGCGAATTTTCTCATTCAAGATAACACTAACAACATCCTCTACTTTCAAAATATTTGATGCAGATGCAGTATTGCTAACTGCCATTACTAAGCCATGCCAACTTTCAGGCAAAGAACATAATATTAAAAGAGCTTTTATTTCATCATCAAATACTATATTGACTGAACTTAATTGATTCACAATTCCATTGAAATCATTCAGATGAGTAGACACAGATCCACCTTCATTCATATGCAAATTAAATAACTGCTTCATAAGATATACCTTATTAGAAGCTGAGGGTTTTTCATACAAATTTGCTAAAGTAGTCATTAACTCTATCGTAGACTTTGCCTGTGATAAATTAGATATCACAGTGGATGCTAGACTCAGTCTTATAGACCCCAGAGCCTTTCTATCAAGAACTTCTCATTCTTCATCATCCATGTCTTTGGGCTTCTTTGCAATCCCACCTAACGATAAGTAGAGATCTTTCTGATACAGATAGTCCTCTATCTGCATTCTCCAATATTGATAATTTTTGCCATTGAACTTCTCCATTCTCAGTTTACTTTCTTCTGCCATTACTTCTCCCACTCAAACAAAAATCTCTGCAGAAACTCCTGTGAGTACCCTGTAATCAATACACCCTACACAGATCTGAACCACCTGTTAGTGAACCTGAGCTCTGATACCACTTGTTGGGGATCAACCAACAATAGATTACACTTATGAAAGCAATAAACGCGGAATTAAATCAGATAGATAAGTAACTAGAATCAGATAATAGCAAGAACAAGAGATACAAGAAACCACCCTGAAAACTTGTATTAAACTCTTTACAGAAAGAATACAATTGAAAAAACTTCTTTCTTCCATACCTCTCTCAGATGTATAGATCTCTCACTAGATCTCTTTCCCTCAAGAGCTCTCTCTCTCAAGAACAATCAACTCCAACAACCTGGATTGATTCAACTCTGTACTGTTCTTCAACATTCACATAAAATGAACTAATGCTACTACAATAAGCTAAGAAGATTTAATTCTACATATAGAATTAGGAGACTTGAGCATGCACTTACAACCAACAGTTAAGCCTCTTGAACAAGGGCTCTAAAAACAATCTTACTAATAATAGAGACGTGAACTTAAGACTACAACTTAAACTCATCATGCAAACACTCGATTATGTCTTCGAAAATAGCTTTCTGGACACACAGGTAACCGACGCCGATTCCTTCCTGCTTGCCTGTGACCGACGTCGGCCGATCCATTGCCGATGCCGGCGTTTCTTCAACTACACCTGACCGACGTTGGTCGCTCCTGATCGACGCCGGTGACTGTGTAGTCTCGAAACTGTCAAATGCGCTCATATGTGAAGCTTTTAGGCTCCACACCTTAACAGTTGAAATTATAACAAGGGAAAGGCATAAGAAGTGGCGCAACTTAACTTGGCACCCGTGTGGCATCTAAATAGTATCATATCAAACACCTAAAATTTAACTCCATAGTTACTTTAGAGTATCTTAAAATTTATACTTAAAATCTTTAGAGTTAATGTTTTGAAATAACATATATTTTGTAACTTTTAAATTAAAAAAAATTATGACATCACATTAAATATTATGAATATGACAACTACATTTCCTTGTTACAAATTATTTTGAAATTTTATACATGTCACAAATATAAAGTTGATAGGGTGTTGATTTTTTATCACAAATGAAGTATAATATAACTTATTTGACAACTAATATGAAAAAATATATGAATGAACCCAATATTAACATTAATTCTTGTAAATTTTAAATTAATGTGTGATTGAGATAGAATGTACTAACAATAATACAGTATTTTGTGTACAAGTTTAAAATTGCATAAATCGACTAGAATATCAATACACTAGAATTAAGTATACATATTTTTATACTTAAATAAAAATTCATCCACTTTTCATAATAAAAATGTACAATATTTGGTGATGTGGTTGGTATCTCACCCTTAATTTTGGTTGGTAGTTGTGTAACTTAGTCTTTGTGATGCATTTCTTTCTTTGGCCACTTCATGTAAATTTGTTTATAATAAAATTATTTATATCTATAGTATACATGCTCACAAATAAAAGTATATATTGTATCTAATAGAACACAGATATAAAGAAAAAACATACATATAATACAAGTAAATGAAGATTAGAATTATTAAATAAAAATATATCTCCCAATATTTTTTACATAAATGTATTGAAGATATATTTTAAAACATTATATAATTTTCCAAACATTTGTTTCTTTAATCCAAAATATAATCATTACATAATATTCCAAACATCAATGTGTGTCTCGAAATGTTTTGAGAGTGATAATATTAGATACAAATTTACAAACTTTAAAATAACACCTTCACCTTAATGGTATTTTACAAACATTCCAAACTTGGAAGGCATTGACCCTCCTTATATTAAGTTTATTATTGTAAATTATTTTAAATATGTGTGTGTGTGTGTGTGTGTGTGTGTGTGTATGAATTTATTTATTTTTAAATAATTAAATTTTAACGATAATGGAAGAGACCTAACTTTATGACCACTTCTTACCCTCAAATCATAACAGTAAATTGATTTTTCTCTCTCTCTTTCTCTTCTCTTCTCATTTTTGTGAGACAAACTCATATATTACATTCTACACCGTTATCTTCTAATATAACATATAAAAATATCATAAAAAGCCTTTAAAACAAAATCTAAACAGAACTATTTTTTTCCCCTCCCAGTAGTATTATGGGCTCATTTTATTCAAACCTTGGCAGCTTAGTATTTATTTTAAAAATGGGTGGATAGGAAAGCCTTTTAGAGCATACAATGTTTATTTATATGATGCTTCAATTCCCTCAAGAGTTTTTCCTTTAGTTTCAGGAACGAACAACACCACAAAGACCAATGTAAAAGCACATATTAAAGAAAACACCATGAAAGTTCATGCAACATACATAGCCACATGAGTTCATTAATAAAGTGCAAAATGTGTATTTGGATAAAAGAATAAACAAATGTAAAGTCTGTTTTAAACCTCCAGAGCTCCAGTTTAGAAGCCAACTAAATTTTTGCGTGACCAGCGAACGCGAGAACCAGTTAACCAATGTTGCTACTCCACCACCTATGCCTCTCACATCAGTAGGAAGAATCTACCAGCTCAACAACAACAAAATTAATTAAATGTTTTTTAACAATGAAATTGGAATTGGAATAAATTATATACTAATTCAAATTAATTCAGTTATAACCAATCATAAATTTATTATAATAGTCAATTTATTACCTCGGCTATGATAATCCATGGCACTATTCCAACACCCAGAGCCGTAAAGACAACAAAACCCTGTCACCAAACTCATAATGGATATGAAACAATTTGTTAAATAGTTTGTCATGTATATATTTAAATTGTAATTTTGTACTTATTTTTTTAAGTAAACTTTAAAGTTATAATTTTATTTTATTCCTGAAATTAATCTAAGTGTAATATTTATTATTATTATTATTCTTATCAGACTGTGTTTTCATATCATCGACCTTTTTTTATTGAGGGTACAATATATTTATATATATTGATGAAACATTGGGTCAAAAGTTTAGAAATGGATCTGGAAGCAATGTTCGAGGATAAGCGTGTTCAAGGATAACCCTGTAAGCCAAAAGTTAAATGAAAAATCTCTTTTTTGCTAAGTCTTTTACTTGTTTATTCTTTTAGAGAACAAGTGAAAGGTGATTTCTTTCAGGCCTATTTTGGTTTCATTTTCCTTTCGGGAAAATTGTGCAGACAATTTCTCTGAAGGAATTCTTTCTCCTTTCAACGAAGTGTTCTCTCTTTGAGAGTTTTGTCTTGGTTTATTTCATTCAAATGCCAGAAAATCTTCGAGAAAATTGTTCCGAAAGAATTGTTCCAAGCAAAAGTTCTGAAAGATATCTTTTAAAGCGAAATGGCCAAAACAAAAAATCCAAAGGATCATTTCAAGAAACCCAAGGGATTCGGGAAGCTTCATTTTCAAAAATATGAAGGGTACCTTACCTTCAGAAAGGGACCATTTCACAAACCCAAAGGGTACCTTGCAAAAGTCCGAAAGGCATTTTTTCGAAGACATAAATTCCTTCGGACAAATTGTCTGTGAGAAAGCGAAACAAATACTTGAAACGAAAGTCTAAAGAAATTGATGACGGGCTCACAAATGTCAAGTTTGAGCCCTTGCAAGTAGCCATTGGCATTTAAAAGACCAAAAGACACTTCACAACCTATGGACTCGCACCAACATAAATAAGATAAATTTAGGAAAACCAATGTCCTTAGATTGGTTTTCCATCTACAGGGAAGATCTAGTCTAGGTTTCAAGGCAAGAGTTGGTAGGTGAAGTTAATGGGGAGTCCTTGTTCTTCGACATGGCCATCATCTCCAACCAATAGCCGACAAATGTAAAAGCAGTGTGGCTCAGTCAAGTTTATAGATGTAAATTTTTTTGTCCTCATACATAAGCAGACAAGTGGAGGATGGCGTGGAGATGAAAGATAGAGATCAAGCAATTAGAAAAGATAGCTTGGGCATTTAAGACGTTCCAAGACTTTTCCTTATTAGTGGACCATGACATCATCATCCTCAGCGAGTTTTGTCTTCTAGTGTATTTCTCAACCAATGAGAGCACTGGAAGACTTTTGGAGCTAATGGCAGTTATTTTGTTGGAGAAGGATTAGTTCTAATTAACCCAAATGTGGGTGAGAATTCATGGAGGGTGGTTGGATCTCATTTATTGATTTTTGTTTGCTTGCCTCTTCTCTTTAGGTATTCCCCTTTTTTATGTCTTGATTCTTTTCAAAAGAATATATCCTCATTTGACAAGGAAGACCCTGTCAAAATTTGTAAGAAAGAGATTTTGAAGCAATAAAGATTATTTTCACCTATCATTTATTTGAAAAACATGTTTAGCAAGCTTGTGCATGATGGCCTTGTGAAGAAGTGTTCTTCCATGTCCGTTGCCCTTCCTTCTTACCTATTTTCAGGTATTTTTGGGTTAATTGCAGGTCTGAACTTGAGCTCTTTCTGCGATTAATGGACGCTTGGTGTGAATTTCAAAATTCCTCTCTACTTCATATATGGCTTAGTGAGCCTAGTTTATGAAACACTGATGCAAATTAACTGGTTGTGAGGTTGTGTAAGCAGGATTATATTATGTTGAATTAGTGTTTATTTCATGCTTATGTGGGTCACTCTCTATTTGGTGCATCACCTTTCTTAGTTTAGTGTTCCCTTTTTATGTTATCTTTCTCTCCCTTTTCCTTGGTCAAGAATAGGTATTAGTGTGTGGGAGCAGCTTAAATGAAGCATCTGAGGAGCTAGCCTCATTAAAAATTATAGAGGTTCAACCTCACTATAGGATGCCCACAGCCTGAAGTTGCTCTAATTTTGTAGCTGGGAGTGAAACCCTGAAAAACTGTCCCACAAGGGTGCAATTCCACTCTACAACAATAACCAACCTTTATTAAAAAGAGAAAATAAAATTAAGAATCATAAACTGTGTTTTTACTAGTATCTTTTTTATTAATAAAATATTGAAAATACATGTATAGTTAAAATATTTTAAAATAAAAAATAAAAAAGATTGTTTTTAAGGGATATAAGTGGAAAATTATAAAGTATTATTTATTTTTTATTTTTTTTAAAAAGAACAAAGTCTTAGATTATGACCCCATATATATATATATATATATATATATATATATATATATATATATAAGAGTAAATGGAAAATTAGAAAGTAGGTAAAGATTTATTTGAGAGGAAAAAACATAATGCATATTATCATCTTTAAATAAGGGATGGAAACTAAAAATAAATATCCAACTAGAAGCAATTAGTAGTGAAACTTATTAGAAATAAAGTATATTGTTATCAATTTAGTAACAACTATTTTGAGCCATTGATATTCATGCAATTTAGAAGAGCAAGTTATTAACTTTGAGTGATCACATAAAATGGATTGTTCCCAAATTATTAGATGCCAAACTTTACAATTGGCTAAATAATATATAGGCATTTCGATTGGTTACAGTGAAAATACTAATTGGTTTGAATGAAAACAAGGTAAGGACCAATAAAAATTTATAAAATTAGTTAAAAAATACATCTAAATTAATATATATTATTTTAATTATATAATTTACAACTATATGACGCAGGGGCATCTCAAGTTAATGCGTTGTTGTGATGGACAAGTATTGAAGGGAAGATGTATCAACGTTTAAGTTCAATGTAACTTGTGAGATCAAATTTAATAAGTGAAGCCCTGTATACAACCATGGTCATTGTCTTGGCCCCTTTAAAATCCCACCTACCTCCTTTGCCACCCAACCACATCTACCATGATTTTGAACTGTCGATGCATGAGATTTTGTTTTTTTGTTTTTCAATTGCACTAGTACATCGACAAAGAAGTACATATTTATTAATGTTTTATTTTTAATCTTTATATTGGGAATAGGGTGATACAATGTCAGAGACCCCAATGGAAGGGGATAAAAGAGGAAAAATAGAAGTGATCAACTTGAATGCATCACCTAACAGTGTGTCCAACTTTGTGGTTAATTGAGTAACAATATTAGAAGAACAATTGCAACCCCTCAAGCAAATGATGGATTTATCCTCAATTACCATTGAAAAAAATAAAGTGATCGTTGAGCAATCTATATATATCAAAATTTTAGAGATATCCTTGGTAGAACTTAAATCTTCCTCTATCGTAGTCATCACCAGACACAACAATTATGAAGAGCCAGCCCACCTTTGGGCTAAATTGATGACTAGTAAAAAAGAACAAAATGATTTGGCCACCAAAGTAGAATCTATGAATTTGAATTCATGGGTTCAAGTAGTGAAGAAAATCAAGAAACCACCTCCACTTGTTGAAAAAGTAATACAATCAAAGTTTGAAGAAAATAAACAAAGGCAAGCTAAAGCCCTTAACTTATGAGTCAAAGGATTAACCAAAAAAGAAGATGCCATCCAAATAGCATCCAATTTCATAAGCCATGATTTAGATCTACCCAATATATCACCTAACAGAGCTTGGTTCAACCAAGATGAATCCTTAATTATTATCTTTCTCACAACATGATAGATTGGAGGCATTGAGATCAAATAATAATCTATTTGGTCATATTGAAAAAAACATTATGTTGATGAATATTTAACCAAGCTAAAACAAGAATAGGTCAAAGAAAGTGTTTAAAGCTAGAAACAAGGAAAGTGGGCTATGATTCATAATGGTAGGGCTTGGATCAAGGATTTTCCCCCTCATTGGTGGATTAAACATTGGCCCATGTCTACATGATGCCAGAGTTCGGAGCCCCAGTCCACAACCTCAATTACAATTGTAGTTTGGAATTGTGGTGGTTCTTTCTTTTTTGCCCTAGGTTCTTTTGAAGATGTGATTCTTAACTAAAATATTGTGTTTCTCATGGAAACCCATGAAATTAAGGAGAAACCACCCCTCATATACAAGATACTCATGGATAAGGGTATATAGCCCAAAGCTCCAACATTGAACAATAGGGTCTAGTGGAGTAACTTACCTCTATAGAGATGGCTACGAATCCTCTATCCAACTTGAAGGATCTGATGAATTTTTCAATATTTTAATGGATATCACTAGAAAGAAGACCTCCTTTGCAAAAGGTGTTTAGTACTGCTTATTACTTTCCCATAGAATACTTGAAGTGTGCTTTAGCTCTTGAGGGTGAATCTCCCTTTGTAGACTTGCAACTATAGATTACAAAATATTCTTCCATTGGTGAGGTACTTCTTGTTCGAAACTCCAATTCCTAAATTGGCCAAATATAGTGTGCTAGACATGATCTTCATAGTGACCCATTGATGGTTTATGAAGTTGACCATCATGAATCAGGACTCCAATGATATTCTACAGACTCTAATGTGAATGCTTATGGCGGGCACCTAATCAAGTTTAGTGAATCTCATGACCTTGTTATTTCTAATGGTATAGAACACTTCCCTTAATCTAGAGGCTTTAGTTCTTTTCCTCATCTTGGTAGAGCCAATGTAGTAGACTATGTCATATTCTATAAATCTTTATCTTTGATTTCAAATTATCTTCAAGTTTTGACTTCTCCCCTACCTCTCACAAATCATGTTGTTCTCTCTTTTCATATACCACTTGCCAAACATAGTACACCTTCCCCTAGGCTCTCTCGCCAACATACTACTATTCACTTTGACCATGCATGTGATGAGAGCTACACTAATATTATTAAAACCAACTTCATGAGAATTTATGAGACTTTAGACCCAATTGAGAGAGCTAATAATCTATCCTAAAAAATTATGGCTACTACCCTTAATGTTTTCCATCACTCCACTCATATTACTAGACCCCATAATGCCCATGGTAATTGCCCTTGAAATGCTTTGTATGATGTGGATTGTAAAAATGTTCACAAGCTAACTAAACATATTATGACCCAAACACTCTCTAAAGCCAAGCTAGTCCAAAAATTATATAGAACTATTCTTAGGAAGAAAAATGACAATACTTGGAATAACAAACAAAGAGTTATCCTACACAAAATCTAATTCAATCTGAAGTCATTATGGAGATTGTTTTTACCTAAAGAAATCGTTTGTGCCATTACTAACCCCCATACATGGTATACATATTCCACCTCTCTCTATGATGTTCCCAATCAACCCCCCTTCCAAATGAACCCTAGACCACTTAACTATCATTTCTTCACTGACAAGATGGTCCTTAAGGCCATTTTTAAACTCAAGTCTAATAAAGCCCAAGATGTGTAAAATTTAAAGGCTGGATTCTTCCATCATAGCCCAATTGTTTTTATCATCCATATCTCTAATACTATTAATTTAATTTTCCCTCGTGGTTTTCCCCCAATTTGGACATCCCATGTTATTCATACCATCTTCAAATCTAGATATTGTCTTCAACCAGGAAACCACCATACCATCATGATTGGGTATACTTTGGCTAAGCTTTTTGCTATAGTGATAGATGATTATATCTCCAAGTGGACAAAGACAAAATGAATTCAAGGAAAAGGTCAAACACGATTTAGGAAGAATCACCAAACAAGTGATCACATGTTCACTCTTGCTGCCATCATTGAAGAAGTAAAGGCTAACAAATGGAAGGTATATTGTTGCTTTGTAGAATTCAATAAGGTATTTCATACAGTACCAATGCATCTTTTGATTCAAGGTCTTAAAGACCTAGGTCTTTTTGATTTAGTAATTACCCTGGTAATGAATCTATATGAGGCAGTTTTTGGACATATTCATACCAAAATGGGCACAATCGATAACATCCATAGTACCATAGGTGTGAAACAAGTTTGTTCACTCTCACCTACTCTTTTTGGGCTCTATGTTATTGAAATAGAGGACCTTATCTCCACAAATTTGGGTGGAATGAGTAGGTGTAGCCTCTTTAAGATTTACATTGCTATTTTATTATTTGTAGATGACATTTTTTTTTGCTTTCACACTCAATCACAAGTCTTCGAAATCAACATGATACATTGAGTAATTTTTGTGATAAGAATGGTCTTGAAGTAAAGCTTGCAAAGACAAAAAACATGGCATTCAACGTAACCAAGAAAATAGTATCTACAATAAATTTGACATAAAAAGTAAAATAGGTCAAGGGGGTGCACTCTTATACCTACTTGGGTGTGCTTTTGTTTGGACTGCCTTTTAGACTTGTTCTTGCAATAGAAGCCTTGTTGAGCAAAAGATATGCAATTTTGACATCATTGGAAAGACATTGCTCCAATTTCAAGATATCTAGACAAAGATTCAACTTTTCCATACTTTAGTTGCATCCACATTGTTGTATGGCCCTGAGATTTGGATCCCATACTTGAGACATAATTATTTCAAATGTCTGGAAGGAGTTTTCATCTCCATGTTATCAAATAACATTTTAGCCAAAAGAGTAGTTCCTCACTCAATTATTCTTGCAGAGTTCAGGGTATGTCCACTCCTTATCTCAATTTTCTATGTTATCACTATGTTGCATAGGCTTCGATGCATGGTAGATCATTTCTCTAGTTAGAATGCATACCCATTCTTGGCACTTCAATATTCTATGCAACTTGCCAAACAAGGATGCAACTCTTGTTGGTATGCAAGAGTTATGGCTCTCCTCTAAAAGCTGGATATTGATATAAAAAGACTACATCCTCTTGGTTTTTATAATAACATTTCCCAACTCACTAAGCATGAAGTCAACAGAGGGATCCATGAAGAGATTAGTAAATCTTACTTGAAAGTTACATCATTCAATCCCAAAGAACCTTTGAAACCAAAACTTTTGTGCCATTATTTCCAATTTTATTCTTGCTTTCATGAGGATCGAAATCAATTTCTTGGATTCATGATGAAGACATTGACATCATCTTTAAGGATCCCTTTAGCTTAGTTTCATGTTTTCTCTCATTAACTCATAATGGAATCTGATCATAACCTCAAATAGAGTGAGCGTATATGCCAATTATGTTTTCTTGAACCTGAAAGTGAAGAGCATTTTGTATTCAAGTGCCTTTTCTACTATGAGATTCGTGGAAGGTAACATTCTATTTTTAGATATTCCCATGGATCCTTGAGGAGCTTCATTCAGTATGAAGATTAAAAATGTTTAACCTTGTTTATTCATGAAACACTTTAACTTCGACAAAGAACATTCAAATTGATGTTTTCACACAAATAATTCCAAGGATATCAATTCTTAATACCAAGTAATGGACTTAAGGAATCTGAAAAGGCTACATGCACAGACAACTTGGTATAGATCTATAAGGCAACACACATTCTACTAGTTTGAATATCTAGGGCTCTCAATAGTAGAATCGTTGTTTCTCATTAATTTTGTTTCTTTTGGAGATGCTTTTGGCACTCCCTTATTGTATTGGTTTTATGTAATATGTTCTTCAATCCCATAAGCCATTCATGGCCTGCTGTGGACATTAATATCTAAATTAAATAAAATTATTTATTAAATGCATACAACCATGGCTTAATAAAATACAGAGAGGAGATTGCATATAAAAAAGATGAACGAAGGACTGGTTTGAAAAAGAGGACAGCATATATAGGCTCGGGGCACATTTTGCTAGGTTTGGAAATTGTCACAAGTATGGAAGTGTCCCACTTTGAGGAGATAGCTAGACAAATATCTTTTGATAGGGAGAGAATATTCTTGAGAGTGACCTATGATAACAGTCCTTTAAGAATCATGAAACCAATCCCTCCATCGAATTACAGCCATAGTGGAGTTGTATTCCTCTTCTTTAATGTTTTGTGGGTAATGTAAGAGCTTAAAGCTCATTATTCCAGGTGAAGACAAACTAAAAACAATTGTTATATATTTGTGCAAGATGACTTCTCAAATGTCTTGTGTGGTTATAATCTAGCATTTTTTTTCTTGATACAGGACTTAAGGATTGAAACAATCATGCCCTTTTTATGGAAATAAATTTTAGTGTGTTTGCAAATGATGATGCATATTATACTTGGCCTTATATAAACCTTTGCTTGCTTGTTTTGAGTTTGGTTTAGAATTAGGTTGTTTAGACATATCTCTATTCACTTAGAACATTGCCCAGTCCTACACTAGAGTGGTATTAGAGCCGAGGTTAAGATTTGAGAAGAGATTAGAGAAAGTGTAAGAGTGCATAAGGGCAAGCACGGTCTGTAAAAATTATGTGAGGATCAATAATAAATCTAGCCTAAAATTGGAAGAAGGGAGTGCATATGTCTTGACTTTAGGTTGGTAGGTGTCCAACTGGGCATTGTGAGTGAGTTTCCTACATAGGATTGTTCCCAAGAAGGAGATTTACAACAATGGGAAGTGTCAAGATGGAGACAAAATTCCTCCAAGGAGAAGAGTAGGATAAATTGTAGCAACAAAGGTTGTAGGGAGATTAGATGGAGTACTAGAAGCTATGAGAGATATGAAAGCAAGAATGGAAGCTCTTGAGGAAGACAAAAGAAGAGCTTGTACACATGGAAGAGATGATAGTGATAATAAAAAGGAAGAAAAGTGATAATAAAAATGAAGAAAGCATTGAAGCAGAGGAGAAATAAGATGAAGTCATTGGAGAAGCATTGGATGTAGGCGAGATAAGGTTAATTAGAGCTATCTCCAAGATTGGAAGAGGGACAAAGATTGAGGTGCAATACTTCTCAAGGACACTAGACCTTAAAGAGTTGATTAGCTGGTTGAAAAAAATGGAAGAGTACTTCAGCTATGATGAGATAAAGGATCCAAGGAGAGTGAAGGTAACAAAAACCAAGTTGAAACGCCATTTTGCTCTTTGGTGGAAAGAGGTGTAACTTAACCAAGGGAAAAAATGGGAAAAAAAAAGATCACCAGATAGGATAGGATGGTGATAAGAATGACGACAAAGTTCTTACCAATGGATTATCAACTTGACTTGTTAAAGAGATTGTAGAACTTGAGGCAAAGAGAGCTTAGTGTAAAAAGTTACACTATGGAATTACACAAGATTTCCATCAAGTTTAGTCACAATGAATTGGATCATCAAGTATGAACATCCAGGATAAACTAAGTATGGTAAGGTTGTGAACAGTTGAGGATATCTATTAGTATGCACTAAAATCCAAGGAAATTTTGTCAATAAGATAACAAAGCTCTGCTAGAGGAAAATTTGTCAAGAAAATAACAAAGCTATACTAGAGGCATGGGTGGTTTATCTAGAGGGAAAGGACAAATAAATGCAGCTAAAGGAAATCAAAGCCATGAAGAAAAGGACAACACTTCTCACAATCAGAAAAATAGTCATGAAGCAATAGGAATAATGTACCATGCAGGAGGAAAAGGTGGATTTGGAAGAGGTAGAGGTGGAGACTTCTATAGAACTTTTTATAGCTGTGGTCAAGCTAGACATTGGTATTTTGAGTGTCAACAAGCAATTGGAGAAGGACAAAGGAGAAGTAAGGCTAGTAAACATAGAGCTTAAGGTGATGAGGAGTTTGTAGCATCCACGAATCAGCCAGATGAACCTGAACAAGGGGAGACACAATGAAGAGGATTTTATTAAAGCCTACAAAGGAGGAAAATTGGTTCATTCAAAGGAAGAGATTATTTAGATAGTATGAAAGGCAATAGGTAAGTGTTGTAAGTTCATAATTGACTTTGGAAGCGCTGATAATCTATTTTTTTTTGAAATGGTAAAGAAACTAGGATTGAAAAGAGTAGCTCATATGCATCCTTATAAAGCGTCTTGGCTGTAAAAAGGCCATCAAATCTTGGTTGATAAACAATGTCTAGTAAGCTTTCAAATAGATACTTACAAGGATGAGGTATGGTGTGACATTATTCCCATGGATGTGTGCTATGTTCTTTTAGGTAGAGTTGTCAATTTGATAGAAGAACTATCCATGATGGTACGGCAAACATCTATGCCTTAGAGAAGAATGGTAGAAAGTATATCGTTAGTCCATTAAAAACCAAAGATGAAGAGGTGGAAAATAGTCCAAGGACCTTGGTAGTGATTGGAAGACAATTTTTAAGAGAATCCAAACAAGAAAATGTGCGTCTTGCTATGATACCCAAGGTGTTGCAGGTTGGGATGACAAGTGACACTAGTGAGATGCCTTTAGAGGTGAAGGGTTTGTTGAAGGAATTTGATGAAATTGTGTCAAAGGAGATGCCAAAAGATTTGACACCAATGAGAAGCATAAATCACCAAATGGATGTGATTCTTGGAGCAAGCTTATCTAACAAGACTTCCTATAGACTGACTCATACAAAGAATGAGGAAGTCAACAAATAGGTGCATGAATTGTTGAAAAGAGGGTTGATTATAGAGTCTTATCCCATGTGTAGTGCCTATTGTACTATCACCCAAGAAGAATGGTGAGTGGAGAATCTCATGGATTACCTAGGAAGAACAAAGTACTTCAGCAAGATTGATTTGAAAAGTGGGTATCATTAAATTAGGATAAGAGAGGGAGATGAATGGTAAATAACATTTAAGACTAAAGAAGTGTTGTATGAATGGTTAGTAATATCATTTGGGCTAGCCAATGCTTGTATCACTTTATTGGGTTAATGAATGAGGTGTTGAAATCATTCTTGGGAATTTTTTTGATTTTTTTTCTTGATGACATACTAATTCTCAACAACAACAGTGAGGAACACTTGTTATACATTAGGCAAGTCCTATAGAGGCTTAAAGAGGAGAACTTGCTGATCAATCTTTCAAAATACAGCTTTATGAATGATGAATTGGTATATTTGGGGTTTGTTATCTCTAACAAAGGGTTGCAAATAGATTAGGAAAAGATAAAGGCAATTGTGGAATGGCCTATGCCCAAGAGAACGTTTGAAACCAAAAGTTTTCATGCCTGACAAGTTTTTACCAGAAATTTATCAAAAAAATTAGTGGGATATGTGCACCAATCACTGAAACCATAAAAGGAGACAAGAGAGTTCAAATGGATGGTGGCAGCAGACAAGAGCTTTGATATTTGGACGAAGAAAGTCACTTAAGAGCCTGTTTTGTCATTCCTGGACTTTCCAAAGTATTATAAGTGGATTGTGATGCAAACAGAAAACATTAGAGTAGTTCTCAGTCAAGAAGACAGACCCATAGGTTATTTTAGTGAGAAGCTCAATGATGCTAAGAATAAATACTTTTTCTATGATCAGGAGTTTTGTGCCATTAAAGAAGTGGAGGCATTATTTGCTTCTTAAAGAGTTTGTGTTATATGTTGATCATCATGTTTTATAGTGTATTAACAGCCAAGGAAAGCTGACCCAAAGACTTATGAATTAGGGTAAAGTTCCTACAAAGTTACTCCTTTTTTCCTTAAGCATAGAAGTGGGAAATCAAACAAGGTAGTTGATGCTTTGAAAATGAGAGTAAAAAAGTTGGTTTTGATACAATGAGGAAGTTGTACAAAGAGGATGTCAACTTCAAGGATGCTTGGACAGTGTGTTGAGCCAAGTAGCATGGATAGAACACCATGGCTGGACAGTTTCATACAAAATGGACTATTCTTTAAAGTACAGAAGGTTTGCATACCTCAAGGATAAATGACGGAGATCCAGAATAAGGATAAGCATAGTGGTGGATTGACTAGACATTTCAAAGCAAACAAGACCATATCTCAGCTGAATGAGAGATCTTACTGGTCGAAGATGAGAAGTGAAGTCATAAAATTTGTTCAGGGATATAGAGTTCTTCAGCATGCCAAAGGAAGGAGTCAAAGCACAGAACTTTATCAGCCATTGCCAATACTTGAGATGTTGTGGGATGAAATAAGCATGGACTTTGTGCTTGAACTGCCTAGAACTTAGAAAGGCAATGATTCAATGTTTATTGTTATTGTTAGATTCTCAAAAATGGCACATTTCATAGCTTGTAAACAGACCAATGATGCTACACAAATTGCTATTTTTTTCTTTTTGGAGATTGTTAGACTGCATGGGCTACCTACAAACATAGTTTCAGACTGAGACACTAAGTTTGTGGGTCACTTTTAGGGGACCCTGTGGAAAAGATTGATTACAAACTTGAAGTTCAAGTCTGCATATCACCCACAAACTGATGGGCCGACCAAGGTTGTCAATAGAAGCTTAGGTAACTTGCTTGGATGTTTGGTTGGTTAAAAATCCAAGCAATGGGATTTGGTGTTGCCACATGCAGAATTTGTAGACAATGATTCCATGAATAGAAGCACAAGTAAAGCCCTATTCAAAATTGTGTATGGGCACAGCCCAGGGGCTATTTTAGAACTAAGGAAGCTTACAGATCTAAAAGGTCATTTGAAGAGTCCTGAAGGTGAAGAGTTAGCTGAATACATGAAAGACTTGCATAGACAAGCAAAGGAAAAGCTTGAGCATAGCAGTGAAGTCTATAAAGAACATGCAGATCTTAAGAGAAAAAAGAATAATTTTGAAGTTGGTGACCTAGTCCTTGTTTGTCTAAGAAAAGAGAGATTTCCAAGGAAGACCTACAGCAAGCTAAAATGGAAGAAGATTGGACCTTGCAAGATAATCAAGTTTTTGATGAATGCATATGAAATAGAGCTACCAACTGAATTGGACATCTCTCTAATCTTCAATGTCTCAGACTTGTATGCATATCATGGAGAGGTACCACAAGAAGGTGAAGAAGATGAAGCACAAATACAGAGATGGCAAGAACAGCTGCCTGAGAAAGAGCGGGAGGAAATTGAGTCAATTCTGGACTCAAGAGTCGTTAAGCAAACTAGAGGCAGGGAATATAAGAAATGCCTAGTCAAATGGAGGAACAGAGCTGCTGAAGATGCATCATGGTTGAGCCTAGCTGAGATTAACCGGTAGGCTTTCAACTTGCAGCATTCCAACCCCTATCTGTGAGAAGGGGCTCACAATTCAATTTTGTAGGGGCATCTCAGAACCGTGAGCTAATGTGATGGACAAGTTTTCAAGGGAAGACGCATAAATGTTTATGTTGGCTGTAGGAGTAAATAGAATAAATGATGCATGCAATGGTCATTGTCCTGGCCCCTCCAAAATCCTACCTACTTCCTTTTCCACCCAGCCACATCTATCATGATTTTGAACTGCCAATGGGTGGGATTTTGTTGTTTTTGAATTACTTACTAAATGCATACAGTCGTGGCTTTAAAAGAAAAAAGAGGAGAGCACAGATAAAAAAAAGGAACGGAGGACTGGTTTGAAAAAGAGGACACCATATACAGGCCTGGGGCACGTTTTGCTAGTTTTTTAGATTGTCACGACGTTGAAGCATCCCACTCCAAGGAGATAGCTGAAATAAATATTATTTGACAAGGAAATAGTATTCGTGAGACTGACCTGCGGTAACAGCCCTTAAGAAGCATGAACAAGTCACTCCAGCCAGTTACAACCATGGTGTAGTTGTATTCCTCTTATTTGATGTTTTGTGGGTAATGTAAGAGCTTAAATCTCATTCTGGCTGTAGACAATGTAAAACAGTTGTTAAAACCCAGTACAGGCTGCCTTCTTCAAATTTGATGTGTGTGGTTAGAATCTAGCATTGTTCTGTCTTGATACGGCCCTTAAGGATTGAAATAGTCCTGACCTTTTTTCAAATCAGTTTAAATGTGTTTGCAGATGTTGATGCATATTATATTTGGCCTTATATAAGCCTTTGCTTACTTGTTTTGCGTGTGGATTAGGATTAGGCTCCCTAGACAGACCTTTGTTCACTTTGAACCCTGCCCAGGTCTGCACCACCATAAATATTTTAAAAAAAAACTATATATTTAAACAACTACTGAAACTGCCAACTTGCCAAGAAACAGCTTTGCAATGGGTTTTCCCAGGAAATGCTCAGGTTACTAGTAACAGATGCCCTGCTTAATCTTTGTAGATGACAGTTAAGCTGCACTTAAATTAAAAAAGGAGTGATGCATGTTTTGATCAGTGAACTTCTATGGTAACATATCGTTTAAGCAATGCTTATAGGGGTAGTAATGTAAATGGAAATTCCAAGAATTTGAGGATGTGGTGGTTAATTTCTACAAACAAACATTCACAAAATTTTATGGTAGCAAGCATTTTCAACATTTTTTAGAGGGTCGGCTATGCCTATCAAAATGGTATGTAAATTGTAACCCTAACTTACCAAAGTAAAAATCACAGCCAAAATATTACACCATTGTTCCAGAAGAGAAGCTCCATGAAGATGGCTCTGTATTAAGGCAAGACAGAAATGTATATAAAATTGTAATGTGTTATAAGCAATAATAGTGCAAAGTATACTACGAGTTACTATGATGAAAATTAAAAGAAGGATTGTGTGGGATTACCTTTAAATACAATGCAAGAGCTGCAATTGCAAGGCAGATAGTCATTCCTCCTGCCGAAAGCTTTTCCATAAAATAAAAGAAATTGCAATTTTATATTAGTGAACTCTTTCAGGTTATGTTGTGTGTGTATTGGTAAATAATTTTGGTAGCAACTAGATTTGGACTCACAATTAATAAGAAACATCTTCCACTTCTGTCCACTAAAAGTCCACTCACTGCAGACATTACAATCTGTCCAAAAATAAGAAATCTCGTAAACTAACAAAATTTAGTTGTTTGCTCAAAAGGAATAAGCAATTATGATTGTAATCAAGGAGTTGGAAGACTAGGAAAAGTGACACAGCGTCTGCAGATGAAATTCCTGTTACATTTGAAAGTTACAATAAATTAAGTTGCTATCCATTTTAAGTTGATATTCCATTTTTTTCTCCTAATGTTTAATCTTACAGTAACAAATGTATTTGTTTGACAAAAATCTTAGTGAAAATTCTTGACAGAGCTATACCTACTCCATATATTTTTAAAGAACTCACCAATAGATTCAAAAACAGCAGAACAGTAAGACACAATACCGCCAATTCCATTCAATTGTTGCAAAGAAAGCAATATAATGCCAACTAAAAGGTAATAAATTATATATATAATCGTCTATTTTATTTGGCTGTACAAGAATGAAATCGACTTTTTTTATTATAATCAACAATTATATCCAGACATATTCTGAAACTATTTTAAAATTGGTATTGATATCTTAAATATATCTATTAGAAAAACATCTAGAGATATCAATTTCAAAGCACTTATCTTAGATTTGTCACATATCACATTGATTAAAGACTATTACTTTCTCAACAAATATAGATGGACTCAATCTGCTGGGCTTGAAAATATCTTTTAAGGGAAAAAAAAGAAGACTTCTCTAAGCAAGAAGAAAAAACTTATGTAAAATTAAACGTTAAAACTATCTTAATACAGTCAGATGAATATCTAGTTTAAAAATGATCAATTATTGTTAACATCTCAGAAACATTGCAATCCACCAAAACCCCACCTATCAACATAATAATTGGAGGAGTAAGTGTAGGAAGGAATGGATAGCTTGTACCTGTGTAAGATGATCAACATGTAGCCTATCTCAATATTGTTTGTTAGTATTCACTTTGGTTATCATATAATTAGAATTAAATAAACATTTCTTCTATTTTTTAATTTTTAGCAAGTCAAATTAATGTGCACCTTAAACAGCATGCAGATCTCTTTAGATTAATTTTCATGTTTTAAATCTCTATTCAGGTGTTCAGTTTATTTTTAGCAAGTCAAATTAATGTCCACCTTAAACAGCATGCAGATCTCTTTAGATTAATTTTCATGTTTTAAATCTCTATTTAGGTGTTCAGTTTTGTCTTATATATTGTAAATCTCTCCGGAGAGAGTAGAAAGGGAGAAGACAGCAGCCACTGTATGTAAGGAGAAGATTGTATTTATTATATTTCTTTCAATTGGTATCAGAGCATGCGTTGCAGGAAATTCTATTATGCAGTTTGCAAGCAGCTATTGTAATTGTAACCTCTCATTCAGCTTCCTCATTTCACGCGTTGACATTCTCTCTAGCATGGCTAATGGAAACTTACCATTCCAGCTTTCTCATTTCACAAGAGAGAATGATGAATACTGGAATATCAAAATGAAGACACTGTTATTGTTCCAGGAACTCTGGGAATTAGTGGAAGTTGGATTCAATGAACCTGCAGATCAAAATGCTATTAATGCCTTGACAGCAGATCAATGAACTCATCTAAAAGATAACAGAAATAAGGACAATTGAGCCCTGTTTGGTATACAATCTGCATTAGATGTTTCAATCTTTCTCAGTATTGATGGCATGACAAAATAAAAGGAGCATGGGATGCTTTGCACACTGCGTACAAAGGATCTAAGTTTGGTGCAGGAAGAAGAAATATGACTCAAATAAGTCAAGGGCCAACTATATTGAGGATTATTTTGAACAATCAGAACACTTTACATTATTCATGTGTGGCATGGCAAAAGAATGACATAAAGATGTGTGGTTCCTAGATAGCACCTGATAAAACCATATGACTGGTAATAGTGATCTTTTTGTCAAGTTAGATGTATCTCTTCGAAGCCAAAGCCAAGTGATATTTTGAGATGATAAAAAGTCAAAGTGATGGGAAAAACTTAAAAGTACCCTTGCCGTGAAGACCAAGCAAGGAGATACAACATATATTCATGATACACTGCATGTACCAAAATTACAACATAATTTTCTGGGTATTGGCCAGCTCATAGCAAAAAACTAGAAAGTTGTGTTTGAAGATAGCTGCTGCAAAATATTTGTTAAATCAGACAATTATCATCTTGTAGCAAAGGCTCAAATGATAGGGAATGGGTTATTTCCATGAATTTATTGTCCAGTAAAATGCATGCCCTCAAAGCAATGTGCTTATGGCACAAACACTATGGACACCTGAGCGTTCAAGGATTGAGTTTCCTTCACAAGAAGCAAATGGTGAAAGGACGTCCAATAATTCAACCAAGAGAAGAAGTTTGTTCAAGTCGTGCATTTGGCAAGCAACATCAAGATACCTTTCCAATGAACAAATAATGGAGGGAAAAAGCTCCTCTTGAGCATGTCCATGCTAACATCTAGGGAGATGTGCAGGAGCAATCTTTAGGTGAGGATTTATATCTTTTGACTTTTATTGATGATTTATCTCGCCATACTTGGATTTAATTTATTAAGCATGAATCAAAATCTTTCAAATGCTTCAAGCATATAAAGGCAATGGCTGAAAAGCAAAGCAGGTACCATCTCAAGGTACTTAGAACTGATAGAGGAGGATAATTCAATTCAAGAGAGTTATCTGATTTTTGTAGTAATCAGGGCACCAAGAGGCAATTGACTGCCACCTAAAATCCCCCACCAAAATGGTGTGGCAGAAAGAAAGAACGGTACCATTATGGAAATGACACAAAGCATGCTGAATGCAAAAAACCTTCCCAATAGTTATTTGGCGGAAGCAATGGAAACTACAACATACATCTTCAGTCCTAGTCCCACTAAGTCAGTAAAGAACATGACTCCAAAGGAAGCTTGGAGTGGTCATAAGCCCTATGTAGTACATTTTTTGGTCCTTGGTTGTCCAACATATATACATATTCCACATAAGAAATGGAAGAAGTTGGATGTAAAATCCCAGCTTTGTATTTTTTATGGGATAGTCTGTTGAAACTAAAGTTTACAAATTTTATAATCCTATAAAAAATAAATAGATTGTAATTCAACGTGTGCTTTTCAATGAAGGGGGAGTGTGGCAATGGAAAGCAAGCAAGAAACACTAATAATTGTGGAAATAGATGATGACATCGCTCCTCTCCTTCCCACAAGCTCTAGTGGTAGCTCAAGCTCTAGCAAAAGCTCAAGTTTAAGTTGTCCATGCTCAAATTTTCATGGCAGCCCAAATTCTAGAGATAGTTCAATTTCTTCTTCAAGAACTTTATCATCAAGTTCTAGTGGAAGTCCTAAATCAAGTCCAAGTCCCCCAAGAAAAGGAAGAAGCCCGAGATAAATTTATCAAAGACATGCCGATATGAACCAACTATTAATTTTTTCTTTATTTAGTCAAATTCAAAATGAACCAACTATGCTTGAAGAAGAAACAAAAGAGACAGTGTGGGTTGATGCTATGAATAAAGAGATGGCAGCCATTCGTATAAATAATACATGGTAAATGGTGCAACTTCCAAAAGATAAATAGGTGATTGGCATAAAATGGATCTATAAAGTGAAATATCAAGCTAATAGTTCTAAGAAATGTGTAAAAGGCTAGACTTGTTTCCAAGGGGTTTGCACAAACACCTAGAGTAGATTATTGTGAAACCTTCTCTATGGTGGTAAGACTTGACACCATCAAAATCGTTTTGGCAATTACTGCACAAAACAAGTGGACTGTATGTCAAATGGATGTGGAATCAGCCTCCTTCAATAGTGATGAAAAAGTCTATCTGGAACAACCAATTGGATATGAAATTGAAGGCAAAGAATAGTTGGTTTACAAACTGAAGAAAGCTCTTTATGGGTTGAAGCAAGTTTCTCGTGTGTGGTATGCAAGATTAATAGTCGTTTCTTGAAGAATGGTTTCAGCTGAAGCAAGTCAAAGCCAACCTTGTATGTCAAACATGTTGTAATGAAATACTAATTGTTTTTATTTATGTTGATGATCTTATTTATACAGGCAATAGTGAAAAAAACAATGGAAAAAAAAACGAAGAATTGAACTAGGAATTTGACATGTCAGATTTAGGGTAAATGCATTATTTCCTTGATATGTTAGTTCATCTACATTCAAAAGGCATATTCATTTCACAATCCAAGTATTTATAATATATTGGAAAGGTTAAAAATGAATACCTTCAAGGCAGTTGCAACTCCAGTAGCACTTGGTGAGAAATTGACCAAGGAAGATGCAAGTTCCAAGGTTGATGCTACTCTATACAAAAGCTTGGTTGGAAGCCTAATGTACCTCAATACAACTAGACCAGATATTATGTATGCAAATAGCTTAGTATCCCATTTCATGCAGGATCCACATGAATCCCATTGATGTGCCGTAAAAATAATATTTAAAGTATGTGAGTGGTATAACCCAAACTTTGGTATAAATTATTCTTCGGCTGAAGATTTTGAACCAATGGGATATATAGACTTTGATTGAGTTGTCTCAATGGATAATTGAAAATCAACTTTTAGTTGTATTTTACTTTTCTCACTTGGATCTGGAGTTGTATACTTGAGTAGCAAGAAGCAGGGAATTGTCGCTCTCTCCTCAACAAAAGATTAATTCATGGCTGCCACAGCAGCAAGTTGTCAAGCCATATGGCTTAGAAGGATCATGCTAGATATATAGCTGTCATAAGAGCATCCAGCTACTATTTATTGTGGAGCACCATAGAAATGATAAAGAACCCCATGTTTCATGCTAGAATGTATCACATAGAGATCCGTCATTGCTTTATTAGAGATTTGGTGCACGATGGGCAAGTGGAGATACAGTTTTGTCCAACAATTGAGCAAATTGCTGATATTTTGCACCAAAGCCCTTCCAAGGGAACGTTTTGCAGAGATGAGACAACAATTGGGAATTACCCCATAGTTCATCAAGGGGTGAATGGAGTTAATGCTCAGCTAAATTAAGTGTAGGAAGGAACACATGTCATGCAACTATGTGTGATGATCAACACATGTTATGTAGTCTATTTCAATATTGTTTGTTAGTATTTATTTTAGTTATCATATAGTTATTAACTAAATAAATATTTCTACTATTTTTAGCAAGTCAAGTTAATGTCCACTTTAAATAGCATGCAGATCTCTTTAGAGTAATTTGCATGTTTTTAATCACTAGTTAGCTATTTAGTTTTGCTTAATATATTGTACCTCTGTCTAAAGAAAGATAGTAGAAAGGCAGAAGCATAACAGCACCTGTATGTAATATAATATATTTATTTTTTCAGTAAATAAATTATCTTTCTTTTGTAATTTTCTCAGTATAATGTAAGTGCAAAATTCTATTCTATTTCTTTCAATAAATGTCAATTTTACGGAGCTTGTTGGGCTTGAACAAGATATTTTTGTCTTGATATTATATTATATTATTCAGCCAATAGACTGAACAACGTTTCTACATGTATGGTAGCTAGACACATATGGATGTGGTAAAAAAAATGGGGACAAGGGTTCCGACATCAAGCCAATTATTTTCTGCCACATTTAGATTAGAATAGTAGAAGCCATGGTAAAGAGGTAAAACCATTCACATGCACATTCTATTCTTGAGATTCGGAAGTAGTATATTTCTTATATTGCTTAGTTCAGTGGTGCAGTGTATGCCTAAACAAATAGTAGGCTTTATTTACCTTTCAAATTTTAAGAACTGTATTGCCAATTTTTTTATTTTTTATTTTGTTCTATTTACATTTCATAGGGCTGGAAAGGGAGTAAACAGTAATGAAGAAGTTTGGGAGAGAGATTGATTTCATTTCATATCCGAATTCATTCATTAAGTTGTGATTGTATATATTAATGAAGATGCATTTTTTACAAAATGGTGCAGACTTGGGCAGAGTTCCAAGTGAACATAGATCTGCCCAGGCAGCCTAGTCCTAACCCACACTCCAAAGACAAGCAAGCAAAGGCTTATGCAAGGCCAAATGTAATATACATCACATGTAAACACACTGAGACTGTTTACAAAGAATGACAAGCCTGTTTCAATCACTTAAAGGCCAAGTCAAAACAAAATAATATCATATTTCTAATACACACAACAAGTTTTACATCAGACGGTCTGCACATGCATCAAAAAAAGCTATTTTGATTGTTTATTGCTGTCAAATGACGTTTCTTTCAGCTATCTCCTTGGAGTGGGACGCTTCCCAAATTCATGGCAATCTCCCAAGACTGACAAAATGTACCTCATGCCTGCATATGGGGTCTTCCTCTCCAAAACAGCCCTCTATTTTCTTATATCTGTGGTCACCGACTGCCATAGATAAGGAAAAAATAGATCTTTTCAAATGAATACACACATCCTTCGAAGTTAGTGGTAGCCCTCCATCTCAAATATGTGTTACCTCTATTTCTTTTTAGCCACAGTTGTATCCATAGAACAGGCAATTCAAACAAAGAAGATCCCGCCCATTTGCAGTTTGAATTTGAAGGCAGGGTGCATTAAATGGTGGGAGAGGTAGGTGGGTTTCAAAGAGGAGCCAAATCGCAAAATATGCAATATAACTAAAAAATGAATATTAAACTAAATGCAGATTATCTTGGTCCTGAGATGCCCCTAAATCAGACCTCCTCTGTTAAGTTAATTGTGAGTTCCTGCTCACGGATAGAAGTTAAAATGCTGCAAGTTGAACCCCAATCTCAACTGGGCCCAACCATGTTGCAACTTCAGTAGGCCTGTTCCTCCATTTGACTAGGTATTATTTGTATTCCCTGCCTCTGGTTAGAATGACCACTCTTGAGTCCAGAATTGACTCAATTTCCTCTCGTTCCTTCTTAGGCAGCTGTTCTTTCCATCTCTGCATTTGTGCTTCATCTTCTTCACCTTATTATGATACCTCTCCTTCATTATAGGCATACAAGTCAGAGACATTGAAGATTCAAGAAATGTCCAATTCAGCTGGTAGCTCTATCTCATATGCATCTGGCAAAAAAGTCTTCACAATCTTGCAAGACCCAATCTTCTTCCACTTTAGCTTGTTGTAGGTTTTCCTTGGAAATCTCTCATTTCTAAGATGAGCAAGGACCAAGTCACCAACTTCAAAATTATTTCTCTTCTCTAAAGATCTGTGTTTTCTTTATAAACTTGGTTGCTACGCTCAAGCTTTTCCTTTACTTGTCTATGCAAGTCCATGTATTCAATAAATTCTTAACCTTCAACATTCTTCAAGTGACCTTTCAGATCCGCAAGCTCTCTTAGTTCTGAAATACCTCTTGGGCCATGCCCATACATAATTTGGAATAAGATTTTTACCTATGCTTCCACTTACAGAATCATTATGTGTAAATCTGCCTATGACAACACCAAATCCCACTGCTTGGGTTTCTCACCAACCAAACATCTCAGCAAGTTAGCTAAAACTTCTATTGACAACTTCAGTCTGTCCATCCATTTGTGGGTGACATGTAGAGCTGAACTTCAAGTTTGTATTCAGATTTTTCCAGAGGGTCATCTGAAAGTGACCCACAAACTTAGTGTCTCAATCTGAAACTATGCTCTTGGGCAGCCTACACAACCTAACAACCTTCTTGAAGAACAAATTAACAATTTGTGTAGCATCATTGGTCTCTTTACAAGCTATAAAATGTGTCATTTCTGAGAATCTATCAACAATAACAAAGATTGAATATTTTACTTTTTAAGTCCTATGTAATCCAAACACAAAGTCCATACTTGAGTCATCCCATGGCCTCTTTGGTACTCGAAATCACTAATAAAGTCTCACGTTTTGATTCCTTCCTTTGGCATGGCGACAAACTCTTCAGCCTTGAACAGATTTTAGGACTTCACTCCCCATCTTCGGACAATAGCATCTCTCATTCAGCTAAGATATGATCTTGTCTTCTCCGAAATGTCCAACCAATCCACCACTATGATTCTTCTTAATCAGGATCTCCCTCATTGATGCTTGAGGTATGGAAAATTGTTGTCCTTTAAGGAGTAATCCATCTTGTATGAAATATTCTAGCCCTAGCATTTTGTCCATGCTAGTTAGCTCAACACATACTACCCAAAAATCCTTGAAATCGGCATCTTCTTTGTACAATTCTCTCATTGCATCAAAACTAACAACTTCAGGTCTCATTTCAATCACAATGCTGATCTTCTACTCAAAGCCGAAACTACCTTGTTTGATTTCCCGCTTCTATGCATAAGGACAAAAGAGTAACATTGTAGGAAATCCACCCACTTCTTGTGTCCTTGGTTCGATTTGTCTTGGCTATTAATGAATTGTAAAGGGTGATGATCAGTATATAACACAAACTCTTTAAGAAGCAAATAATGCATACACTTCTTTAATGCCTACACAATGGCAAAGTCTCTTTAGGAAGCAAATAATGCCTACGCAATGGCGTAAAACTCCTAATCATGAACAAAGTATTTTTTCTTAGCAACATTGAGCTTCTCACTGAAATAAGCTATGGGTCTGACTTTTTGACTAAAAACTACTCCAATGGTTGTTCTGCTTGCATCACAATCCACTTGAAATACTTTGCAAAAGTCTAGTAATGCCAAAATAGGCTCTTTAGTGTCTTTCTCCTTCAATATTTCAAAGATCTTGTCTATTGCCACTATCTATTTGAATGCTCTCTTGTCTCCTTTCATGGTTTCAATGATTGGTGCACATATCCCACTGAAATTTCTGATGAACTTGCGGTAAAAACTACTAGGCCATGAACACTTCTAGCTTCAAACATGCTCTTGGGCATAGGCCATTCCACAATCGCCTTTACCTTTTCTAGATCCAATTGCAGTCCTCTGTTGGAGATAACAAACCCCAAATGTACCAATTCATCCTTCATAAAGTTGCATTTCTTAAGATTGATTAGCAATTTCTCTTCTTTAATCCTCTGTAGGACTTGTCTAATGTGTAACAAGTGTTCCTCCTTGCTACTGCTGGAAATCAGTATGTCATCAAGAGAAGCAATCACAAAATTGCCCAAGAATGGTTTCAGCAACTCATTCATTAACCTAATAAATGTTCTAGGAGCATTGGTTAGCTCGATTAGCATTAGTAACCAATCATACAGGCCTTCTTTAGTCTCAAATGCTGTTTTCCATTCATCTCCCTCTCTTATCCTAATTTGAAGGTACCCACTTTTCGAATCATTCTTGCTGAAGTACTTGGTTCTCCCTAGGCAATCCATGAGATCATCCATTCTAGGCGATAAAAACCTATATTCATTTTTTATCTTGTTAAATGTCTATGAATCCATGCACATTCTTCACTAACTATCTTTCTTTGGTGCTAGTACAACAGGTACTGCACATGGGCCAAGACTCCTAGTAATCAGCCCTCTTTCCAATAGCTCATGCACCTGCTTGTTGACTTCCTCATTCTGCACAGGGATCAATCTATAGACAATCTTGATGGGTAAGTTTTCTCAAGTAATCAAATCTATATGGTGACTTATGCTCCTCAATGGTGGCAGCCCTTTTGGGAGCTCCTCTGATACAAGTTAGTCAAATTCCTTCAACAAAACCTTCACCTCTAAAGGTATCTCGTTGTTGTCACTTACTGTCCCAACCTGCAACAACTTGGGTATCATAGCAAGACACATTTTCTTGTCTACATTCTCTTAAGACTTGTTTTCCAGTCACTAGCAAGGCCCTTGGACTGTTCTCCATGTCTTCATCTTTGGTTGTTAATGGATTGAGGATATGCTTTCTACCATCCTTCTCTAAGGCATAGGTGTTTGCTCTACCATCATGGACAACCTTTTATCAAATTGCCAATGCCTCCCTAAAAGAACATGGCACACATCCATGAGCATAATATCACATGATACCTCATCCTTGTAAGTACCTATTCGAAAGCTTACTAGACATTGTTCCTCAACCAAGATTTGATGGCCTTTTTGCAGCCAAGACACTTTGTAAGGATTTGGATAAGCTACTCTATTCAATGCTAGTTTCTTTACCATTTCAATTGAAACTAAATTATCACTACTTCCACTATAAATTATGGCCTTACAAGACTTACCTCCTACCTTATAGACCGTCCTAAATATTCTCTTCCTCTGAATGGGCTCATTCTCTTTCTTTGTAGGCTCCTCTTCATCATAAGTGTCTCTCCTTATTTAGGTACATCTGGCTGATTTGTAGATGCTACGGACTCTTCAAAACCTTGGGCTATATGTGTACTAGCATCAGCTCTCCTTGATCCTTCACCTATTGCTTGTGGACATTCAAAAGAACAATCTCCATCCTGACCACACTTCTAACAAGTTCTATAGAAGCCTCCGGCTCTACCTCTTCCAAATCCACCCCTTCCTCTTGAATGGTACATTATTCCTCTTGCTTCATGGATATTTTTTCTAATTTTTTAAGTGTTGGCCTCTCTATCACGATTGTGCTTACCTCTAGTTGCATTCATTTGTCCTCTCCCTCTAGAGAACCCACCTCTGCCTCTAATAGAGCTTTGTTGTCTTCTTTATTAATTTTCCTCAGTCCTCAGTGCATATTGATAGTCATCGTCAATTGTTAGCAGCCTCGCCATACTTAGTTCATCTTGGACATTCATCCTAAGGCCATTGATGTACCTAGCAACCTTCTCATGATCCAATTCATTGTGATCAGACATGATGGAACTCTTGTAAAATTCCTCAGTGTAACTCTTTACACTCATATCTCTCTACCTTAAGTTCTGCCATTTCTTTAACAAGTCAAGTTTGTGCTACCATCACTCTCCTTGGATCCTCTATCTCATCATATCCAAAGTATTCTTCCATCCGTGTCAACTATTCAAGGTCTTCAGTCCCTGAGAAGCATGGCACCTCCACCTGTGTCCCTCTTCCAATCTTGGATATACCTCTGATTAACCTTCTTTAATCTACATCCATCTCTTCTCCAGCACCTTCACCTTCTTGCCTCTCTGCTTCAGCTCCTTCTTCCTCTTCAATATCATTTTCATCCCTTCCATGTGCATGGCCTCTTCTTCTATCTTCATCAAGAGCTTCTGTGCTTGCTGACATATCTCTCATAGCTTCCAGTACTCCATCTAAACTCCCTGCAACCTCTGCTGCTACAACTTCTCGTACTCTTCTCCATGGAGGCATTTTGTCTTTGTCTTGACACTCCCTTCTTCCACTTGTAGACTCACAAACTTATTATTGGTCCTCACACAGTTGTTGCAGACCTCGCTTGCCCTTATGGACTCTCACACTCCCTTTAATCTCTTTCCAATAGCTTAACTCAGCTCTGATACCACATTGATGCAGACTCGGGCAGAGTTCCAATTGAACAACGGTCTGCTCAGGCAGCCTAGTCCTAACCCACACTCCAAAGACAAGCACGCAAAGGCTTATACAAGGCCAAATATAATACACATCACCACCTGCAAACACACTAGGACTGTTTACAAAGAATGACAAGCCCATTTCAATCACTTAAAGGCCAAGTGAAAAGAAAACAATATCAGATTTCAACTACACACAGCAAGTTTTACATAGATGGTCTGCACATGTATAAAAAAGAGCTATTTTGATTGCTGATCGCTGTCAAACAACGCTTCTTTAAGCTATCTGCCTGAAGTGGGACGCTTTCCAAACTCGTGGAAGTCTCCCAAAATCAGCAAAACGTGCCCCAGGCCCGCATATGGATCTTCCTCTCCAAAACGGTCCTCTGTTTTCTTCTATCTTCGCTCTTTGACTGCCATGGATAAGGACAAAATAGATCTTTTCAAATGATTGCACTCAGCCTTCGAAGTTGGTGGTAGCCCCCCTTCTCAAATATGTGTTCCCTTTATTTCTTTTTGAGCCACGGCTGTATGCATAGAACAGGAAATTCAAACAGACAAGATCCCACCCATTTGAAGTTTGAATTTGAAGGCAGGGTGCATCAAGCGCTGGGAGAGTTGGGTGGGTTTCAAAGAGGAGCCAAATCACAAAATATGCTAAATATAACAAAAAAATGAAAACTAAAGTAAATGCAGATTATCATGGTCCTGAGATGCCCCCTGCATCACAAAACCTTTGGATTGAATGCTATGCAGCAGAAGGGCAGGTATTCCAGGGCAGATAAACATCAGATTTTTTTTCCAGCTTTTGTAGAGATTCTCTTTGAGATCACAAAATCTAGTAACTAAGGTCTTTAAAATTGCAGTATTTATCTTGTAATATGCTGAACATGGCATCTAAGGGGCTGTATCTGGTAAAAGTACATGAAAGAGAAAGTCGGAGACAAAATCTTAAATTCATTATATGTATCATATGCGATACCTTATAAGCTAATAACTTTAATTATAGGGAACTATGTTTATTGATAGCTTTGAAAAAGATGTAAACTAAGAACGTAGAAGTAGAGTAGTACAGATAACGGCATCAAGTATCTTCGCTTGCATAAATCTGACAATTTGATCGTGGCTACATGGTTAGTGTCCTCCATTATCCTCTGGAAAAACGAGGAGTTTGAGTTAGTGGTAAAGCAAAGTTTTGGCCTTAAAAATTATTTCTCAGCACAACTTTACCGAAAGTCTTAAAATGAGTTCATGCAAATTGAAAATTGGAGGCAAGAATGTTTGTTTTAGATTTATTTAGAGACATAAATTAGAAAGGAAGGGCTGAAGCGCCACCTTTATGTCAAGAGACTCCATAGAAATATCAGCATTAGAACCTCGAAGAGCTTGTAGGGAAGCTCTGAATTCTTCTTCTCTGCCCATTTTACCCTTCATGTATTCAAATGTATGTTAGATAAATTATCACATTTTCTATAGATATGAAGCCATTAAAATTTTCTTTAAAGGTCTAAATTTTGATTTCAAACCAACTCACAAGCCATCTTGGAGATTCTGGAACAAAAATGGCCCCGATTGTCATAAGAGCAGTTGGAACTATACCTACAGACCCAGAGAACAGGATTTCTTATATGATATCTATCAATTTTGTAGATAAGTTGTTTAAAGTTATGAATAAACTGTCTCATCTTAATTGAAAGATACCATAATATTGTTTGAAAGATACAATTACGCTTATAGGAGTAATTTACAATGGCAACAGTTGATGGTGTACCGTATGTAGCAAAATATTTATGACTTTTTCATCTATTTTTGATATCCATACTAACCTAAGAATGCAAGATGTCTCCATGAAATGTATATACCTATCAGATAGACCAGCAAAATACCAACATCAACACCAATCTGTTCAAAGCATTACACAACTTTTTCACTATTCATTAGAAGGGATCTCCCTTCATTTAGAAAATAAAAGAAGGATATATATTTATATTATCATTATAACATAAACTGTTCTAATGGAGGTGACGACAGCCAGCCTGGTTGGGCGAACCACTGTTATCCTTATACAAATATAATAAGGCAAGGGGCTCTTTAAAAAAACTCACCGTATTTATTGTTCCAAGTGCTCCCCGTGAATCATGTGGAGATATTTCTGCTATGTATATAGGTACCTAATGCCACCATTACTCATGAAAGTCAATTCACACAAAATATATTCAACAAGCTCTTATATTATTCACACGTTAAAAAAGGCTTGTGGCCATGACTTACAGTGATAGAAATGGATCGTGCTGCCAACCCAGTAAACAATCTGCCTAGATACAATAACGATATATCCTGTAACAGATAAGAAAGAGTATGCTTCATGAATGAACATTTTTTATTTGGAAACTCACCATGTTATATCAAAAGGTTCAGATAGATTACCTGAGAGAAATACATGCAAAGGCACCCAATGATGTTGGGGATTCCAGATAAAATTAGCCCCTGTGCGTATAAATTTTTATCAGTTCATGTAAACTAATTGATATTTATCTAACTACAGGATTTCTATGTAAATATATTGATTTTCATCTCACCCTTTTTCGTCCCATATAATCTGCAATTGGACCTCCTGCCAAAGCTCCCACCATGGCACCAATGTTTGGTAATGAACCAAATAAGGAAAACTTTTTCGTAATCAAAACACACCGTTAAAATTTAGGTGAGCCTGATGTTATTCATACCAGCAGCAATATAAAACCAGTAAGATCTATTATAGATGTCAACTTGTTGACATTCAATATATGAATACTCCACTGTTATCTACGCTTCTTATATATATCATGCATGCTTACTTTATAATGACTCCATACTCTATGTTATGTTCAGGAACCAGATCCATGGCCTGTTACATGGTTTTCTCCATGAAGTTGGGTACACACAAAATATTCAAAACATTGAAACCTGTTCATAATGACTCAACATCCTGTGTTATGTTCGGGAGCCAGATCCGTGGCCTACTACATGGTTTTCTCCCTGAGGTTGGGTAGATACTCAATAGATACTCAAAACATTAGAAATTGTTTCACGGAGCATAATGGATCCCAAAGTTAATAAATCCAACATTTTTCATCGTGAATATATATATAATCTTAAATGGAAATAAGCTAAGAAATTCACTTGAGGGAGGGTGAGGCTGAGATCACTGATAATTGCATTTTGTACAGGTGATGAATACCCACACTGCAACAAGGAAAATCCCATTTGTGAGTCACATAAATATAGGGTACGTTAGTTGTTGATGAAAATAATATCAAAGAGAAGGGATGGAAAATATGATATGTGGGGAAGTCCTTACTATATAACCATATTGAACGCTACCCATTGCAGCAACTAGTGTGGCAAAAATAGCAGTAACAGCGATTCCTTTGGCATGATAATCATGTTTTTCTTCCAACAATGGCGCCTGCTTCTGCAATTCCTCATCCATTTTTCCCACTATTCCAAGACAGAAAGTAATGCGAGTATTGAAGTCTGGGAATTTGGGCGGCGTCTGTACCATAGTAGATGGTAATATCAATAGAATGGTGCTTCAACGGATTGACGTCGACGTGTACCACGTGGTTTTTATTTAAATTGCGTGGATGAAATTATGGTGTGATTTGACTCTTAGTTTGGCTTTTTTAAGAACTTTTCATATACCGCTGTCTACACAGATTTGCTTTTTGAGTGCGTGCATGCAGATGCATATTACGTGGATTCGAAGATTTGTTCTTTATACAAACAAATTGTAAATAAGTAGTTGTTCCATACTCGAATCTCATGACCATTAATCATGTTTCACATTATTTGCTTATATGATGATGTGGTAATGTGTTATGCAGAGAGATATGTTTTGTTTTAAGGTGAATTTGAGCAATGGTGAAGTGGTGGTAAAAGGTAAGACTATATAGATAATAAAAATTATGAAAGATTTCAAGACACATTAGGTTGTGATGGTGAAAGACAATAACAAAACATTTTAATTGATGGATTTGAAGAATATGAAAAATATAATATATTATATTATTATACTGAGAGGCATTCTACAATGATATCTTAAGGGATGTTTTATAATAGAATGAGGAGTTATTTCAAATTTAAATTTAATGACAATTTGATAGTCATTTTTTTTAAAATTCTATCTAAAAACTCAACCTACATTATTATACCATATTAACTTAATATAATTTTATAAATAAATAATAATACAAATAAAAATCTAACCAATTTTATTATACATATTAAATTTTATATTACTACATTATCAAACCTGAATTAATCTATTAAATAAAAATCACATAACTAATATGTAAGACATGTATAAATACAACCCACACAAATTACAGTCGATATAGAAATAATATATGCATATGAAATTATGTCAAAAATTCTCTCTTACACCAATTATAGAAGGATACTAGAATGGCAAAAACTTTTGAAAGTCTTCATCATGCATGCTCTGTTCTTAAAAAACGATCTAATTTTTTAAAATGCCAATGACAATTGTAAACAGAATTATTCCTCCCTAAAACTGATTTCATATAAATAAAATCTGAAACTTAACCGGCCAGGAAAATACAAAGTAAATCAAATAAGCTTAACATAAGGTAAACCAATGAAATAGAAATTAAGCTCGATATAGTTTTATCTTTTTTATGGAAGTCAAAATAAATTAATATTGGTTTGTGTATAACGTAGGCTTTTATTTATATCTTAATTTTAGATTTTTTTTTTTAATAAATTAGAATAAAAAATAATGGTTGTTTTATAAGTGATGTTCAAATAATGGTAAATTTATATTTTATTTATTATTATTTATTTGATGGACCATCATTTATGGATTCTCATTTTATCATAAATTGTTGATTTGAAAATTTATTCAATAATTAAAGGATGGATAGTTTATATAAAAAAATATATTAATAAAAATATTTTAAATTTTTATAAGATAAGTATTGTAAAAATATAATATTTGTATAGATGTTAATAAAAATTAAACATATTTTAAAAGATAAAGTGCGTTAGTATTTCACATATCAAGTGGTGAGAAAAAACTCTGAATTAAATTAATAAAGTCTATAAGCTCAAATATAATTTAAACTTAAATTAATTTATTTTTTAAAATGAAAATATATATTATAATTATTTTACATTTTGAGGGAAAATATTTTAAGTTTTATATATTTTATTTTTAATCTACTTTTATTATTCTTTCATTTAAATAATATAAAAGGCCATTTCTATTATAACATCATCTTAATTATTATAAAACAATGATTTATTAAATTTATATGTTGTTATAAATTAAACCTTCCAATTAACATAATAATATTCAATTTAATAATAAATAAATATGTATCCAGGTAATTAAATAGTCAGCATTATTAATAATTACACTATTAAATAATATTACATATATTTTAACCAACATACATACTTAAGTTAATAAGGTCTTCAAATCCTAATATAATCTAAAAGTTGGATCAATTTATTTTTTAAAGTGAAAATATGTATTATAATCATCTTATTTTTGATGGAAAACATTTTAGGTTTTATATATTTTATCTTTGGTACTCCTATTATTCTATCACTTAGGTATATAGAGGGCCTCTTCCATTATAACATCACTTTAATTATCATAAATGATAAGATACATTAGATTTATATATTCTTATAGATTAAACTTTTCAATTAATATAAATTATTAAATTTTATAGTAAAATATTTTTAAAATTTTATTGTAATAAATATGTATCAAGATAATAAAATAGATGGCATCATTAATAAATCAACTATTAGATATATATTGCATATATCTTGATCAATATACATATCTTAGATAAATCTGTATAAAAGATATTGGAGATATTATTCTGGGGTCATTTATTACACTTATGTTATAAATTCAATATAATATAGATAACTCAAAATGATATCTTTCAATATTTTTTACATAAATTTATCTAAAAAATATATAATAATTATATAATATTAATTGTTAATACATACATACATACAATCAACCATTAATTATAAATACATTATATATATATATATATATATATATATATATATATATATATATATATATATATATATATATATTATAGATTAATATTATATATTATATCTTTTTATATTATTCTTAATATAATTGTATTACATGTATATAATAATTTATGAATTGTGTACGTGTTATATTATAATATTTTTTATTTATATAATTCTTACATTATTATATGTTAAGAAATATTTATATTTTTATAAATATATAATATATAATAATATTATATATAAATATTGTTTAATAACATTATATATATTAGAAAAAATATATAATATAATATATTTTTTATTTTTATTGATATAAAATAATCATATATATAAATGATAGTGCTGAGAACCTATTTTAGTATTAGTAAAGCTTTGTGCACCACTTATAAGATCCCTCAAGTTCTACATGCCTTATACATGGCCCACGTATGCATGCCTAGTGACTTTATCAATTCTTTAGATAGTGTTCTCTCTAATAAGATATTGTCAATCTCATATGTTGTTTAATCCTAACAAGTTTATAGAGTCATGTTGTTTATAGAGACACATAAGTCTAATTTTTAATGGTGAAAAATATATACACTACTTTTATACCACCGTAATATCATAAACCTGCATTGAATATAAGTTTGTAATGAAAATAATTACACCTCCAAAGATGATTTTTTACCTATCTTTTAACTTTCGTTGCACATTTTCTAGTTCATATTCATGTGCAATCAAAGTCTCTTTGAGAATATATTTATTTATTAATCTCCTAATTCTACCCTTCTTCACATAAACTCTTATATTACCCATTTGAATTGCCTCCTCTACTACGGTCGTTACCAAAGCCATCTCTTCTTGTCTCGATTGATCATTGTAAACTCACAACTCAGTTAAACATTCAATAAGTTCATTCTTATATCCTTCAAGAAATAAATCAATATGCTCACTAGACACAATTGATATCAGACCAACTAAAATGATTATAAATTTTTTCTAAGGATTATATAGAAGAGTGTAAATTAATATTTGTATCTCACTCAAAACCTATGATCATTGGCCTTTTTTTATTTTTTGTACACACAATGTTAAGCAACAATAATTTGATATTTTTGGTAGAGTTGACAAGGGAAATGAGGTGGTGTATTCCTTTGTATAACATGGGAATGAGTTGTGTCGGGTGGAACATTTCATTTCATTTTGAATTGAGTAATGGTGAAGTGGTGGAGAAGGATAAATTATACTGAACATGAAAGTGGTGAATGATTTTAAGGTGAGGTGGATGGTGATGGTGATGGTGATGGTGAGGGGCCTTGACAAAGTATTTCAAATGATGGACTCGCAGAAGCCCAGCTAGATACATGCAAATTTTAGTGACATGTCACATACGTTAATGCACAATATGTAGCTTCCACTAAACCATTTCATTTACTAAATACATAATTGAAACAAGTGTCATCTCAATGAACAAAAATATCTTTTTGAAGTATTTTCAAACATATAGTGATTTCCAGCTTATGTTTGAGAGTGTTTTGTTAGGTCAAATTTTTTGAGAAAGTCCTTTAGAAAAAAAAATTGTTCAAATTATATATAATTGTGTTGTGAAAGATGTGGTTTTATATTTTAATAAAATGATATTTTAAATACAAATGTATATAAAATGATGTAATTATCAAGAATAACTATTTAAAAAATAACAACAACAATGATGACATATGTAAAGTCTCTTTACTATTTATGTGACAAATGTAAACATTTATGAGATGTCAATTGTACATGACATCAACGGTTAAGGAAACATGTCAAATGAATTAGTGATATCATTATGATTGTATCTACTTTTTAAATCTAACACTTGCAATTATAATTTAGATTTAACATATGCCTTCCTAATGTGTGCTTTGTGTTGTAATAATTACAGAAAATGTCTCCATAAGCACTTTCTCTACATGCTAAGCTACAGTGTAAACCCATTTCTATTTGTAATTTTTCCATACTATATTTAATATTAAAGTTTGAGAATATAAATTATACTTCAAATTTATAATAATATTTAATATCAAATAAAATGATTTTAATATATATATATATATATATATATATATATATATATATATATATATATATATATATATATATTTAAGATCAAATAAATTGATGTTACGTTTTAAGTGAGAACAACATTGCTACAAATATTCCCTGACTAAAAATTATATTATGAGTAAAAAATAAAAAGTGGATTTGAAATTTGAGAGTATACTTCATGACAGACTTAAGAATTTAATTACACCATGTGCACAAACAAAGAGAAATTGTTGGCTTACATCAACGTGCAAGTCAAACATTGTCAAAAGTTTGAGCAAATTGGGACCTAGCTTTATACAAGACAAGGGAACATCATAACAATTGTAAGGGAGCGAAAACCTCATATGGCAAGTTAATATCATCTTCATCTTTAGCTACATTTTACATTATTATTATTATTTATATATATATATATATATATATATATATATATATATATATATATATATATATAAAATGATTATAAAATTTTGTTTAAGTTTGAGATATAAATATTGAAATATTTAGTTAATGTTATTTAAGAATATTTATTTGCATTTAATATTATTAAAAATATTGCTCATTAATATTATTGATTTGTTGATGAGTTAAGTTAGGATAATGCATCGGTATTAAAAATTATACCACTTAATATTTTATATTAATTTTGGTGGTGGAAGATTTATATTTTTCAACTATATTAATAGTAATCAATCATTATTCTATGCATTTTTTTTTATAAATATTTTATAATTTAGCTTAGAATGTCAAAACTAAACCCAATGAATTTCTTTTTGTTTTATTGCTATTACTTACTTCATAAAAGTAATGTACAATAAATTCTCACAAAGCTTTTTTTAATATACTTAATCTTTCCTATATTAAATTAGAGGACAATTTAAATTGAACAATGTAAGAAATCATCTCTTACAGTTCAAGATAGATGCAACAAATGATAATCAATTTATGGCTCAATGTTTTTGTCTCGTGACACCTGTGAAAATAGAGCCAAAACCAATAAGTGGCATCATTGTTAAGGTACTGTTATCAACTACTAGAAACATACTTATCCCCGTATTACTACTTGCATTATTTTTATCCTCTTACAAAATCCATGCCTTCATAAAATCAATGGGGTTCAAATGATTGTTATTGCCTCTGGTTTTTATCATCACTTTATTTCTCACAATCATCACAGTCTGCCACTATGAAGGAGGATGAGGAGATTAGTAGTACAAGGTCTACCACTAACAATTTAATAAACTTTCTCTTCATCATTGTTAGTTCAGTAAATGACTATGGAGTATTTTATGTCCTTCAATAGAACAAGGTAGAGAGGTGTAGATTGGAGGGAGGTGGAAACATATGCAGGCCATGTAGGTGGGTCATTTGGAGGAAACACAAAAGGGATTCTCGTAAGGTCGTTGATGAAAGTTTAAGATGCATGCATGACACGACATCAAGACAAGGTACTTCTAAAATTTTATTTTATTCATGAGTGTTAGGGTAACTCATGTTTGCATGGGAGCTGTGATTTGCCATGAATTAAGTATGATTTTGTTTGGATGATGGCTTTTGGATTAAGATTCAAATTTTATAATATTACATTTGGATATGTTTTTTCTATAACTAACGTATATATCTTAGATAAATCTATGTAAAAGACATCGAAATATATTATTCTTGAAGAAACTATATTATATTAGATTTGTGACATAAATATAATAAGTGCCTCGAAAATGATCTCTTTCACCATCCCTTACATATGTTTCCCTAAAATTACATGCTAGTTAAGATATATGTAATATATATCTCATAATTTATTAATTATTAATGCCAAAAAATTTATTACCTTGATACATATAATTTCTTACAACAAAGTTCTAAAAATATTTTACTAGTAAGTTGAATAATCTTATATTAATTAGAAGGTTTAATCTATAGTAGTGTATAAATCTAATATATCTTGTTATAATGGAAGTGCCCCCCCCATATTACATAAGTGAAAGAATAATAGGAGTACCAAAGATGAAATATATAAAATCTAAAATATTTTTCTTCAAAATATAAGATGATTATAATACTTATCTTCATTTAAAAACATAAATTGATCCAACCTTTGGATTATATTAGGAGTTTAAATACTTTATTTATTTAAATTAGATTTTTTTTCACCACTTTGACATATGAAGTACCAAACCTCATTATCTTTTAAAAAATGTTTAATTTTTGCTAATATCCACTTGAATACTTTACTTTATAATGCTCGTCCTTTAAAACTCTAAAATCATTTTCTTATATAATCTAGCAACCTTACAATTATTGAATAAAATTTCAAATTATCAATTTACAATATAATGATAGCCCAATAATCAATGTCCACTAAATAGAAGATAATGAAGAAAATATCAATTTATCATTATTTGAACATCGTTTACAAGACAACCATTATTTTTATTCTTTAAATAAAATTAAGATATATATAAATAAAATCTTAAGACTTTGCATTAAAAAAACCAATATTAATTTATTTTGACTTTTATAAGAAAAACAAAACTATATCAAACTTTATTTCATTTTATTTGGTTTACTTTCTATTAAGATTATTTTTTTCCTTTGTATTTTCATGGCCGCTTAAGTTCAAGATTTTATTTATTTAACATTATATGGAATCAATTTTTGGGAGGAATAACTCTATTTGCAATTGTCATTGGCATTTTAAAAAATTAGATCGATTTGTAAGGACAAAGGCATGCATGATGAAGACTTTCAAGGCTTTTCGCTATTTTAGTATCCCTCTATGACTGGTATTAAGGAGAATTTTTAACATAGTTTCATCAATAGTTAAAAGAAGAAATCAAAATTTAATGCATATAATTTTCTTATAGGCTGTAATTTGTGTGGGGTGTACTTACATATGCCTCACATAGCCTTCAATTTTCGATGTTTATTTAATAAATTAATTTAGGTTTAATTGGATGTTTATTTAATAAATTAATTTAGGTTTAATGATGTAATAATATAAAATTTAATATGTATGATAATGGGTGTTGGGTTTTAATTTACATTATTTATTTATAAAATTTTATTAAATTAATATGATATAAAAATATCGGTCAAATTTTTAAAATGGAAAAAAATTGAAGTGGCGATCAAATTGATATCAAATTTAAGTTTGTAAATAAAAGTGAATACACTGACTCCATTACATACCAACACCACCAACTAGGATACCATTCTAGAATGTCTCTCAATATAATAAAAGTGAACATACTCACTCCATTACAACTCAGCATCACCTCCAAGAATGTCAGTGTACAATACCTCTTAATGTAATGATATTAGCACATTAAATATTTTGAGGAAAAAAATATATTTTATCATTAGTACCTTCTAATATCAAATATTCATTTCATAAAGTGAATTTTAAATTTAAATTATTTTTTAAATTTTACGTAAAAGTGAATACGATAGCTTCATTACATTCCAACACCACCAACTAAAATATCATTATATAATGCCTCTCAATATAATAAAAATGAACATACTCATTCCATTACAACCCAACACCACTCTCTAAAATGCCACTGAACAATATCTTTTAACATAATGATAATAACACATTAAATATTTTGAAGAAAAAAAAATATTTTATCATTAATACCTTCTAATATCAAATATTCATTTCATAAAATGAATTTCAAGCTTGAATTATTTTTTTAATTTTGTATATAAGATTTATATTCATAATTAAAATTAAAAATTGTTCCAAAAGTGTAAATCACATTAAAAATAATTTTTTTATTTGTATAAAAACAACTTTTTTCAAACTGAACAAATGTAAATTGATAATTATACCTTAATTAAAAAACATGATAGCTAACCCCATCTCACCTTTTATAACTAATTAAGAATCTATTACATTGTTTTGTTCTTACATTTCAATGAGCAGTTCCGTTGGTAGTTATACCACCCATGAACAAATTTATAACTATTTTGATCTGTATATATTCTCCCGTTGCCTCATTAATAAATCATTCAAGCATTCTTCGCTATCATCTGGTATCAAAGCGTCCTTTGCCTGATCAAAAGTCTATCACTGGCAAGACGTGGAATGCTGGACCAGCAACCTGTGACCTGTGCAGTGTTAGCACTGAGAAGTGGCGATCTGCAGTCAGAGCTTGATACGACAATGCAAAGAGTCCGTTGAAATGCAGCATAGAAGCGCGCGCGGAAGCTTGAGACGCTTGCGTAGCAGCAGAGAAGCGGACGGAAAGGAGAAAGCGTGGTGAGACCTGGGAAGGTGTAGCTTAAAGCAAATGCTTAACGGTTTGATCTAAATCAGAGAAGTGCATCAGAGAAACCTGCTCACAAGCAGGACACTGGAACGAAGGATGGTGGAAGAAGCAGAACGCTGGAACGAAGGATGCAGTAGTCTGTTGAAGTCAAACGATGCATGGAAGGACGCAACAGTCCTACAGAAGCGTAGTAAATAAAAAAACAAAACGCTGTTGAATGCGCAGGGAAGCGTGGAGGAAGATGCTGGGAGCCAAAGATTTCAATCTGCTGAAAAAGCTCATAGCGTGAAGCGTGGAAGCCTGGGCGACGCCTGCAGAAGTGCACAAAGTGTGAAAGTCACAACAAATGCAAGGAGCGTGGTAGTCTGATCGATACACGACATAGAAAGAAGACCGGAGCAAAACCTTGCAAGGTACATACTTTTTATACAGAATTTCTGAAGCAATACTGGATTGTTAGCTTTGTAAAATTTTGTATAAAGTATACAAAAATAAGATGACTGCACCCAAACTCTTGTCTGACGCCCAACTCATCAAAGGAATGAATTTTGCTATGTGGAAGATGAAAATGCGAATAATTCTTCAGTTTGAAGAATTATGAGGCATCATCACTGGTGCGGTTATCCGTTCAACTAGAGTTGATGATCAAGTCAAATACGACAAGTCAAATGCAAAAGCCTTGATGTTGATCATATTTAGTGTCACCAATGAGGTTTGACTTCATATTCGGGATGCATCAACATCAAAAGAGGCTTGGGACATTTTGTCGACCATATATGAGGTGAAGAATCAGACGAAGATACTCCATCTACAGTCCAAGCTTCATACTCTTAGTATGAAAGATGGCGAGAAAGTTGATGAATTCTTATGTTGAGTAGTAGAATTATGCACTGAATTGATTGTGCTTGGAGAAACGATCGAGGACAAGATGTTAGTTCCAATCACGTTGAGAGCTCTCCCCTCTCAATTTTGCATGTTCATCATGACACTAAACATGACAAGCAAGCAATGTCTTTCAAAGAACTAGTAAATCTAGTTCAACAAAAAAAAGCCATCCAGTTTGTGCAAGAAGAGTTGGCGGATAAAGTCTCGATCTTCAAGTAACATGGCTCAAAATTCTCAAAAAAACCACCAAAGCAGACACAACAACAACCAAAATCTGAAAAGGCAAAAAGATGATGTCACATTTGCCGCACCAATACTTATGATATTGATAGTTGTTGGTAAAATGCCTTGACACAAGGATCATCCAGTCGAGGGCACATCCAATAGAGATGAGTCACATATCAAAGAGACATCCTCAATGATGGAAGCAACATAGACATGTAGCAACACAACATCAATAGGATGATGAATTTGAAGAGGAAGTACCAAAAAAAGTAGAATGCAGTGGTGCATATAAGGACATTGTTCTTGTCTCCCAAATCTTGTCACACACGAGCAAAGTTTGGTTGATCGACTCTAGCACTAACAAGCATATGACATGATTCAAGGAACTGTTTGATTCATTGACGACTCAACCCACTTGAGATCGAGTTTGAATTAAAGATAATAAAGAGTATTGTGCAAAAGGAATTGGCATTATCACCATTCCTCTTTGGACACAAACCTATACTCTCACTAAGGTATTGTATGTCCCTGCCTTGACAACAAATCTCTTGTTTGTAAGTCAGCGTTTGAATCATAAGGTTGAGGTAGAGTTCATGATCAAGAATGGCACAAAATCTTATCTCCTCTCACAGGATGGTCAAGTCATTGCTAGAGATTTTTTGAAGGATCAATTATTTGCTTTAGATGCAATTTCATTTGATGTTTTTGTCTCTCTACCTCTATAGAAAAATCTACAACATTGTGGCATTATCGATATGGGCATCTTTCTACTAGTTCTTTGTACCAGTTCAACTCTAAGGCCATGGTCCATGTACTTCCTCAGCTATCTTATTCCATGCATGTATGCCCTAGATGCCTAGCTAGCAAACAACATAGGATAATGTTAGAGCCAAGTTCCACACAAATCAAGAATCATCTTGATGTGGTACATAGCAATCTGTGCGGACCCCTATCTGTTTATTTCCAAGGATTCAAGTACTTTTAATTGTTCATTGATGATTTTTCTTGTAAGACATGGGTGTTCTTTATCAAGAAGAAGAGTGAAGCCTTAACTCATTTTAAGGTCTTCTACCACTTTTTTTTCACCCAATTAGGGAGGCCTTTTCGACTCCTCTGCTCAAATAAAGGGGGGAATTCACATCAAAGGAATTTTTAGCATTCTTGAATCAACATGACATCAAACAACACTTGATTGCTCCCTATACACCCTAACAAAATGGAATAGTAGAGCGATGTAATTGTTTAATCATGGAGATGGTTCATTGTATGCTTTTCACTGTAAAGTTGGATGCACCATTCTAGGTAGAACCAGTTTAGACAATTATATATCTTCTCAATAGGGCACCTACAAAGAGCTTGTAATACAAGATGATAGAAGAGGTATGGAGTGGTCATAAACCTTTGGTCTCTCATCTTATAGTATTTGGTTGTACATCTTAAATGCATATCCCTACTAAAAAGAGGAAGAAGATCAAACCAAAGACTCTCCAATGCTTTATATTGGGGTATAATACTACATCAAAAGCATATCGTCTCATGGATCTTGAGACAAAGAAGATATATGAAAGTTGAGATGTGGTTTGTGATGAGTCATTATTCGACTCATTGTCACAGAAGGAGTTAGAACATACCACCTCACATAGACTGTTCCCACAACTAGATGATGAAAATGAAAAACCTTCTCACAAAGAAGGTGAGCTGCAAGGAGAATTGTTCATTGATCTTGGAAATTTGGAAGATAATTCTTCATCAAATCAACAACATCATCGATGTCAAAAATGACTAGAGAGCACCATCAGGGACTCATACCTGAAATCTAATCTAGATACTTCATCAGAAGTTTAGACTAGAAGACAGGTGAGACAAGAAGTTAATCTCACACTAATGAGTTTAGTAGGTGACAACACCGAACCAGAGACAGTTTGAGAGGATTTATGTCAACCTCAGTGGAAGAAGGCCATGGATGATGAATATGATGCCCTCATAAAAAATGGGATGTGGGAACTTGTCAATCTACCTATAGAAAATAAATACATTAGTTGCAAATGGATTTCAATACAAAGTACAATGCAGATGGATCTATCGACAAATATAAAGCACGACATGTTACAAATATATATGCTCAACAAAAAGGTATCAACTATGAGGAAACCTTTGCACCCATTGCTAAGATCAAGACCATCAAGTTTGTTTGCGCACTCACAACACAAAAGTGATGGAAGCATCAGTAGATGGACATGAAAAGTGCATTCTTGAATAGTGATCTCAAAGAAGTGTACATGACCCAACCAGAAGGCTTTATTGATGAATAACATCCTTAAAAGGTATGTCATCTAATTAGGTCACTTTATGGACTTAAGAAAGCACCAAGGGTATGGTATATTAAGATTGACAATCATCTATTGTAGCATAGATTCATTTATATCCCCTTAGATATAAATTTATATATCAAGAAGGTAGGCACAAAGATTGTCATTCTTGTTTTGTATGTAGATGATCTCATGATCACAAGAAGTTCATATGAACTTGTTTAAGAAGTAAATAATGACTTCAATAAATCCTTTGACATGATAGATTTGGAGCTACTCCATTATTATATTGGCTTGGAGATATGGAAAAAGCATAATCATATTTTTGTCTCATAGATGAAATATACCAAGATGCTCCTTGAGAAATACAGGATGACATATTGTAAACCAATTTCTACTTTGATGGAGAAAGGTTTGGAACTATATAAATTTTAGGAGTCACCTCAAATAGATGAAACTCACTACAGATAGATTTTTAGGAGTATCATTTACTTAACTTATACCAGACCAAACATATGCTTTGTTGTCAGCTATCTTTCGAGATTCATGCAAGAATGAAATAAGTTTCATTGGGTTGTATAAAATCATGTTTTGAGATATGTTTGAGGTACACTTAATTATGGTCTAAAATACAAGGACTCAAATTTATTCTTGCAAGGTTATATAGAATTGGACTATGTTGGATCTATTGATGACATGAAATCAACCTCTGGGTATATTTTTCATCTCAGATCTAGACCATTTTATTAGATTAGTAAGAAGCAATCTATAGTTACTCTCTCATCCATAGGATCAAAATATCATGCTGCACAAGGAGCTATGTGCGAAGCAATTTAGTTACATCACATTCTGTTAGACATAGACATTCTTGAAGATCAACCACAAGTCCTTTTCTGAAACAATCAGGGTGTGTTAAAGCTTGTCGAAAATTGAGCATTTCATGGGAGGACCAAACACATTGAGGTCTAGTGCCACTATATTTTAGAACAAGTCTTGAACCACCATATTTAGCTACAATACTGCCTAATAGATTCACAAGTAACATATATACTCACCAAGTCACTTGGCAAGGTGAAATTTGATCTATTTCGAGGGTACATTTGTAAAAACAATGTAATAAAGGGGGGAATGTTAGTGTAGCTAATTAGGAATATATTACATTATTTTGTTTTTACATTTTAGTTAGCAGTTCAGTTGGTAGTTACACCATTGATGAACAACTGTATAACTATTTTTATCTATATATATTCTTCCATTGCCTCATTAATAAATCATTCAAGCATTCTCTACTATCAACATTAAACAATAATAATCTAATATTTTTGGTAGAGATGACTTTATAAATTTTATGGGCAAAACATACTAAGGATTGGTAACTTTGCCTCCAATTATAAAGATATTTTAAATGATGGCATATTTGATGCAATAAATTATCCTCAACATACCCTAGTGCATATTTTGTATGGAAACAAAAATCATGACACCCAAGTCATATTTAAAAAAGTATTTAATTATGTATCTTTCTAGACGAGTACAGGGGAAATTTTAAGGAATGGATTTTACTTAAAAGTGTGAAATAATAGATGAATAATTCCATTTCAAAAATAAAGTAATGTTTATTATGGGCTAAGTTTAGGGAACACGATATTATGATCAATCATTTACTGGGTAGTGTTAGCAAGGTGCACTATTGATATAATGTAAAATATTTTATAATATAGAAAATAAAAAAGCATTTCACACGTTGCTATTCTGAATTGAAAAATGTTGTCAATTTTGTGTAGCATGGGTGTAACAATGAAGAGAAACCATCCATGTAGTGTCCTAGGTGATAGTAGATAGTAACACAACTGCTAGCCATGTCCTTAGAAACTGATTACTAAAGTTATGCTAGAAGGGATTTAATTTTACATTTTGGTAACAAAAGGGTTTTATAAATAGAAAGAGTGTGAATTGGTAGTCACACCTTGATCGAATCCCATGACCATTGTCTTCGTCTCACATTATTTACCTAAAGCATTAAGAAATAATAATATGATATTTATGGTGGGGGGATGGTGTAAATTTAGATGGCATGTTCTCCTTTATATGTTATGGAAATGAGCTATCTGGGGAAGAACATTCCATTTCATAGTGAGCTTGACTAGTGGCTAAATAGTGGGGAAAGGTTAGGCCATACAATCGTGAAAGTGGTGAAAATTTTAAATGTGCATTAGGCAATGATAATTAATGGAAATGATAGGGAATACCACCACCTTGCATTGAATAAAATTTTGCATCAATAGTAATTACACCTCTAGAGATGATTTTGTGCCTCTACATTGTATCTTTCATTGCACATTTTCCAGTTCATACTTGTGTGAAACAAAAGTCTCTATGAACATATCTTTCTATGTTAATCTCCCTATTGTGTCCTCTACACAGACTCTTTATGTTTCCCATTTGAATTGTCTCCTTTGATATGGTCATTACTAAATACACCTTATCCTCTTGAATAGCCAAATGTTGTGAACTTGTAGCTTAGGTAAATTTATAAAAACTTCATTCTTCTAATCTACAAGAAATAAATCAATATGTTCACCAACCACAATTAATATTTTACCTAGGATGATTGTAAAAAATTTATCTGAGGATTACATGAAAGAGTCTAAACTAATAGGTTGTCTCATGCAAAACCCATGACTGCTAACCTCATTTTAAATTTTGTATAGACAATTCTAAGCAACAATAATTTTATATTTTTGGTGGATGTGACAGGGGAAAATTATGTGGTGTGTTCCTTCATATGAGATAGCAATGCGTTGTGATAGGAGAAGACATTTATTTTCATGATTACTTTAAGCAATGGTGAAGTGGTGGGAAAGGGAAAATCCATATAACACATGAAAGCGATGAAATATTTCAAGGTGAGATGGGTTGTGATGTTGATGGGAGATTACAGGGTATTTTTGGAGATGGATTTGAAGAAGCTCTACCAACACACATGTAAGTTTAGTGACATGTTACATATGATAATGAAATATGTAGCTTTGCCTAAATTATTCTAATTACTCTATATTTGATTGAAACGAGCATCATCTCAATAAATACATATGTCTCTTTGAGGTATTTTTTCAACCATATATTATCATGATTATAATATGTTTGAGAGTGTTATGTTAGGTCAAATAGTTTGAGAAAGTAAAATCCTAATCAAGACTAATAAGATAATGGTGGCATTTATTACATAAATATCTAATCAAGGTTCAATTTACACTATAAAGGATGTAAATTTCTATTTTTGTGAAATGAGATTTTTTATAAGTGGTAAAATATTTCAAAGTGAGTTGGGTGGTGATGGTGAGGAATAATGACATGGTATTTCAAGTGATATCAAATATGAGAACGCCCATATTGTGCATTGAACTCAGGCTCAAGGCAATGAGTGGATTCACATGGCCTGTACACATTACAAAGGGTCTATAGATGGCAGGGTGGTGACATCTTTGATTGGTAGTTTCCTATTGTCAATAGTGGGGCAGGACATCAAGAGAACTGATTTGATTGTAATAAGGCTTCACATATGATGTGTGATTCTTATAAGTTCTAGACTCTACATTTTCATATAATAATTATAAATATAATATAGTAAAATTGTGTGTGTGTGTGTGTGTGTGTGTGTGTAATCTAATAGTGCATTAGCTCTAGATATAGATGGGAATGCATATAAAAGGATATGTAATTTGACTTGATTGTTAATAAGCATCAAAATTGGGGAGACTATTTGAGATATCCGGTCCATCTATGTGTCAAAAATTATATATATAAACAAACAAAAACATAGATGACACTTCTCCCAACCATTGATGTCAATTTGTACATGTGATTTGTAGTTGTGCTTATGTCTAGGGCCAAAATTTGACACTCAACCATGTTTGTCATGATTTTTTATGACAATTCTCTATTCAACAATGCCCTTGAAATGCTAATATAATTCATAGTAAATTTCATTATGTGAATATATTTTATTTAACGTAATATAATATAATATAAATTCATTTTTACATTGGTAATTACTTTTGACTGGAGCTATGAACTGGTCTAGGATACAATGAGGTCTAGATTTTGAAGTGAGTAACTACCAGAATACCACCAATTGCAACAATTGGCCTTAAGAATAGTACCAATGGTCAAACCTAGGATTGATAATACCACCAATGATCATAATTAGCCTCAAAAATAAAACCAATGGCCATGGCCGACCTCCTATGCATAATGATATTTGAACTTAGTGTGGCTTGAAACAACTAAGCCACTATACCAACTCACCCACATCTCATTAGTAAATATATTATTAGGGTATGTGCACAGAGTTGGGGAACAATTCTGTGGACATACGCAACAACATGTACATAGTATTATTATAATGTGTATGTGTTATGGCTTAAAATACCTGAACCATAATGTGTATGTGTTGTAACAATAATATGTATGCATTACCTCTAGTTATAGGAATGCATATGCATTCCTATAAGTAAAGGTAATGATTACGTGTTACCTGAACTATAAAACAAAAAAACCCAAATTCTCATTTCTACTCATTCCTTGCATTCATGTTTTGCCCTTTAGCTCTTCTTTTTTCCCTCCAACTCACATTTTCCCCTCTAGATCTTATAGAAATCATTGTTTTTGCTCCCGTATTCATGAGATCGATGATGTTGCCATGAAGAAGAGGCAAGTTTTGTAGATTAAATCATTTTTTTTGAATTTTTTTATGAATGTTTTGCATAATCTGATATGTAATTTTTCTTCAATAGGTCAACATACTCTGCCTAACCCTCCACCTAATCCTCCACCCAACCCTCTTAACCCTTCACCTAACTCTCCTATAGTTCCACTAGATACCCTAGGCAGTCAAGAGGATATAGTTACTCACATAGTGGAGAACAAAATTGAAATTGAGCAGATAATTAGGAGAATGAGGGAACCCACTTCCATGAACACCCTCCACACCTATTTGACCAATACCCTAGAGTTAGTATTAGGTCAAGTTAACTTGATAAAAAGTCAAATTGACAGATGGAGGTCATATAAAGATAGTTTTAGGGTTTACTATGCTGACAAATTATCAGCATATGAGGTGAATACGAAATAAATAACAAAAGATCAAATTTGTGCCTTTTTTATCGACCCAACCACCAATGCCCCATTTCTTGTAATGATAGAATGTTTCCCAATCCATCAATGCCAACACAATTTAATTAAAGATATTTTTTAGGAGTGATGGTGGATGGTGTTTGACTATTCACCTTGTAATAACCATGAGGTCCATTTGCACTTTTTGAGGAAAATCTATTGTGAGTTTGTCCTCAATGAAATTCCAAACTACTTTGACTATGGTGAATTTTAGGGTTGAGGGAAAGGCTCTACGTAGGAACGACCAGGTGCACATCATATATCTAATCAGCCTACAACAATCCCTACCCAAAAGCTACTTCATCTGGAGATTCCCTCTTTGGTGAATGAGGTTATGGAGATAGACACTTTGCATGTGCTTAGTGCACTTACTGATACACTCATTCATCATATGAGTAGACTTTCAGAGACAGATGCTCGAGATACTCCAGCTAATGGCCATACCCAACCCCACCCATGCAATGTTGTGGTGCTATATGCAATGGACCTTTAGATGATGATGGTGGTGCTTTAGGGGGCTTAGAGGATATGGTCTTGATTGATGTGTTATTGGCACACACATTTGGTTAGGATACATTGGGAGTCTCTACGAACATGCATGTATCTTTTATATAAATTTCATGTTAATTTTTTAAGATATATTTACAAATTAAAAAGGTAAAAATTAATTTACACATTTAAATTGAATAATATATATCTATTTTTTTTGTGTTCTAGGAGGAGACATTGCCTTCGACATCACAACTAGGTAGTGGGTCAACCCATACTACATCTATCCATGTTAGTACGACACCATATACATTTACAGAGGTAAAATTTCAAGTGAATCTTATATACTCTATATGAACATTCATACACCTTAATTGCATCATTGGAAGATTTTGTGTAAGAAAATATAAAATAATTAATATAATTTTGTTGGACTTTTTATTGTTTGATGTATTAACATGGATTGGCGTAGTGTTAAAAACTCGATCTCCATCTCAACTTTTTTTATTTTATTTTGACTTTCAAACTATGTTTTCAATAACCAAAATAGCGAATTGAATATTATATGTAGTTCCCATAAAGGGTCAATCCCAATCAGTAGGATTGGATGTGTGTGTGTGTGTGTGTGTGTGTAGCATTCATTTGATAAAAGTTTTTTGGTACAATATATTTCTATCAATTTCCCAATTGAGCATATCATTTCTTCATCAATATGCACACCACTCCTTTCTTTTAAATACTAGCCTCATAGGCAGCCATTTGATTCCTTGTTATCCTAATCATATATAGCAGTTCAATCTCTATGATCGATATCCAAAATGGTCATATCTAGATATTCAATTCCCATAAATTCTAACCAAGCATAACATTTCATCTCTATCTATGGAGTTATAAATTTAGATGGCATAGCCTCTTGATCCCATTGTACCTAGTCAATTCCAATTTTGAACCAGACTCTAAATATTTGTTTATATAGAGAGGAAGGTCAATCCCACTTGAAGATAAACCCTTAATCCTGATGGAGAATAATGGGTTGATTTATCTCCTATCTATCTCACTCCCATAATATTCATAATCTTTATATTTAATTGGAATTCACTTGATCCCACTTTGATAATGTTATTATTTCTTGTGTTTCATAGGCTCTCAATAAAAAATAGTCGGTTTGGATTGATAGGTGATCAATCCCAATTGGGGATAGTCATTTGATCCCATTTGATAAGAGCTAGTATGCCCCTCTCTATTAGTAGAGCTATATAGAGTAGGCCAATAGATCCCATTGGTTTTCTGGGAGAGCGTCGACTATAAACTATAGCCTATGTATATGGCATAGGCCTTGTGACCATATACAAATAGGGGACCTCAACCCCATATAGATAGATGGGATTGAGTAGTTTATTAACACCACCTACTTAGGGGGCCCAAAGACCTACTATATCTAGTTAGGGGAGAGGGCCTATCTATATCCATACACTTTCATCACTCAAGTGACATGCTGACTCTATAAGACACCTCAACAAAGCTATACACACATCTAGACTAGTATATATAGGTGTATCAAGGATGTTTCAACACCTAACTTCCATCTAATGACTCAATTTCACAAAATTCACTTAAAAATTCTCCCTCATTGTTTTGTCATTCTCTTTCATGAAACTAACATTTATTGCCTTCAGTATGGTGTTACAAGTCACATGTTGCACATATCCACTTATCACATTCATGCTTCCCATGACCTCATTATATATTTTCATATCTTATGCAAGACTAAGTTTATTAGCATCTTTTTTAATCAATAGATTGTCCATGTTATTAATTATTAGGTTATTTGGTCAGCTGATGACTAGGGTGGACACTCCTTTATCATTGTGAGTGGAGACAGACTCGGGCATTACTGTTGCAATGTCATATGCACAGGGACTCACTAAGGTATGTATATTCACTTGTAATTTAAATTATAATTTAGTAATTTTGTTTTAATAATTTTAATATATATTTTGGCAAATATAACTTATATGCACGAATGTATTGTGTATGCAGGCTTGTCATATGACATTTGATAGTCTGATTTAGATGACTATTGCGATAGTTATTCATGTTTCTTCATCATTTGACATGTTCTCATGCATCTAAACTTAGCACTAACCTAGTCAAGCATCAATGAGAAATTAAGAAGGACAATGAGATTAGGGTAAGTCCATGTTTAAATGATTTTTTTATTATAGTTTAAAATGAGCTTATTAACTTGGTTTAATAATTTTTGTATTTGAATAGGTTTGGCTACAAGTGAGGTATGAGCCTAGCACCCATAGTTCAACATTGGAACAATCCAAGGCATTTATGATATCTCCATCTATAAGTAGGACATCTCAGGGAGAGTCTTCTTCAAAGAAGGCAAAGAGAGGGAGACTATTTGATGATTAAGATGTTGTAGATGATGTAATTTTTTGTATACCAAAATGGAAATGTATGCGTTTTTGACATTGTACATGTGTATATGATGTATTCACCTAACATTAGATACTATGTTGTTAGACATGATGTAATTTTTTGTAAACCTATATACTAATGCATGTATTATTGACATTGTATGCCTATATATGGAATTTGTACATAGAATTCTTATTTTTTACATAAATATTTAAGAAAACCAATGAAGTAAATTTTTTTTGAATCACTTGTGTTCATAGTATTATGAATGATTGGTTTTGAAGTATTCTTAAGGATTACAAATGCTATGAGATTGAGAATATCTTGTTAGGATAATATTGCAAATCAGACCCTTATAATAAGTAAAGAATATCAATGATTTATTTTGAATTATATTTGTATGATGATGTAGAGGTATGAAGGATAAGACTAAAAAAACATCATTAGATGGTTCTAAACCCAACTGATCACATTCACTTGCTATGGTTTGATTTAAATCTTCTTTCACAATCTAGCTCTTTTGACTCTTTGGGCTTAATTTAGCTTCTTACACCTAGTTCTTATTCCTTGTACTCTTAGTAGAACCTCCTTGATGACATTGACCCCTATTCATACATTCACAACCCATCTCTTACCTCATTCCATTCATCTCATTCACAAAATTCCTCTCAATCTCTTTTTAGTTTCTTACTAGGCACCTTATTTGGGTCTTAAGGACCAAATTTTGGTCTATGTTTCAATATCTCAACCTATTGTCACATATGGCCTTAGATGATCATAACATACTTGGTATAACCCCTTCAAGTACTCAAACAATCTTTGACTCTCATTCCACACCTTATGGACACAAGGCTTTCTCAAGGCTTGTAGACTTTTTTAACTATATTGTGCTTTGTATAGAAAAGTTATGATTGCTCAAGAGATTATAAGGGAATTTATTGTGTTTGAGTCATATCCAAGAAATTTATTGGATGTAGTTCATGATTACGATAACTAATTCTTATTTTCACTACATATCTTTCATCGGGCGAAACTCTTGTATTATCTTTCTAAAATTATGCAAGTAAGTCTTTCAAAGCATCGGCTATAGCCATGTCCTTTCATGGAAGTCTACTAGAGAATGCCCAGATCTCTTTTGTATTGGGTTCATTAAGTCTTTCACGTATTGTAATTGCTTTCATTAATGTTTTTCTAAGTATATCAAGTGCTTGACTTGTTTTTGAAATCAATCATTATTTTCTTGTTTTAACACTTACTGCACAAGTTATCATTATACGTTGGGCAACATTACAATCTTTGTTGCATGATTTTGGGCTTGCAATATGAAATGCATCATGTAGATTTTCAATAATTTCATATTTTTCATAATTCATGTTTGATGTTCTTAGTCATAATGTGTATATTGTAGGTCTCATCTTAACCAATTTCATCTATAAAACTAATAATTGACATCTTTGACTATCATACTCCAATCTATGAAAGAAACTATCCCAAATTTCTTGAGCCAGTCTTCTTGAATGGTATCAAACATTTTGTGCATTGGTTTCAAAACATTTTCATCAACTTTAATTAAGTACTTATCTTTTCTATGCACAATTCTTGGAGGTGTTGTTATTGGTGGAATATGTTCAGAGGGTGTTTCAAAATCATTATATGTTTCCATGAAATTTTCTTCATTGTTAGTTTCATCATTATTTGAGTCCATTAAATTTTATTCATTATTGGTGGGTAAAGTATCATGCATAGGTTCTTCATCAACAAAATCAAAAACTTTAAACTTTGAATGTGAATTTCCAACATTATCTAATTTTTTATTGTCATTTTCATCATATTTTAGTTCATTATTGTGAATTTCATCATAATTCAATTCATTATTGTTAGTTTCATCATTAATCAATTCATTATTGTAAATTACATCATTATCTAAGGCATTTGACTCATTAGGGTTAGTGTTTGTACCTTTTTTGGAATGAAATACTTGCATTCATACCTTTTTTCTCTCTCAACTCTTCTATTTGCTCCGGTGTTTTGTTTTTCAACTTCTTCCTCTTTATTGAACATGAAGTAGAGCTCATTTTGAGAAAATCAACCAAGAATGTACTTCAAACTGTGGGGTCCAAAAAAAAAAAAAGCAAAAAAGGTATGCAAAGAATACACAGAGTACACAAGGAATGTTTATGGGGACAACAATCTTGATTTGAGATAAAAACAAACATTGAAAAGTAAGTTTTTTTTTACTTCAAGTGTACAATGTATATGCATTACTATAACACGTAAGCATTGCTATAAGGTGTACACATTGCTATAACATATTCACGTTCCTAGAAGTATAGGTATATACTATAAAAAACAAGCACACATGCTCATATTCAATGCATAAAATCCCCTATAATACTATAATATGATGCAATAAGACTCAATAAGATTATAATATGATGCATAAGTCCCTAGTCTATAATACTATAATATGATGCAGTAAGACTCAATAAGACTATAATATGATGCATAAGTCCCTAGTATGATGTGATAAGACTATCAAATGTTACAATAAGGCTATCATATGATGAATTAAGGCTCAATATGATGTGATAAGGCTATCATATGATGCAATAAGACTATCATATGATGCAATACGACTATCATATGATGTAATAAGACTATCATATGATGAAATAATACTATCATACAATGCAATCAATATCCAATATGATGCAAAAAGGCTATCATATGATGCAATAAGGTTCAATATGATGCATAAATCCCCAATATGATGCATAAATATCTAATACATGATGCAATAAGACTATGAAGCAATAAGACTATCATATGATGCAATAAAGCTCAATATATAATTCAAAATGAGCTAATTCCCCCAAAATCCCATCATAGGTCCTTACAAAACTAGGTGAATAATGGGTTCACAAATTGGCACTAATCACATTCTTGAATTTATGCATTTGTGATAAAATTAGGGAACTTAAGGGTTGTGTTTGTTATAAAATTAGGATTTAGGGTTAGGAGTATAGTGTAATGGGTTTGTACATGTGTATATGTCATGAAATTAGGGTTTAGAGGAACTGTACATGTTCAAGTGATAAAATTAGGGTTTATGATCAACATGTCATGAAACATGACCTAATTTATCCCCTTTAATCACATCGTAGACTCCAATTAGGTTCAATGGGTTGAAATTGGCCATATTTGCATTTTTGATTAAATTAGGGTCAGTTAAGCCATACATTTTGCATCTAGATTATATAATCAATTGGGCCATAAATTTGGTTTAGGGGCTCAAATTTTCCAAAATCATGCCCATAATTGAACCAATTGACTAATTGGTTCAATTCATGATAGATAGAATTGTACTTAATTTTGTCCTAAATCATATATCATGCTCTTATAGTTACATCAAGAAGGGGTTCAAGTTGGCCTCTCATGCCTCCTTGATTAAATTGCCCTTATAATTGAACTTTGTTGTGCTATGTGTGTACCTCATACACCTAAAAGTATTAAAGCTATCATAGATACATCAAGTCTTGAAAGTTTCTGAGTTGGAAATACCCTAGGAGGCCAAATCCAATTACATATCACCATGTGTACCTCGTACATGTTCAAAAGTGTCAGCACTATTAGAGGTGTCAGGTCTTAAAAGCGTTAAAGAGCTATCAGATCCTTTTGAGGATCAATCTAATTAGATACATCACCACGTGTGTATCTTATACACACATATACTTATGTTAGAGATCTAATTCTCAAGTCCTAAAAGCATTAGATTTGTCAGAGCCTCAGGACATCCAATCCAATAAAATATTTCGACATGTGTAGGTATAGTATACTTGGATAAGTGCTAGATTTATTAGATATTCACATATATTCTAGATCCCAAAATAATTAGATATGTTAGCACCTCAAGAGTCTTGATCCAATCAGAGATGGACATGTGTACTTTTTTACACCAAGTGGCTAATTCAAACAGTTAAGATCAATAGGTTGGGCTTGGCCTCGCTATGTCAAGTAATAAAAATTATTCAATGATCCCATCAATAATAATAAAAACTTGGAAAAATATAAACACATCTCAGATGCCATGAGTACCAAATCTAGGCATGTGCACGCTGTGCACTCTTTGTACGTTTATTAGCTCACATGAGTGGAACTCATGATATTTGATACCTAGACATGTCCCATCACCTCCAACTAATCCAACTAAGGCCTATTCATAAATATTGTACATACATATAAGCTAAAAATGTTTAAAGATTGATATTGATCCCATCGTCTCATGTCTAGTAAATAATTCGCAAGATGCGAGCCTCCGATAGGCTGGGCTTGGCCCTTTTGTGTAAAGTCATCAAAAGTAATAAATTATCCCATAGATAATAAGAAAAAATTGGAAAAATATGAACACATCTCAAATGCCATGAGGGATAAATCTAGGCATGTGCACGCTGCACTCTCTACATTTATTAGCTCACATGAGTGGAACTCATGATCTTTGATACCTAAATAGTTCCCATCGCCTCCAACCAATCCAACTAAGGCCTATTCAAAAATTTATTGTATATACATATAAGCCAATAATGTTTAAAGATTGGCATTGATCCAATCAAATCATGTCTAGTATATAATTCACATGATGCAAGCCTCTGACTTGACATTACTATATGAAAATTGTCAGGTAGAGCCCTTTAAAGTCCCATATAAATTGAGCATGAACTGAATGTTATAAATTTTCTATGTAAGTATTCAAATTATTTAGATCCCTCTTCTTTGAATTAAGTCTAGATCCCAAAGTACATTCATATTAAGTCATACATGCAAGAGAGAACACAATTCAACAATAAAATCCTCAACCTCAAATCCCAAGCCAAAGCAAGAAGATTGAAGATATATATAAAATGTATAATCTTGAAACCTTCAGGGAGGGGGTGCATACTGGTATTCAATTTTGACCAACCATCTATATGAGGTGAACAATTCATTATCCACATGAATAATTATTGGGTCCCTTTACTCAGCATCATCCTTGAGGGGAAGGAGGTCTTAGATTTAGGGACATTGTCACCTTTAATGTATCTTGAGTAATCTCAATAGAGTTTAAGCTAGGGTAACTTATACATATGTTATATTTGGTCAATGCTAGGTCTACACCACCCTATATTTCTAAAGCATATCCATTCCTTAATGGTTTTGAATAAGGTCCCTAGGCATTTAGATATTTTCTAAGCTATAAATTCATCACTATAGGCACCACATCATCACTAATGGATACATGTGACAATTTCAAGTTTATTGATCTCAAAACCACATCTTATACAAAACAAAATGCATACCCAACTTGACCAAATTATTTAATAAAAACATGTACATACCTTGTACTCATCATCCTGCTTCCCTATCTTACCATCCCAATTACATAGTAAGGTATATAACTCTATAATATTGATAAGCACCAAGTGTTGTCTAGCTTATTTTTGAGCTTGTAATTGTTGCATACATGGTGTGGCTAGGACTAGTTCCATGTCAAAGAAACACTCTTGAGATGAGGTGGGAATGGATGGAGTGGTTGATTGTTATCCCATGTGTGATGGAGGGGTAGATGAAGGAGGTCCACGGAATGGAGGATTAACCATATTTTCATAAGAGATCTTAATTTTAGGTAAAATTTGAACAATGTATTTGAATACATTAGGGGAATATTGAATAATTGTAACAATAGAAGACTCTTGTTAGACTTTTAATTAGGACCTCAAAATGCACCTATTGAATTAGATGCACTAAGTGACCTTGGAGGAAACTTAAGGGACTTTATTCATCACATTTTGGGAATGTTTTTGGGACAATCCAAGGCATTTTTCATAGGTATTGGGCTCCATTAGATATCATTCTTGAAATAAATATCTAAGAAATGCACTGTTACACCGAAATCTCAATTCTTATTTCTACTTTCATAAGATTATCTATACTACATAGTCTAATTCAACTGTTTTGCCACTTAAGCAAATTAATTAAAAATTTATAAATAAAGGGCCCTGCTTAAAGATATCAAAGAAACAACAAAAGGGTAAGATATGATTTTAGGCAAGTAGGTTAATATCAATAAGAAACACAAAATTTAAGGGCAAGTAGGATTTTAGGCAAGTAAGGTAGAAAAGTATATCCTTCCCCTACTAGGGGAAAGGTCCCAATAGCTAGCTGTACATGTTCTAATTGTCGAACAAGGATTTTGTCAACATGTGTTCTATTGATGAAACATATTGGTGTATATAAATATTAAAGTGCACTAGAAGATGAACATGTAATATCTAATACTTGTTCAACATTTATTCTATAAAATTAAAAGTAACGAATCACATCTTGACAAGTAAGAGTCAAGTATTGATACTCTAATGCACAATAATTGTTACTCTAAAGTTTAATTTTTGATCATAGGTTTAAAAAATGCATTTTATGACCTCTTGTGATAAAATTAGTTATATTGTAAATGGTATAATTTGTTAGACCTTGCAACCTTAGTTATAAGTAGTTAAGATGACATATTAAAATGGGTAATTTTTTTGAAGTCTAATGTGATGTTATGGCACCTTAATTCATTATCCAAAGTTAGGATGCAAGGCTACTAGGACCTTTCCCCTATAAAAAACATGAAATTTGTTTATTTTGTGTTATTTCAAACTAATGCATATGTGTTATATAACACATATGCATTATATAATGCATACACATTATATAATGTGTACGCATTATGCAATACATACGTGTTATATAACACATATGTGTTATTTGAATTTGAATTAAAAACTGAGCCTCTAGACTCAAAAATGGTTTGGATTTCTAATTTAGAGGCTTGTGACTATGCATCTGTGATGATCCGATGCGGACCTCGCTGGACGATACCCCAGTGGTCGGGGGTGACCCCCTGGTCGATCGGTTTAAAAGAGTCAACGGCACCACGTATTCCAGGGAATTACCTCAGCGGTCCTTTGGTGACTGGCCATATAGGGGTCTGGAAGAGGACCTAAATCATCTCGTGACTTTTGGTGTGACGGCCAGTCCTTATCCAGTGGGGCCCACATCAGATCATCACATAATGATGAGGGAGTGATTAGAGATGATAAAGGATGGTGAGGGTCAATGAGGAGTGATTATAGATGATTAGAGATGAGAAAGGAGTGATTAGATATGATGAGGGATGATGAAGTAATGATTAAGAATGATGAGGGATGGTGAGGGTCAATGAGGGAGTGATTAGGGATGATAAGGGAGTGATTAGAAATGATGAGGGATGGTGAGAGTCAATGAGGTAGTGATTAGGGATGATGAGGGATAAAGAGGGAGTGATTAGGGATGATAAGGGATGAAGAAAAAGTGATTAGGGATAGGGGAGGGATGATGAGCAAGTGAAATTAACATAAAGTGGTTTTTTGATGTGTAAAAGCCATTAATGTGACCTATGTTATCCAAATCATGCCACTTTGGATTGAATTCAAAGTGATTAGTTTACAAACTTCAATTTTGATAAACCTAGGACTCAAAAATTCCAACAAACAATTTGGAGGGAACAAAAACCTAAAAAACGACATGTTTACCAAAAAATAAACATCAAATGCAAAAGTTATGCCCTGAAATCCCTAGGTTCAATACTGAGACCCTGAAAATGCCTAAGTACTCCCCAGATTGGATTTTTTAAAAATATCCCCTACATTGAAAAGTGTGTAGCCAGGACACCAACATTATCAAATACAGATTGACCCTAGTTTTTTATATTTACTGAAATAAATTTAAAGTATAAGTTTATATTTATATTATTTATACTTAACATTTATTTTAGTAAAAAATATTCCCCTTACAATTAAACATTTTCCCCCTTCCAATAGGTCTTTTATGCTTATATTTTACAATGTAAAAAGAACATGTATGTGTTCCTTTCATATTGCATGAAAAAATTAATGCTTATGTGTAATAACTCATACATGTTCATTAAAAAAAAGACATACATGTTTAGGTTCAGTGATCTTGATCCTAATTTTAAATAATGGGTACACGTTATGGACATTGCATATACATGTTATATCTATAACACGTACGCATTATAATAAATGTCCATGAAATTATCCACCAACTCCTTGCACTTACCCTTTAGTTGTAATAGTGTACTTATGAAAGGTGAGTAGTGTTTATCTATTTTCTTGCAATTTAGTGTATTTACACAATGATTCTTTATTTGGAAGGTGTCAGGGTTAGGATTTTTCAAAATCACAACATTTTATTGAATTTTCGTTATATTGTGTGGAAACCATTTATTTTTAGGTTGTTTTTTAAAATGGTGGTGGTTTTATTTTTTGACTAAGAATGTTTTCGGGTTGACTATTTTAACTCTTTATTATTTCTCGATTCATTTTATTTATATACATATGCATTTATTTTATCGAATTTAATTGATCTCAGCATTTCTTTTCCACTCCATTTTGATGAAATTTTCATTTACCTCTTAGTGAATCTCTATTCAGTTTCAATTTTTATTTCCTTTCCCATTCATTGAAACTTAAGTCATACAATTGAGTACTACTTCCTTATCCAGTTCATTTTACAAATGCATTTACTGTAAAAATAGGGGAAGAATCTAGTGGATATTTTTAGTCAGGATTTGGAGTTGTATCTGACTTCTGTGAAATAAAAAAAATGAGTGGGATAGATCCAAGAAAAAACCTAAAAATTTGGAAATTTACATGTTTCTAAGAGGGAATGACAGTAGAATTACCCTTTTTATGTCATTTGGGTGCGCATCTTCTCATCTGACATGAAAAGTTGTGTTTCAAAATACAGAGTTAATGATTACATAGCAGAAAGATTTTGTCACATTGAGCCAGATGGCATCAACGTGTTTCATGCATTTCAATGATGAAATCACCAATAGATATATCATCCCTATTTTATGTTTGAAGTCGGATTTAGTTGATGTGTGTTATAAGCCAAAGGAATCTAATGCCAACACAAACTTCAACACAAGTTTTAGAGATTTTGGATTACCTTCTAAAGGAGCATATAAAGAATTGCCACAAGCCATTGGTGTTATTTTTTCCCTACGATGATATCATCATTTTATTTTTCATCGATTCTAGAGCCAGTCCATTGCATTTTGCTTCCAATAAATAAGAAATATTTGCTCAAGGTACCCATAAATATTTATTTCTAATTTATCGTAATATGCATGTAATTTTTATTTGCATGAAGATATTTTAATGCATTTTTTATCATGATACGAGAAGCCTAATTTTTCCATCTGATTTTGAAATCTAAAGTGCCGTAAAAATGAAGATAATTAGTATTGTATCTATTTTTTTAGGGTCAGGGCTTCTGGTCAAAATATAGCTTGTTTTCTCCCTTCCCATTCGGCTTCTTCATTACAAAGAAAAGGCCTTAATTAGTTTCAGTGGTAACCGACCATGATATTTTCTCTCTGATTCTTTAGGAATTTGTACTTGCTTTGGCTTATATTTAATTTAATTTTTTTCTTTATACTCCACTCATGCTTTTTCCCAGGTGTGGAAGTGCCAGACTTATGTTTGAAAATGGGCGGAGAAAGGTTTTAATTAATCAGGTTAAAAGGCACACCGCCGTCACTGAAAGTGCTTTAGAGGCAAAGCTGATCATGATGCTACAAGTTCTTTGAAAGTGTAAGATCTTATTTCATTAGAGGTTTTATATGCTTCCTTGGTGTCTATCTAAACATGGAAACAACCAATTGCTTGAAATGTGTGTGTTTGACCTCTTAGTATCTTATATTGTTGTTATCATTGAAGTAAGCATTTTAATTCTTAGACATTTTTTTTAGTGTTCTATCTCTTATTCCTTTTTTTTTTGACTTGATAAAAATAACCTTTGCCGGGTGACCTTTGGCTTTATATGCCAAGATCGAGGGTCGTCTCATCCTTCAAATTCATTGGGAACTTACAAATGCCTCATCCATTGTGATATGCTACATCCAACAAGTTGGAGGTAATATTTTACTCAATATCAGTCTTTATCATGCCTCGAGGAGATTTGACTCAGGGGTTTCTCTTTTGTGGGCCCCAATATTATCAACTGAGCCCATCTCATTTAACGGTTTTCTTGATTTGATTTAGTTCTGAGGTAATAATGTTAAATATTTTACGGAAGAAGAGTTTTTGTTGAGGAAAAAATAGTGCTTTCATAAGGGTGTATGACTTCATTTTTTTCAATTTAGATTTATTGTTCAGGCATGATAGACAAGAAGATTAGTGCCTCGTTATTTTTTGAGATTTTTTTGTTTTGTATATTTTTTCACCTTTTTTTTAATTATTTACTATTTTATCGAATGTTTGGGGATGGGTGTTTTTTTGGAATAAACATTTCATAGTGGTACGGAGTTTATTCTCGGTAATGAAGTGATCAGTGTGGTTAACAAGGTCAAATGAGAAATGAAATCATCTTCCTATTTCCATATCTACAATTCTTTTCCCATTTATAGTTTTAATCTTTATTGAAATAATGAATTGTGATTCTTGTAATCATAGAAACTAAAAAGTGTCATTAAACTTCTGAAGCACTATTTGTCATAAATGGCATGCTACTATCAACTTTCAATTTATTTATGTAATTATTTCTTTTAAATCTTTATTTCTGTCAAAGACAACATTAATACATTGTCTTTCAAGTAATCTTTCTCATAGATATATACAGTGTGTATTGTCAATTTTATTATCATATTGATTTAGTTATATTTTATTGTAATGATTTCACAACATTGACAAGTTTAGAAGAATGCAAGGAAATTCTTTTGCAGTGAGGTTTATTTTCATGTGGAAGATAGAAATGTTTCACTTGCAAAAGTAAATACAAAACTAAAGGTTATTGGTTATTTTCTTTTAGGTCTTTCAATAAGATTTGATTTAGGTGTTAGAGAGGTTTAATATGCAGGATGCAAAATCGGTAAGTACACCTATGGCTGGACACTTCAAGTTAAGCAAAGAACAGTGTCCTAATTCACATGATGAGGTAGAGTACATGAATAGAGTTCCATGTGCTTCCGCAGTTGGGAGGTTGATGTATGCAATGGTATGTACTAGACCTGATATTGCCCAAGCAGTGGGAGTTATCAGTAAGTTTATGGCCAATCTAGGGAAGGAACACTATAAAGTAGTTCAGTGGATTCTCAGATATCTGAGAGAGACCAACAGTAGGCATTTATGCTAGGGAGGGTCAAACACTTCTCTACATGGATATGTAGATTCAGATATGGCAGGTGACTTGGATGGTAGGAGAAGCACCACAGGATATGTCTTCACTGTTGGTGGAATGGCAGTTAGCTAGATTTCAAAGTTGCAGAAGGTTGTTGCCTTGTCTACTATAGAGGCAGAATACATTGCAGTCACGGAGGCTAGCAAAGAGATGATATGGATGACACAGTTCATGGAAGAGTTGGGAAGGAGCAAGAGAGTTGTAGATTGTACAGTGACAGTCAAAGTGCAATTCATTTGGCAAAGAATTCAGCCTTTCATTCAAGAACCAAACATATATAGCTTAGGTACCACTTCATTAGATAGGTATTGGAGGATGGTGAGTTGAAGCTGGAAAAGATCCATATAGATAAGAACCCTATTGATATGTTAACCAAGCTGATAACTAAGGAGAAGTTGAATCTTCATTCAACTTTTGTTGGTTTTCAATATTGAGCTTAAAGATGGAGAAGCTAGAAGATGTTGCTGTACAGGTACAGGTGCAGCTGTTTATCTCCAAGTGGGAGATTGTTGAGGTGTGGAGCTAAAAGCTTCACCCAATGAGTGAATGCAAAGGTTGTTGTTATTTACACAGTCATCGACGTCGGTTAGGGATCGACTGGAGGCTGCTGACATCAGTTATGGATCGGCCGATATCGGTCATGTGCAGACAGACAGGGACCGACATCGATCACCTGTGCGTCCAGAAAGTCTATTTTCATGGATGAACAGATTGTTTGCATGATAAGTATAACTGTTAGTTTTAAGTCCACATTTCTATTTTTCGCAGGACTGATTTGAACCTTTGATTAGGAGGTGTAGCTGACAGTTGAGAATGCATAGCTCATGATCCCTAATTCTATATAATAGGGATGGATCTTCATAGCTTGTAGACAATTCAAGTAGCTGAATTGTGTTTGTAATTGATAGAGAAAACTCTTGAGGGAAAGAGGTCTATACATCTGAGAGGTGTGGAAGAAAGAGAGATTTCTTCAATTGTATTTCCTTCTGAGAAGAGTTTAATACAAGTTTTCATTGTTTCTTGTATCTCATGTTCTTTGTTGATTCTGATTTCTAGTTACTTATAATTCTGGTTTAATTCTGTGTTTAGTTGCTTACACAAAAGTAATCAATTGTTCTTGTTAAGATCCTGATATGAGTCATACAACATTCCTCTAACAAACCAACTTGTTCTCCCTTAAGATATATTTGGCTGTGAGAGAAAATTCATTGACGTGCATTGCTCATCCTAAGTGAGGGAGAATCCTAAGGGAGGTAATTTGAAGACTAATGAATTTAACTATAGGAGCTGATATTTCATCTCTGCCACTCATGATTCTCTTGTAAAATGTAGTGGAAATTCAGTCTATTTACACTCTCAAGTATGAGAAGATTCTCTTAAGGGATGTGTCTAATCGACTACAACTTTTGGTCCCAAGTCATGATGAAGAGTAGAGGGGGAATTCCAATGTTAAAATGTTCACCTATATGTATGCATAAATATGGTTCATTAATTGGGATTATATGTTGTAAATTTTATTTTGTTTAGTGTATCTTAGGGATCCCCACCTATGTTTTCTATTATCCATGTGTTTTTAGCATCTAGACACCTACGCCCATGTTGGAATCTTGCATCAATTCAAATTTTCAATCATGATGCAAGTGTCGAGACTTATCCTTTAATCATTTTTTGTATCTTTTTCCTAATGATTATTTATTTTATCCCCTTTTGTTCATCATATTATTATATTTTTGTGTGTCACTTGGCTATACTTCAAAATCAAGAGATCCCTATATATACAAAGGTTATGGCCTAATTACATCATCTAACAATTTGATCAATTAAGTTATAATTAGCAAGTATTTCATATTCCAAGATATCAAACTACATTACAATACTGAATCAAATATCTAATGCACTCAAAAGGTCACTAAACTCTTGCATTTTTTATAACAAGGGTTACTTTAGGATAAAGAACATATATTTGCATAGTTACAATTCAACACACATGAATAGGAGGGAGAAATACATGTGATTCTAAGGCCTATTTGGAGTATTGGCTATGTAGGCAATACTTAGCAATATCTAGAGTTTCTAGGTTAGCTTGACTCCCATGTTAACCCCTTTTTACCGTGTTACAATATGTTAAAGGCAAGAATATAGTGTTTTGATTATTGGCTGGATCTTGCACATAGACAAACATATTATAAGGTACCAAATAGACACATAGGTTATAGTGTAGGTATAACATGAATTTTGATCCATTTTTATGTATACTTTAGACTAGACACCTGCATTGAAGTTGGACATTTGCATCGATGCAACTGTCTATGGTCAATGTAAGCATCTTGTGGATGAAAATAGTCAAAAATGCAAATTGAGTAGATCCTAGAGCCTAATAAATGTTCTAAATTTTTTCTATATCACTGTCATATCTCAGATCCAAACTTTGAACAAGATATGATCTCTCTATCTATTGATTGCATAATATTTAATTGTATTTATTGTATGTGCTAAATTAGGTAAATTTTTATTATTAGTTGTATTTTAATATTAATTGGAATATAGGATTACCCCTTTCAAAAAAAATTATTTGCTTAAGTGTGTTTGTGTAAAACCCTGAATATCATAAAAAATATAGTGAACCAATCCTCTACTTGTTGAACCAAACCCTTTTTAGCATGTTAGGGTTCTCTCCTTCTTCAAAAAGTTTAGTTCAAGTTCTTTTATTTATTTTTTTGATATTACTTCTTTTTTGGGCATCACTTAAGCAATTATTATTTTTATATTTACTCTAGGAATTTACCTTGTTCTCTTTGTAATTGGGTGCAAAGTTAAAATTATTATGCATTTTCTTATACAAGGCCCCACAATGCTCCATCCTTTAGATTATTTGTTTATGTTTTTGATGATCAATGTATTGCATATGAAGATATTATGGAATATAAAAAATAGGCTAACACCTCTTATTTTTATTATAATTATGACTATTAAATAACTAATTATGTAAATACAAGTATAAGTGAACATGGTAAAGATCATAGTATTCTTTCATATGGTTACGAGTGTGATCTTATTCCTCTTGGCCTGTTTGTAGAGCCTTGTTCTCCTTTTTTCGATGATGGAGGGTATACAAATTCAATACTAATACAATTTTTAGTGCATTGAAAATAAATTATACTATAGATAAGCAAGAGGTTAGCATTCATAATGTTGAAATTCAAAATGTTGTATATTCTCTAGATGCATCCAAAATTAAATGTTCCTCTTCTCCTTCCAGTAATGAAATTATTGAATAAATTTAGTGTGTGCCTTCATGTCAAAGTGATGATAATATTGAAAATATTATCCCTTGTTTGGATCACTCAAATGAAAATATAAAAATTACTTCTTTTCATCAAAGTTTTAATGAGAAAATTGCATGTACTACTTCTCCTCCATTGATTGAACAACAAAATGAAAAGAAAATCAAAAGTATAATCACACTTCCTCTTCTTTCCTTGAACACTAAAAATGAAATTGGAACTTACATTTTTACTTCTCCTTGTGTTTCAAATGAATTATAAAATGTTTTATTTCTTTCCTTCTTTTCCTTGGATGCTCAAAAAGAGCATGTGTTTACAAGTGAAGTTCCTTCCCCTATTCCTATTGTATGTCATAAAACATCAAATAATATATCACCTTGTAATGATGATGATATTAAATTTCATGCCATTTAAAATGATATGATTATTTCTTTAACCATGGATACTCCTTAACCAAATATTATACAACCATGTGATGATCCTTTTTTATAAGGTGGTGAAGAGTCTATCATTCTTATGTTTCATATGAATCATAGTTTTTAACCTTTGAGAAAATATTCAACTTCTTCACCACTCTGTACTTGTGATACGTTATCTATAATGAATACCATGGGTGATCTTCATGAAAAATTAAATAATATTAAGTTAGACATTTCATCTCATGAGGTTACTTTTGAGGATAACATGTTAAGGGTACAACCTCTTATTCAAAAGGTGTTAGAATATTCTTACCCATCAAAATTCATCATGCCTAAGTTATCTTTCTTGAATGGTCATGGGTATTCTTATATTCACTTGTAAAAATATATAATTCCTTTGAACATTGGGCTAAGGATGAAAACCTGCTATTGGTGGCCTTCCATCAAAGTTTATCTCAAGAGGTTCTTGATTGGTTTTATAGCCTCCAAAATGATCCTTGTCAACATTAAAAAAAATTAAAGATGTGTTATTATAAAATTTACATATATATAATTTACCTAAGTTACCATCAAAACATTTAAAATTATTAACCCAAAATGAGACTGAGTCCATTACAAACTATGTTATCATATTTAAGGACATATTTTATTCCTAAAACTATACCCCCTCATATTTGGAAGTCCAATTTATATTTAGTATGGGTATTCTTTCTCCTCTTATAGAAAGAGTGTTATATAAGCCATTTTCTTCATTCAATATTTTATATGTGGATGTGAATAAATGTGCATGTGTTTTAACATATACAAAAACCGATTTACCTAATTTACTACTTAAAGGCAAACATGGTACAAATAACATCTTCAAAGAAAACAAGAAAACGTAGAAGGGTCATGAGTTGCTTCACAAACTTTCTTTAGAACCAACAATGCATTACAAATAACAAACAATAAAGGTATTGGATAAAGGAAAATAACATACTTAGTACTCCCTATAATTAAATAATCTACCTTTACAAAAAGACCATTTTATTTTGATTGGGACTGAGATAGACCACATGATATATTATGCACATTATTGGATAAACAAATGGTAAATATTCATCCTAATTCTCATTATCCACCACGTATATTTTAAAAGGTAAAATGACGTCACTTTTGCACTTACCATCGTATAAATGGCCATCAGGATAATGATTGTTTTTATCTTGATCAAAAGCTTACATATTATCCAATTAGAAAATTAATACATTTTGAAAAGACATATCAAGACCTATTCCACACACCTTTTTGACAAGTTATTTTAAGAGGGTTGAGACATACCATATTTCTCTTTTTGAATAACATGTGGTCCATCAACCTTCATATAAGACAACCCCTAGTAGAATTATTTCTCATAGTGTGCCCTCTACTAGGATTGATCTCTCCCACAATGATATAACCAAGGAACTATTGGTCAATCAGGGCCTTCATTGAGTGAAACATGGAGAAGGTGTACATACACAATATATATGGGTACTTAAATAGATGCATAATTATTCATAGGATATTTCCATAGATAATTCAAAGTCAATGACAAAAAAACTAATAGTTCCATTACCACATGAGCATTAAAGTTAAGCTTACTTATTTCTAATCAGATTACATTGCATATTGTGTTTTTTTCTTACCACCATAATGAAATCATCCCATTAAATTTACTTATTTCTTATACAATTTACCATATCCACACATACATTATGGTGACATCTATCAATCAAACATACAAAAATCAACAAGGAACCATACAATGCACATCGATATCAAGAAAAATAAACCATATGAACGATGTCATATATATATATATATATATATTAATGAAGATTAGACACCTAGGGCATATATGAATGATATTTTCATTTTTATGGAATGAGTCTACAGTAACATAACCCCAATTATCTCCAACATAGAATGCCAAATAATCATAATGAGATATTAAATCAACCATTCCTAATGGTTGATTGCATTATATTGCTCATGAAATGTTATCACATGAAGTGTATCCAAGTAATCAAATTAAACATGTTTAATATTCCAACCCACGAACATACTTTCCTCAACTTATATTAAGTCCACAATAAACAAATATTAGACTCAAATCACTCAATAATGAGTTGTAAATGGAAATATAAACTCATATGAATGTGTATTAAATAAAATAACTTGAAAGCCTTAAACAAGATTTGATCCAAAAATAATAATCAATCCATTACCTTTCAGTGTAATTACTTTAGAATAAACAAAGTTTAATCATTATAACCAATTAATACAAAACCTAGTCATTTTCCATTCAAATATTACATAATCAAGAATAGGTTAGAGGATATTAAACCTACATATAAATCATTTACAATAAATAATAAAATATATATCAACTTTTCAATATAAAAAAATAATGTAGAGAGGAATGGAAATTATACTGTACAATTAGGCATGATATCCATGAGCTCAACTCTTATGAATCATTCTAACATTTCTCCAAACCAAGAAACTTTATGAAGACCATGCACAAGTGAATGAATAACATGTAAATTGGTAAAATCCCACCTAGATATCCCTATGAACCCCCCATTGGTGTTCCTATTCACCCCATCCATTATTTTGATTGTGAGTCCTAGCGTGCAGTGTGGTGGAAATGAGTTTCAAGTTTCCATAACCACATGACAAACCTAGAAAGAAAAAGAACACAAACATCAATGATTTTCACACCAACCCTAAGTGTTTATGCATGGATGTAAGTTATCACAACCAGCTATGAACATCCATACCATGAACATTTAGTGTTTAATTAACAAGTAGTGTTTAAACCACAATCTAAAAAATTGCTTAGAGTGTTAAAAATATTATTCTTCCTCATTTATCCACATGAGAGAGTTCCTTTACTTTTTATGTGCCTTTTCAAACTTATGTGTGTCTCTTTCATGTTTTAAACTAAGCTTAATATACCTCACAATTTTTCATATTAAGTGAAATATATTAGGTCATGGTAAATTATAATGGAGGTAATTAATCCTTGTTTCCCCATGTTGGTAGAACTGTAGTCTTCTCACTAATATTCTCCACCTCAACAATCCCAAAGGAGCCATCAAAGCTCTAAATACTACCAATGGAAAAAATTGCCACCAAATTCATGGTGTTGGTTAGGGTTAGTTATGATCTTTCAAAACTCTTAATCATTACCAAGAAACAAAAGAATAAACTAGAACCAACTTCAAAACAAAACCATTGACCTAAACCCTAAGTCAACCATGGTACATCATTTTCATGCATATGGTGGTCATTGGTCCAAAATCCTTCATTTTAATAACCAAAATATAATCAAAGGATATTTAAATAATGTTATTCAATGGATTAAGGTATTTTTAACCAAGGATATATACATTACACCACAAGATAACACAATGACTCCATAAGTCACATGAAAATAAATTCAAACAATTGAATCTAATACCATTTAAAGTTGGAAAAATATATCAAGGTAAAAAGATAAAATAAAAATGGAATCGATACATCAAACCACACAAGTTACAACATTCATATGTAGCACATGAAGTGACACTTTTGCAAGTACATGATTGTTTGAAATCATTTCCACATTACAAAGCTAGTTAAAGTCAAGTTCTAACAATAATGGAAACCAATTACAATTGACCAAGATGATGTCAAATAAGATAATTGAGAATATTTAATAAATAATTAAATAAATCTAACTAATCAAATAATATTAATATATGTTTGACCTGTGCACTCAAACCAAATACTAAATGAACTAGGTGCAATCGATATTCAACAATCAACATACCAAAATTAATAGTCAACAAACAGACTAAACTAATTGTGGTTATTTTATTTTTTTATAAAGTCATATGTTTAAATAATCATTGCCAAAATGTAACTGAATTATCACATGCATAACCCTACCAACTAGAGTCTATCAATAAAACCTATCTCATTATAATTTTTACAGTCATAAAAAGAAAAATTCAACAATAATTGAACCAATATAACATACAATGATCATAAATGAATAATAAAGTATGATAAAATATCATAATCATAGTCATTCACATAATAATGACATAATCAACTAAGAAATCAAAGCATTTGAATCATGTTCATGATATGATAATTATATGGTCAAAACAACATATAAAATAACATGCCAATGTCAACATATACGTAATCAATAACTTTAAAATGTTTCAATACTCCTCTCCCAATTAAAAAGGATCCCTCCTAGTGAATAATTAAATATTTCCATGTAATGTTGCCTAAAAAGACTCTTGTCTTATCATTTAGCATTCCTTTCACTAAGTGGATCCCACTGGACCAACATCAGCTAAATATTTCTACTTCATAGTATAAAATTATGATGGTTTTAGATCCTCACTAATTCCAATCACATCTTCTCTTTTTTTAAAATTGAATCTTTTTCCAATCCAAAATATGAGTAGAATTAGATATGAATTTTTCTTACTAAAGTAAAATTGAAAACATTATGAATCCTAGATAGAGAAGGAAGAATGACCAATTGATAGGAAATAAAACTAATATTTTACATTATGTCAAAAGGTCCATCAAAATGTGGAGCTAATTTAGATGAATTCCCAAACATGGTGTAAATTTTCTAAGGTCTAACTTGGAAAAAAACCTTATCACCCAAACTAGATTATCAAGGTGTCCTTATCTAATATGCATAACTCTTTTTACCTATCAAAGGAATATTTAATATTTTTGTGGATAAGATCCTTTTGTTTATTATATTCCTAAAGTACATCAGGTCTAGCAATAATATTTTTATTTAATCTCTCCCATCTAAGTGTAGTTCTACACTTACACCCATATAGAGCTTCAAAGGGTGCCATTTTTATTATAGAATGATAGGTGTTGTTATAATCAAAATAAACTAAATGGATAAAATCTTCCCACTTAGTCTGTTAAACCATAACATACATTATCAACATGTCCTCAACCACTTGATTTAACCTTTTAGTTTGACCATCCATTTACGGGTGGTAGTATAACTAAAATTAAATCTTGTTCTAAATGTTTTAGTCAAATATTTCAATAATATTGATATGAAAAGTTTATTTCTATTTGATATGATCACTTCCAACATCCCATGTAGCCAAACAACTTATTTTACAAATATTTCTACAAACAAAAATGCATCATCAATAAAATTTATAGGAATGAAATGACTAACCTTGGTCAACATATCAATTACCATAATAATGGTATCATGTTTGTTATGAAATTTAGGTATCCCAAAAATAATATCAAGTTAGGTTACAACCCAATTATCCCTTGGTACCTCATGAGGATATAAAAAACCTCCAAGATGGCAATGCTCAACCTTAACATAGTGGAATTCTAAAAATTTAGAAACAAAGTACGCCATAAGATGTTTCATTATAAGCCATAAATAGTAAATTTTTAACTCATGTGTCATCTTTATGACACCCATATGAGAATAATGAGGTGATGTATGCAGTTCTTTCAAAACTTGACTTCATAAGTTTCTAGATTTAGTTAATTTTTTTTACACATAATAAGGCCATCATTTTAAACATAAAAGTCAACACATAACATTATAATAGGCTTGCCAACCAAACCTTCTCTTAACTCATGGTAGTATTCATTAGATTATTATTATTTTAACACATGATTTATGAAATCAGACTTGATTACATAAATCATATAAATGTATGTGCATTGACTAAGTGCATCAGGAACATGATTTTACTTAACCTTAACATAAGAAATATCCATGTAAAAATTTCTCATAAATTCTATCCATTTGTGTTGGTGTGCATTCAAATCATCTTGGAAAAAAAAAGTGTTCCAGGTTGTGGTGATCGTATTTCACCTTAAAGTTTTTACCCAACATATAATGTCATACTATTTCAAAGCTTTTACTATGGTATCAAGCTCTATATCATGTGAAATATAGTTATACTCATTCTTCTTGATATTTCATGACTCATAAGCCATCAATTTAACATATTGAGTAAAAATTCTACCAAAGCCTTCTTTGGAAGCATCTTCCCACACTTCAAAATTTCCATTTGTATCAGGATTGACAAGTATAGGTGTTGTAATCAACATATCCTTAAGATTATGAAATTACTCTTCATAAAAGGATGTCCAGACAAACTTATCTCTTTCGAATTTCAAGGAAGTTATTGGGTTGGATATTACAAAAATATTTTCTAAAAATCTATGATAATAACCAGCCATTCCCATAAAAATAACACTCCATACTGAGAGTAATATAATGTTTCACATTGGTGATATCTGTATAAAACAAACAAGAAGTGTTAGTATTTATAGTATATGGAAGTATGTGATAAATAGTAGATATTTAAACAAAACATTTTTTAAAAATTTAGCATTAGTGGGTTCTTTGAAAATATGTCCTTCATTAGTTTGTATTTTATAAGTACTAGGACCAAGAATATATTTTATAAGGTAAGGACCCCACTATTTTTAGGCATACATGACTTCTTTTTCATGTGTATAATCTTGTTTGAGGACTAAGTCACCAATATTGAAAGTTTAGACTTTGAATTTTTTGTTATGTTGTTTAATAATGCAAGCCTTGTATTGCTGATTATATTGTAAGGCAACCATACATAATTCATCAAGTAAATATAAAATATGGATATGAGATTCACATAATTTCTCATTGGGGATAATACCATGAAGATAAATTATTAATGATGGTAACTCAACTTTTAAAGGTGAAACTGATTCAGATGCATATACTAATAAAAATGGCATTTCCCTAGTAGCAGTACCGATGCTAGTGCAATAAACCTAAAGTGTGGAATAAAGTTGTAAATATAAATAGGTATTATATTATCTAATAATCTTTTGTAATATTTTGTTAAGAATTTTATTTGGTAATTTTTGCTTGGCCATTGCATTGAGGGTGATAAGGTGTTGATAATTTGTGCTTAATTTTGAATTATGCACAGAGTTGTTTCATATGTTTGTTGAAATTACTTCCATTATTAGAAATGATGGTATGAGGAACTCTAAAATAATAGATGATTTTATTGAGAATAAATTTGGAAATGGTATTACCAGTAATGTTAACTAGAGACATGGCTTCCACCCTGTGGTAAAATATTAAGTGGAAATGATAATGAAAACATGACCATCTTGTGATATAGGTAATTTTTCAATGAATTCTAATCCCCACATAGAGAATATCTAAGGAGACTCTAAGATTTGGAGTCTGGATAGAGGAGATTGGATGAGATCATCATGAAATTAACAAGGATTATACTTTTTAGACAAAATAATGACATGTTCTTCAATATTAGGCCAAAATTAAACCATGACTAGGCATTTGTAGGCTATAGAGTGATCACTATAGTGACCATTGTAGATGACCCCATGTGATTATTCAAGGAGATAAGTAACTTATTATGACATTACACAACATGGTAAAGTATATTCTACATTATGAGAATAAAGGGTGTTGTATCAAAGTACATAGTTGAATGTTTGTTTTTGAATATAAGTATTTTTATGTGAATCTAAATTTGGAGGTTAAGTATGATGCTCAGAGATTTGGATGATGTTTTTATACCATGAGATCTATCTGTTAATAATAAATTTTATGTGACAAATTACAGAATCATTTTTATTTTGTAAAGAAAAAGGTGATTTTTTCATCTAAATAAGAAATTGAAAATTATGAATCACTTGATGAGGATGAAATAGAGATGTCAATAAAGTGAGAGAATTGAATATAGAATTTTTTACTTGTGGGATTGGTTCAATGATGAAAGAGGTAAATTATTTAGCAAGTGAAATGGCAATTTGATGATATGTGATAATATTTTCACTTTTACATTGATAGTCACCATTAAATTGATAATATACCATTAAATGTCAACATATGAGTTTTCAATCATGTAAATCATGTAAATATGGGATGTCTAAATAAATTACATCTTGCATGCCTAGTATTAGATATTAAAATTAAGCCATATTATTAGTAAAATCAAAAGTTAATTGAAATTGTAGAGGTATGATTTTACCATGTGGGTTTGAATATTATGTTAATTAGATTGACATCAATGCCTCAAAGGAGACTAGAAAACATAATATTCTACCAAAAGTTAACTTGAACACATATTTGAAGGGGTTGAGTCTAACTTTGTAGTTAATGAGTTGGTTGAATATGATAGATAAATCATGAAGGGGAGTTGTACGATTTTTAGATTTGGAAATAATATCATCTACATAGGTTTTGATAATTTTGTGAATAAGATCATGAAAGATATGGGTCATTATACATTGATAGGTATCTCTAGAATTTTTTATACTGAAATTCATTTTAACATAACAATATGCACCCCATTCTAAGGTAAATGTTGTTTTATTTTGATCTTTGGGGGTATGTGAATTCAACTATATCTTGAAGAACCATAAATGAGTGATAACATTTTGTAACTAGAAGTAAAATCAATAGTAGCATCTATTTAAGGTAAAGGAAAACTATCTTTTAGACATGCAAAATTTAGGTTGTCAAACTTGATTCATATATTAATAACCATGGATACATTTTTATGAACATGGACAATGCTTGAGACCAATTCTAAGTAGTCTATAGGTTTAATGAATTTAGCATCCAAAAGTTTGATGTATAAATTTTAGTATGGAATTTTTGTTTCTTTTTTCGAACGAGTTTGGCATTTGGGTAAGTGGTGATATTATGGAAAATGATGCTAGGATAAATTATAGGCATGTCTTCATATGACCAAGTGAAAGTTTCTTGATATTTGTCAAATAAAAGGTTAAAATTATTTTTATCTTTGGGAGTGAGCTCTTTAGAGATGGTAATAGGTCAAAGACATGTAGGTGTACCATATTCTATTTTTGTAGTTTATTTAATAAGCATAGAATTTCCATCTTGGAAATGGTATGGGGTGGGAGGGAGTGAATAAATAGAATGTGTTTTGAGGTCCACACTAGCTATAAACTTATTTAATGTTAGGTTGTGGAGCTAAAAGCTTCACTGATGCAAACAAAGGAGGTTGTTGAGTTGTAGAGAAATCGACATCGATCAGGCCAACTGACGTCGGTCATATTTAGTGTGCAGAGAAATTGACATTGGTTAGGTGTCAACTGACATCGATCAGACAGGAACTGACATCAGCAACCTATGTGTGTGTGCAAGGTCAAAGGAGATATGTGAGGTAGCAAGGTCAAAGGAGATCTGCAACACAACAAGGAGTAAGATCCAGAGGGTCTATAAGTGTGCAAGACCAGGTTGATTTGTAGGTTGTGCAAGATCAGGTAGGAGATCTACATGGCAAATAAGATTAGTTGATTTGTAGGTGTGCAAGATCAGGGAGATCTACTTGGAGTACTTTGAGTACTTGGTGGACTGGCAGTATTGTTACTGACTGGTGGAAACAACAACTCTGTGTTTGAGTTGATTGGTTTGTAATTGAGAGAGAGAACTCTTGAGGGAGAATTACTGGTATGCCCAAGAGGTGTGGGAAGAGTGTGATTTCTTCATTGTATTTCCTTCTAGAAGAGTATTAATACAAGATTGTATTATCTCTCATATTCTATGTTGTTTCTGAATTCTAGTTACATATTACTTTTGGTTTAATTCTGTGTTTAGTTGCTTATACAAAGGTAATCAATTATACTCTTAAGGAGTAGGGATCCTGACAATTGGTATCAGAGTAGGTTCTTCAGAGCTTGGTTCACTAACACCTTGGTTTCAGAGTGTGTTAAGTGTTTGTTGATTACAAGTCACTCTTAGGGGTTTCTGATTGAGTGGGAGTAAAGCAATGGTAGAAAAAATTACACTAAGAATGGAGAAATTCAAAGGCAAGAATGATCAATTATGGAATTGTGGAAAGAAAGGGCAGGTAAAGAAAGATTATTGGTTGGTAGAAGATCAACATGAAGGAAATAAAGAAGTAAATGATGCAGGTATTATTGCATGAGATGCTCTTATATGTTCCTTGGATAAAGTAGAATCTTGAGTTTTAGATTCTGTTGTCTCTTTCCATGCAACCCCAAATAGAGTATTTTTCCATGATTATGTCCATGGAGACTTTGGAAAGATTTATTTAGGGGTTGGTGAGCCTTGTCAAATTGTTGGCAAAGGGGAAGTGCGGCTGAAATTGTAGACAGGCAACACATGGGTGTTGAAGGAGGTCATGCATGTCCCAATCCTGAAGAGGAGTCTAATTTCTACAGGAAAGTTGGGTAATGAGGGTTGCACAATTACTCTCACAGTGAAATCTTGGAAAGTTTCCAAGGGTGCACTTGAATTAGCATGTGGTAATAAAGTAGGTACACTTTATCTATGTACTTGTATTACTGATTCTCCTTCTAGTTTATCTACTTCAAATGTAGATGTGAAGATGTGGCTCTGTAGGCTTGGTCACATGAGTGAGAAGGGGATGCATGTTCTTAAGAGGAAATCTGATGTCTTTGACAAACTTAAGAACTGAAAAGCCTTGGTTTTCATGGAGAAGATGATGGATAGAGATCGGCTCAAGGGGTTGAATAATTATGAGCAGGGCAGTTTAGACAAGGTTATGATCCAAAGTGACTCATGGGTAAAAGTCATCACTCACAGGAAAACACAGTTACCGACATCGGTCAGGTGAGAACTGATGTCAAACAGGCAGGTATCAACGTTGGTCATGTGCCGACTGAAGTCAGTAATGTCGGGCAGGTGGACACCAATGTCGGTCAGAGAACCGGTGTCGATGATCAGGAGGAATCAACATCGGTCGGGTGCAAACCAAGGTCGGCTAGAGGTGATCAAGATCGGTCACTGTTAAAATAGATTTTGGGTAGACAACAAGTTGTCAAGGAGTCTCAAACACCCATGAGGAGGACTGAAAGGGTAAGTAAGCCTCAAATTTGTTATTCCCCTTCTTTATACTACTTGTTGCTCACTGATGGTCAAGAACCAGGAAGTTTTGAAGAGGCAATGTAGGTAGAATCTAGGAAATAGTGGGAGCATGGCATGAATGAGGAAATTGATTCCTTGGGAAAGAACCAAATGGGAGATTTGGTAGAGTTGCCAGCTGGGATGAAAGCACTGAAAGACGAATGGATTCTTAGGTTAAAGAAAGGAGATAATGGACACATGAGATAGAAGGCCAGGTTATATGGTCTTGAGCAAGCTCCAGGATAGTGGTATAGGTTTGACAGGTTTATGACAAAGCATGGCTTTAGTCAATGTCAATGTAATCACTGTGTTTATTTTACCAGGTTGGATAATGGTCGCAACATTATCTTGTTATTGTATGTCATGTATATGCTTATTTCAAGGTCACACATGCAAGGAATTGCTGAGCTAAAGGTAAAGTTAGTTCAGAGGTGTGCCATGAAGGATTCAGGAGCAAAAATCCTTGGCATGATTATTTCTAGAGACAGGGAAAGTCATAGGTTAATTTTGTCTCCAGATGATTATGTGAATAACGTAGTAGAGAGGTTCAATTTGTAGGATGCAGAACCAGTTAGCACACCTATGGATGGACAGTGCATAGAACAGTGTCCCAAATCACATGATGAGGTTGAGTACATGAGTACTAGACCTGAGATTACCCAAGCAGTGGGAGTTGTCAGCAAGTTTGTGGCCAATTTGGGAAAGGAGCACGAGAAAGCAATTTAGTGGATTCCCAGGTATCTAAGAGGGACCAGTAGCAGGTATACATGCTATGTAGGGTCAGACACTTCTCTACATGGGTATGTAGATTCAGATATGGTAGGTTACTTGGATGACAGGAGAAGCATCATAGGATATGTGGTGGTTGGTCTTCAAGATTGAACTTGAAGAGGGATACAAGCCAGGAAATAAAATTAGATGATGTATAGGTACATGTATAGGTGCAACTATTTATCTCCAAGTGGGAGATTGTTAGGTTGTGTAGCTAAAAGCTTCACTGATGAAAACGGAGGAGGTTGCTGAGTTGTAGAGAAATCGATGTCGGTCAGGCCAACTAACATCGGTCATATTCAGTGTGCAGAGAAATTGACATCGGTTAGGTGTCGACTGACATCAATCAGACAAGAACCAAAGTCGGCAACATGTGTGTGTGTGTGTGTACAAGGTCAAAGGAGATCTGCAGGGTAGCAAGGTCAAAAGAGATCTGCAACACAACAAGGAGTAAGATCTAGAGGGTCTGCAAGTGTGCAAGACCAAGTTGATCTGTAGGTTATGCAAGATCAGGTAAGACATCTACATGGTAAATAAGATTAGTTGATTTGCAGGTGTGCAAGATCAGGGAGATATACTTGGAGTACTTTGAGTACTTAGTGGACTAGCAGTATTGTTACTGACTGGTGGAAACAACAATTTTGTGTTTGAGTTGATTGGTTTGTAATTGAGAGAAAAATCTTGAGGGAGAATTACTGGTACACCCAAGAGGTGTGGGAAGAGTGTGATTTCTTCATTGTATTTCTTTTTGGAAGAGTATTAATACAAGATTGTATTGTCCCTCATATTTTGTGTTGTTTCTGAATTCTAGTTACATATTACTTCTAGTTTAATTCTGTGTTTAGTTGCTTATACAAAGGTAATCAATTGTACTCTTAAGGAGTAGGGATCTTGACATTTAAATAAGGAACTTTTTGTTGAAAGTTACCAAACTTGTGATGTTGTCATGGAATTTGAGGTTTTTTAGCATAGAGGAGCTCTAATATAAATTCATCACTAGGAAGCATGGGTAAAGGTCCGTAACATTCGATATATAATTCAATATCAATGATTTGATTACCTTTACTATATTATATGAAATGTAGTTGTCTCACATCAGTTAATTTAACATCTAAGGTAATTTTAGGGGAAGTAGTGGATAAATATTTTGTGTTAGTGAGATTAGTATAGGTAAGTCAACTAGGTCTACAAAAATTGTGTTGATTTGTTCAATAGATGGTATTTTAAATGATAATTGAGGAGTTATCTCAATACAGATTGTTTGGATAGATTTATATAGTGATAATTTATAGTGATTAGTACAATCCTACGAAGGGGAAATAATATTTATGGTTGGTAAAGTGGATTGTATTGATAACTGTTGTGTAGAAGGTTATAAATATGCCATAGTTAGGATTTATTGAATTACCATGGAGTGTGTAATAATGGTGGATAAGTAGGGGATGCATAAACTTCAAGTTATTATTTAGTATGAGATGAGATACGAATGACATGGACATAATGATTGAATGCATGTATTTTTGTTAATGTTTTACATCTAAGTCTCATGATTGGTCTTGGACTATGATGTAATTATCAGCATAGTTATGAGAATTAGTGCATGCGTCAATATCTATAGGAGAATTAGTGGTGGAAACACCTATGTTGCTAAATTTACAAGGAGACATAGTTAAAATATCTTGAAAACATTTTGATACTCCATATTCATAGAAATTAAAATCATCCTCTGTATAATATGCTTCATATACATTGCTTGGAGGGGAGTATCAATGGTATCATCGATTAGGGTAATGGTACAATCACATGGGAGTAAATAAGAAAAGAGCAATTCCACTATATAAAGAAGTAATACAGTGGTATTGTAATTATTTTTTAATACATTTAGTTCATCATCATCATAAGTGGCAAGAGTAACATGTAAGTCAAAATGCATGTTATCAAATTTAGGGAGAGGTGGAATGTTGATATGGGAAATAGTCAAAATAAGATATTGATATTTAGTATTTGGTAGTTAAAAAATCCATGGATCAAGATCAAATTCATGTTTTTAGTGTTTTCCATTATGTATGAATTTGATACATTGACTACCTAAAGAAGTAATGACATGCATACAATGTGTCCATGGGTGACCAAGGAGCATGTTTTAAGATAAGGGGAGATCAACAACCATAAACTTAGTTTGGATTATCTTGGGTCTGATAGTATGTTAGATCCAAATGTAGCTAATTAGATTTTGATTACTATTATCAAATCCTCTACACGTGAGGCATGTTTGATATTTTATTTAGTGTATCTAATTTGTTGAATCAACTAAAGAGACATGACATTAATTCTTGATCTTTCATCTACAATAACTTTTCAAATGAGGGTGTTATTGATCCCAATTTTATTAAAGATATCTAGATCATCCATTCAAAAATAATGTCATCATTAATCATATCCTCTTTAATAAATTCAATGGATGGTTTTGAGAATGTGGAGATTGTTTCAATTATATGGACTTTTGTAAGTGGAAGATTGTTAGAAGGGATTTTTGAGTCATAAGATTGTGGTTCTTCAATGTTTTATAATTGCTTCATGAGGAATTTAAAATTATAGAAATAAGTGTTAACTAAATCCACAAGGGTAATTTTATAAGGCATCAAAGTGAGTTCTTCCAAAAAATTCCAATGCAATTTAGAGGATGAAAAACTATCATGAGGTTTATGAGGTATTGTATTTTTCATAGGTATAAAAGAACTAGGTTGAGGTTATGGTTGTATAAAGGATTTATTATGTTTGGTGACAGGATCCTTGTGAGCATGTTTACATCTATAGTTAATATTTTATACATTCACATATTGAGAGTTGGTGTAATATTGGTCATAATCAACATTAATTGCACAAATATTATCATTTGAATGTTGTGTGTTAGAAGTAGATCATTTTTGAAGTTTTAAAGGTATGGGTTTAGTCACCTATTTATTTTGATAAACTTTGAGATAATTATGATGACATAATTTGATCATGAAATCACGGTCAGATTTATCACCTAACATGAATGAAACTATAAATTTAATAATTTTGTTACATGTTTCATGAGAATGACCAATATTAACATGGAACCAATGGAATTTATTAGGAACATACCATGATGGAGGGTGCTATTATTTTAGTTAAAGGGTTTGCATGGATATAATAACTACATTTTTCGTGCTATTAATGGTAGGTGGGAAGTAATTTGATTATCTATTTTTACTCCTCTTTCTTTAGTTTTATGGTTAGCACTTGTAATTTCATTATTTTAAGTTTGGAAATATTCCTTGGTTGAGATATGGGTTGTCTTAAATTATTTCATAAGGAAATATTATCTTTTAGCTTGATCAAATGATTCATTTAAAGTTTGTGGAGAAAAAGTTTGAACCTTGTATTGAAGGGAAGGTGTTAAATCAATGATAAATAATTTAAAGAGATTATCAATAGTCATGCTGTGATCTAATTTACGAGCTAATGATTTCCATCATTTGATGAAATCATGAGTTTGATTTTGAAGGTGATTGCCTAGCATTGATAAAATGAATAAGATAATTTTTATAGAAGATAATTTTGTTGAAATTATTTAATTAAATCATTTACCAAATATTATAATTGTGAGATAAAATGTTGAAGGAGTTGATTATGCCATTCTAAAACATCTCCTATGAATGTTTTTAATGTACGGTAGTATCAAATGTATTTGTTTGGATCCATTCCTTTTAGATATTATAAAATGATTTAAGAAAAGATGCATGATTTTTAGTTCCATCATATTTAATTATTAGAGATATATTTTTAATATTAGTGGATACTATGAAGTGATTTAAAGATTCATTTTGAATATTTTGAAGCATCTTGTTATGCATAAGAAGTTGAGGAATTATATTCTCGTTGGCATATTTAAGAGGAGGAGGGATAAAATTTTTGTTATTTTGAGGTGTGATAATAGCAGGTTGATTGGTCATTTTTAATATGTGATGTTTCATTCACATCATTTGGGAATTATTCACCATTTGCATAGCACTCATTTGTTGAACCATTTTGAGAAAGAATTTGATTATTATCAATTAGCATGTTTTGGTTGATATTGTTAGGAGGAGGTTGAAGAGTTTGATTATTAGTATTGGAAGGATGAATATTCCCATGTTTAAGTATGGGAATTCTCCCTATGGGAGGATTCCCTATGGGAGCATTTGTTATGCTAGTATCTATTACTCTAATGGTATAATAAAGAAGTTTAGATATGGTAATATCATGAGAAGTGTGAAATGGGTTAGATCCATCTAAGTCATCACTTTTTGTAATTTTAACCATGTTAATTGTGATATTATATGAGGAATATAATTAGTTTAATAACTATAGTTGGATATTATTATTGCATATAGGCCACGTTAGTGATGAAAAGTTCCTTACGGAGCTAGAATAGAACAAGAGTGGTTTTGAATCATTTTTAAGACTTTTAACATTAACATAAATATAAATAGGTATATTCATATACAATATAGTTACTTAGTATGAGTATATCAATGTATACACATGTTTTTTATGATCTGGGTTTTGGTCCTTCCAATTACATATCTTGTGTCTTGATGATTGAAGGTGATGGTTATCTTGTTGTAGCTTTTAAATGTGCACTTCATTATGTATAAATGCAATGAAGGATAAGGTTTCTAGTATAAAAATATAACATTAAATAGACATATGTTATACTAAACCACTTTCATATAATAGTCAACTAAGTCTATATAAGATTGTGTGCTTTTAGAAATATATCTTTACATAGCAAAATATGCCTATATATATATATATATATATATATATATATATATATATATATATATATATATATATATATAAGTGGTTGAGTATGGATTTTGAATTGATTGTAAATTAATAATAGTTGTATAATATGAGTTTCAATCTTAGTTTTATTATTGAAAATAACTAAATGCATATATATAATTGATATAGTTGGTTTGTATATGACTATGTGATTTTTAGTATATCAGTGGTGGTATGTTGGATTTGATAAAATAGATCAAAGCTAAATCACTTTAGTTAACCTATGTTTGTAATTGAAAAGAGAATTTATTGCATAGATGTATACATATATGCATCTTCAAATATACATGATACTCATAAAATTGTGGATAAAATACTAGTCTATTTACAATATAACGTATTTACAAATGCATATATTGTTTGATGTTTAAATTATGTTATTTGATATCACAAAATAATATGGATGTTTTTGTTATACAATTAATGGTTAGAAGGAGCCTTAAATTATGAAGTGATTGAGATTTAATATGGAACATATTAAGTCTTGTTAGTATTTGGATAGCTTATTATTTTATTCATGAGATAGGGAATAACATAATAAGCTAGTAAATGTTATTATATTATAAGGATAAATAATAGAGTTACATGTTAATATTTATGTAACTTGATATCTAGATGAATTTATTACCTAGATGGTATGATTTTATTGATGACTATTTTGAAATATGTTTATAATTGTAGTAACAAATTAGATGTTTTAAGATTCACTGCACTACACACTACATTTGATGGAGTAAATGTATGCATTTGATATTTCTATGTTTAGCATTTTTTATGTCTACTAATAGGGAATATTCAGTATGAATTTTATGGTTATTATATTAATTACACACACACACACACACACACACACACACACACACACACACACACACACACACACACACACACACACACACACACACACACACACACACACACACACACACACATAGAGAGAGAAAATCTTGCATTAATGACCCTAAATAAGTAGTGTGATGGATTCCACTCACTTAATTGGTGTCACTAATGCATAGGTTAATTTGATTGACTGGCGTGTATAAAATTGATTGATCCTTGTGATCAATGATTATATGAAAACTTTGGATAAATTAATGTTTATAGTTAAAGATTGTCATTTCATCTATTTGATTTAGTTTACATGTTTTTACGATATCACTTTAGAATGAGTTTATTTATGGTATACATCATGTATTAGTTATCTTATAGCACATGGGTTCTAGTTTGTCACTCTTGATTATTGTATCATCATTATCTACCCATCTATGAAGGGAGGGTCATTCCCTAGTTGGATGATTGAGTGGGAGATTTATTGTCTATGGTTGATTTGGAAAAGCACTCAGATGATGTTCTTCCTCCCCTTAACATTAATATACTAGAGACTACACTTGAGATTACTAATAGATATTATGAGTGTGTTTAGACTCGTATGCTCCATGAAGTTTTGTATCATTGTATATTATTATGACATTTATTATGTTGAAACTATAATTTTATTCATATTTACAATTACGAAATTTGGTTGTAATGTTGTATCATATGTGGCTAAATTTGTAATAATATTTTTATGAATTAAAAGCAGTCTTTATTTCTAAAATTAACATTGTACTTGTTCTTGATATGATAAAATGATTGTGATTATTAACTAAATATATTAGATACATATATCATGGCATGGTTAATTAAAACTAATGTATTTAGTTAAATATCACTCCTATATGTTTGATCTTGATGAAATTTGTCAGCTAAATTTGTGTAATTAATTAAAAAAATTATCCTATTCTAGTAAAACCTAGTGGGGTTGTTACAACCTCAACATCTAGAACATAAAAGGAAGGTGCAAGGGGTCACCCATACTTGATAGATCTATGAAGCTCAAAGTATATAGATTGAGATCCATTAATAGTAATAGAATCCCCAACATGTTGAAATAGCATATTAACACTATGAACAAACCTAAGACCAAACTCGAGAGCTTGAATCATAGCTATGATAAAAGGCCATTCAATTTGATCATATTTTTTTTTAAATAAATATTGATGAATAAATCCTTCTGGTTAGATATCCTATCCCATTTCATACCTTTCTAGATAGTAATAGTATCATCCATAATTTATATATGTTGAATAAACCATGTTTGTTCACTTATCACAATTAAGGGGAGCAAATGCTTGATTCTAAGGTCTAAAGCTTTAGCTATGATTTTTTAAGATACATTAAAGAATGTGATAGGCCTCCAATGGGTAATTACCTTAGGGTCACCATCCTTAGGACTGAATTTCATGTTACATTGATTAATGATATGGCCCAAAGAGTTGGAAAAAATAGCTTCAGAGTAGAATTTATAAAGATTAGGTCCAAGCATATCTCATAGGGTTTGATAGAATTCATAGGGAAACACATCAACTCCTAGATCCTTGTTAAAGGGTATCTACATGATAGCTTCCTTAAAGTCACTAACACTAAGGGGCCTATTATAAGAAAAAATTTCTACTTCTGAGAGCTTACATGGGATCACTTCAAGGCATTGAGAGAGAAGATTAATGAGGGGAGGAGGGTTTCATAGTAAACACTCTATGATAGTGATGCAAAAATATTGTAAGATGTCAGGTAATTTGGTAAACCTATTTGAAGCATATATAATGGCTTTAATTTTATCTACATCTTGTCTTGAATGAATGAGATAAAAATTATTTTGTCACTTTGTCTCTAACTTTAAACCAATGCATATGTTCTCTAAGTTTCACTCCTTAGCCTTGTAAGACTCAGGTGGTTGGATCTTATGTCTCCACATGGTAGCTTAAGTTTGTAGATGAGAGATTAAAGGTGTAACCCCTGATTTCTATGAAACCCTAAAGTATTCATGATTTGTAGCATTATGAATATGCCATCTAAATAGAGCTATTTTTTCCCATAAATCTAAAGAAAGGAGGTGGCATGGGCTATTGCATTAGCCTACCACTCAATCTAGCTAGTGTCCCCTATGGGTCTGGGGGCCAGGTTCCAGATTCTAATGATATGCCCAATAGTCTAGTGATGTTTGAGATGGGTAGTACTGAGGTAAAACTAAGATTTATGGGATTTAACTTGGGGGTAGTCCATTCAATGAATAATCAAATAGGGTGATTTTTAGACAAGAAAGTGTCTGGGATGACAAAAATAAGTTGATCATGAATATGAGTAAATAATAAAAGGTCTTATTCTGTAATCAAGGAATGGTCAATCCACTTAAGAAGTCAATATTATCCTTAAAGGAAATTAGACCATGTGAACCAAGGAAAATTTATTCTCTCCTTCTGTAATGGTTGGGATCAAAAACCCCAAGTTCATTTTGCATGTAAAACCATACCTTCCATTCTCTTGCACACCATATCATGGGGAAACATCCTTATTTATCTTAAATAGACTTAATCATGTTGAATTTACCATAGATAATTTGATGTATATTTAGAAGAGAGTGTGCCAACCATATCTAAATCAATGTGTATTCCACAACATCATTAGAGGCATACAAGTTGAGTAGGCTAATGATGTGATTTCCAAAGTTAAAAAGAGTCTAAACCACCTGATTGGTGGGGTCAAAACCCAAACAAAAAATATTTTGAGATAGATCAGGTGATAACCCCCCATAGCTAGGCTAGTAATAGGTACATTGATAAAGGACCCTAGGCAAGATAGTGCGAGTAGTAGAATGAAGCAAAAATTCAAAACCTTTGAATTTATGCATGTAAAAAAAATCATTTTGGAAAAATGATGACAACTATTCTTGACCGTATACTTATGTGTTGGATCAGTGAGTCCTCTAACATTCCAAGAATAAACTACCATTGAGAGTCATCAAGGTTCATATCATTCCTCTTTGTAGGACCTGAGAGGACTATAAACTGAATAAAAGTTGAGCCAAGAATGCTAGAGCCTCCAAGTTTGAAAGGTTTTCTTTTGTTTGGCACATAATCCTCATCTTAAAAGGGTGAGGGACTATGTGAACACTATATAATATCCTTATAGTTGAGAGTCACCAGACCAAGCTTTGAATATAAATCATTCACCCCTAAAGGGGGCTATGAGGATGGAATCATATGAGTGAGAGAGATGAAAGAGAAAATGAGAGATAAATTGAGGAGAATGGGATATAGGAGGTAGGGAATTAAATTGTGTGACTATATGGAATTTAATAGTAAAGACTAAGGATCTTGGACCCCCTATAGTCTGGTAAAAAGTTGGTTGGGGTTTAGCATTTCCATGAACTGCATTATTCTTCCTATTAGAGATTATTGTCCACCCATTAGAATTCTAGGGTTTTGAATCAGACCAAATTTCATCTTGAGGAAGAGGAGTGGGGACCATTAGAGGGAATTCTCTAGTCATATATTCTAAATCCTAGCATAGAAAATAAGTGTTTAGGAGGTTAATATAAAGCACACATTGTGTGAATTGATTATTACCTACTTGAATCTTAATGGACTCTTTGAGGCCTTTGACAAGGTCTATTTCCACACAAATCCTTCTTTTAAGGATGTGATGCATGGAAATGTTTTTATTCATGTTAAATAAAGTATCCCAAAGGCTTGATAAGTTGGTCAACAAAGTTACATAGAGGAAGAGGTAAGCCTATAAATTTTACCCACACTGGGATTTTAAGTTTAGCTTGTTCTAAGACTTAAAAGTCCTAGGTCCAATGGGAGAAAATAACCAAAGTGTTATGAATAAACTAGGGGCCATGATTAATTAATATATTTATAATGTCTGGGGTTTGTGAAATGAAATAGGAAAAAACTTTAGTGGGGTTTTGAAATCCTTCTAGTTTCACCTTATGGTCTTGTCAATGATTGGGACCCCACTACTTTAACAAGTTCTTTGGAGGAACTTGACCCATAAAATAATTACATGCTTTATAAAACTTTGGTAAATACATAACCACATCTAGTAAATGAGTATTACGGTTAGAGTCTATACCTCATAATAGACCTTTGGGACAAACTTCTGAACTTATTTTGATTCCATTGCTTCTTAGGCTCCCATTGATAATACCTACATCAAACAATGCATAAATAGTGGTGGTAGCCATTCAATAAAGGGAAGGAAGCACTAGGCAGAAGGCTAGCCTAAATCAACATAATAAATGCACTACCAAAATAAAATAAATCCCACCTAGATTGAAGATAGATCAATGGTGTGACAGATGGAGGAAACCCTAAAATCCCATAGACATGTAGTGCTCTGTATGGCTCTCTCACTCTACTATTATTTTTGTATTTTTGAATATTTGAATATTCTTTAATTTTATTGAAATATGTGATTTTTTACATTATTTGAAATATTGATATATATAAGCACTCAATAAATGAAATAATGCCAAGGGGAAAGGTTAGAAAATAGAATATTATAATGGATCCAAACATTTAATAACATATCTCAACACATAGTATGTTCAAAACTTAGAATCAAATTAGTTTGAAGAAGTAATGTGATATGTATCTAATGTAGGGTAAAGTCCTATCTCAAAGGATTATGTGATATAATTCATAATAAATGAGTCCCACTGGTGATAAAAATTCAATGTCTGAATGTCATAATGTGTGTAGGCATAGAATATATGTGATCCTAGAATTTAAATATGTGCCATGATGAAAGAAAGCATAGATATTAAATGTGGAGAAGTGGGAAAGTATTATAAATAATCAACGTATACCATCCCTCAAATAATGGAAACTAAAGCAAAACTACTCTAAAGGATGTGCATGCATGTACCATTATAGTATATCTAGCTTGAATGTTTGGAGGGAAAAGTAATCAAATAGTAAGGGTCGATGAAACATAATAATCAAGTGAAAATAAAGGGATAGAAGAATGATCAATGCAAAATCATATGCTCATGTCCATTTATAATAATGGAGAAATATGTAAGTCAACCAAAGAAAGGGTGATTAATTAAAATAAAATTAGAACCTATGTATAATAAATTATGTTGAAGCTAACCTAAGTTCCCATCAATGGGATGCTCAAGTGGAGGTCTTGTATCAATTTGTACAAATGTCACATTTTATGGGAAAATAATAACTTGTATCTAAATCATATTTAAATGATAACATTTTAAGTACAATGTGTGTATCAATTTAGACTATCTAATGAATTCCTTGCATTTGATAACACCAGATGAGGTCAATCTCTCTATAATATCACTATGGAAAAATGTGTGCACTAAATATGTCCTCTTTGCTCATTATATTATGTTGAATCAACTAATTTAGCTTATGAGTAGATAAATCATGTATATATATGCTTGAGGTTTAAGTCATAGGAACATCAATGGTTGTATTTTCATTAGATAATTATCTTGGATCATCTAGAGATAATTTATGTATTTTCACTCGATCATTAATAAAAATATTAGATTTGTTCTTTGCTAGAGCTTCATGTATATTAATAATATCTAATACTTGCTTATATTCATCATTTTTTTATATCCTACATTATTTTGGCATCCACATTTGTGTACTTTGATATGTAATAGAACCCATCATAGGATGTTTATCATTATTATATGTATGCCTTATCTCATTGAATTATGATCAAATCCCCTTGATAATAAATTTAATTAATAATTTATGATGTTATCTAATGTTGCTTCTAGTTGATCTGACCATGTTTTTTTAAATATATCATTAAATTTGATAATGATAGGTACTATAAAAAATGATGTTTCAATAATGTTAGCCCCAAAATAAAATGGAAATGGCATATGCCCTAATGACACCCCATGGGTTCTTGTATGTTTTAACTCAATCTCATCATGCCCTTACTCAATAAAATCAATTGTGCATATATTGTGTTTTACCTTATCATCAACCATAATTATTTGCCTATGTTTAATTTTTATGAAAGACTGAATGATCATTGGTCCCTTAAAAACTACATGGGATACACTGGATTAATTAGTTGTGAGATATATGACTATAAATCAATCCAATTAATTGATGTGTCATTAGTTTTTTTAATGCAAAAACAACACTATCCATGATTCCTTCAATTTTTTATTGCAATGCAAACATGTTTTAATCTATATGCACATTTATTTGATGATAATTATTAAAAATATTTTCCCCCACTCATATCAAACAATTTTCCATGTGATGTTTGATATATGTTAATTTGATTAGCTTCTTATCAATTAACATTCATAATATGGCACCTGGTTTGTCTTGGAGTCTTAATTTTTTTTTAGGTTGGTTACTAATAAAATGGGTAGGGCTTATGAAGGGTGTTTCCTTATTGTTTGTCTTATATGTACATTCATTTCTAGATAAAAAAATCACCTTGGAGTACCTTTGGGAATTTCTAGTGACATAAGAAAGGGTGTGTGAGTGTAAAATATCACTATCATAATGAAGGATTCCATAGTATATTCACTTAAAATACCCATAATCATGATAGAGTATTTTTTCTTACACGGGGGTAAAATATCTTTGCTAAAAATAAATTTCTTCTCTAATTCGATTGGTTTATATATTAAGTAATGTAAATTATTTTTTAATCTCAAAAATTAATCTTTCATAGGTTTTGAGATATTATAATGGAATCTTGCACCTATATCAATGTTTAAAATGATAGGAAGGTCTCTTCTAATTTTACAAAATAAGATATAAACCCACTAGGTATGGTGTAGAACTAATCTAGGCCATGACCTTTTAAACTTGGGTGAAAACCTTTATTAATACTACCCCATCATGTGCATGATTTTTGAAAGAAGATAAAAAAGTGTGTAAAGTGGGTATGGGGATCTCTAAGTGCATAAAATGAGTGAAATATAGGCATGATAAACCCTCTTGGTTAAGGATGACTAAGTATTTTTCATATTATAAGTTGTCCTTGAATAACGCCCTGATCAACCCAAGAATTAGATGTTATTAATTATAAGATTAATATATTGAGTTTTTTTTAATATTTATATATTTGAAAGGTGCATTGATGGGTCTTATTTCACCATCTATCTCAAACATGGGTGTAACATATACATTACAGTTAAAATCATGAATATAAATATGTTTCTAATAATCATCATTACATTGCATATCACTAGAAACATCATTGCAAGACATATAATAATTAACTATTAAAACATCCTTAATTACATAAAAATAAACATGTGTTTCATCTATCCATTTATTTATTGTTTCTAACCAAAGTTGATCATGTTCATTCATAACATTAATAGTATTAATATGTGTATGATCTAATTCCATTTTACCATGTAATATTTCTATCTCATGACTATTAGAAGGAGCCATGTAAGGAAAAGAAAAACTAGTATCATGCATGTGACTTACAAAATTATTTTGACCTACTCCTCCTTCACTACAATTGTATAAGGATACATCTATTTCATACTAATATTCATTATCATCATTCACAAAATCAATATCATCTATGCCATCATTGGTATGGCCATTTGTACATTGATTGGGATAAGTATAGAGCACATTATGTGTAGAAAGCATAAAATCTACTTCATTAGACATTGTAGGGTTTGAAGGATTTACACACATAAATATGACCCTTAACCTTATAATCATAAGGGAAAAAAATACAAGTCCCAACCTTAAGATAAGGGAAAACATAGAAACACTAAAAATAAAATTAACAAATGTGGGAAAAATTTAAAATCAATCTCATAAGATCAAAAAAGTGATTATTTTTGGAAACTCATGATGACTTTTAAGAAACAAAAAGAGAATTTTTATCAATATCAATCGATGGAAAAAACCTAAAAAATTGAAAATAAATATATACTTCACCCATTAGACCAAATTTAGTGAAATAAATAATATCTTATTCCTTAAAGGTCATGACAAATTTTAGGATTAAAAAAGACATTTTCAATCAAATTATTGTGACTAAACAAAACCTCTAAGCATTTTCAAAATAGAGTTATTTTCAATCATATATGATCCAAAAATTATGTAGACAGTAAATGACCCTACTAGGAGAATAAACATTAAATCGTAGGGGAAATGATGAAAATCATAAAAATCAAGAAAATAAAATAAATAAATAAGTAAATAAGTAAATAACCTAAAAAGGGCATAAAATTGAAAAAAAAGTTGAATCCCAAATTTAGAAACAAACCTAGGGTTTTCATATTCAAATTAAATATGATCTCACCAAAAACGTTACTTGTTTTACATTTAAGATATATAAAATAATGGAAACAATGCACTAACTCATATTACTATAAATATGGTAATAAAAACTTTAATCAGAATTAGAATAGAAGGATATATATTATAATTACTTAATTTAGAAAATACAAAGCAAGAGACAGATGATGTACTTATCTAATTATTCATATTTATTGATCACATGATCCGTCACTAAATTTAGAAATGATCTGTATGTGCTTCATTAACTACTAAAATAAAAAATGCCAACTAAAAACCTACCTGGATGTTGTAAAAGAAGTCAGACACCTTTGACAACCAACACTATTAGGTTTTATTAGTATTATCATTGCACACATTGAGGGTCAAATAATTTTGGAAGCCCTTTATCTATGATTTAAATGTGATTTTATGTGAATCCACCTCTCCAATCCTATATTGAAATGCTTATTTTTTATCCCATTCATCCAAACCCAAAATTGGGCTTGATTAACTACAACATGCCCTAAAAAAAGGGTTGAAATTTTGGGTAGGATTGGACCCAACCCCACAATGTTGAATGGCTAAGTGTTTCATATTTTATAATACTCAAAATAGGTCTTAAACTACATGTAGTAATCCCACTTACATTTGTGTGTACAACATCTTGAATGAGCTAGAATGCAATGTTATCTTTTGACCTTCGACACTTGAAACCATGTAACTTTGACTTTGCATATCTAGATTTAACACTAAGGACTAATCTATAGTTTATGCTTAAATAATTGAGATAAGTGTATGCCTAATGATAATTTTTCAAGAGATAACTAGGTGATTTCTTAATGTTTCTAAGACTTTCAAAGTGAATGATAATATTAGGGGTGGTTTTTATTTATAGATGACTCTTTATTAAAAAAATTCTATAACTGACCCATGAAATGTGTCTATTCAAACCTAATAGAGACTTATTTTTTTTAAATAGTCATTGATGGCTCGTGAACACTACCTACATTAGGAGACACCTATGATAACCAACATTATCTAGGTTTACCGATAATGTGTTACAAGTGAAAATCAAGGATCTAAAAAATGGAGAATGTATGCCTAGAATTTTGAAGGGTTATTGTATAGACTCAAACAATCTTGAATAAATATATATGGTGAATAGAGGTGGCTAAGTTAGTAGATGGGTATACATCTATAGGGAAAGTGTGTTATAAATTTAAATATATATACATCTTCCAATTATATCAAATTATGTCAAATTTGATATTTTCAGAGTGCCAAATATAAATTCAAATCTATAAATGCCTCTAAATGCAAAGGTGTCTATATAGTCTCAATAAAAAGAGACTATACTTGGGTATGATGCCCCCATTGGTAAATAGAAACTATCACAATAAATCATAAGGTTGTACATGTTGAGATATGTTCTTTTGGCATAAATGTTTTCATTTATGTCAAGGTCAAGATGGATGTCATTAATGTCAAGGTCAAAGTTGATCTCATGCATAGTGAAGTGGTATGTGAGAAGGAAGTCTTATGATAAGAGAGAATTTGAAGGTAACCTATTATTTATCTATTGAGAGAAAATTTTAAGGCAACCTGGTAATTCTTTTGAGGTTGATGACATGTCAAGGTAAAGATCAAGATAAAAGGTAAGCATACTTTTGAGCACTAGTCTTAAGGAGCATTGTCATATCATGAGCATGTGTATGAATATGGTGGTCTAGTAAGATGGATACACAAAGGTATGAATACATGTTTAAGGATGCCCAATAATACATATGAAGTGTTGAAATACTCAAGAAAATTTCAAGTTAAACCTTAAAGGGTAAGGTCTTAAGCCTAAGCATGCAAATAGACTAGTCCTAGACCCTACCTAACGTAATGAGGAGTCTTGAGGTGTTATCAAGGTCTATGAATAATGAAAATTATTATTAGAACATGTGAGAAGATTTTTTACACTATTTAAACATGTTTATAATATAGATAATATTTTAGAAGAGATTTCAAGGCTAGTTCATGGCTTATTCATTTACATGAAGAAACCTAGTGAGAAGGCATAGGTTTGGTAGCATGACGAGGAGAACATTTTGAGGCTTGTGAGAAGAAGAATGGTAGTATGTGTGCATGGTATGATGTTTTATGACATGATTATGAATTTTTTAGAGCATTTCAAGTGGTTTGAAAGTATGTTCAATGTCTAAGTATGACTGATAGTTTAAGGCTTAATGTGTAAAGACACCTAGTGTGGCCTAATGAGGGATAAGTTTTAGTTTATAAAGTGATATAACTCATGTGAGATTTTTCATATGTGTGAGAGGTTATTTAAATTTTTTTGGTGATGTTTGAGGTCTTAAGTATAATAAGAAATCATGAAAAGTGATTTTGAGGTTTTCTATGTGTACAGAATAAGGTATTGTCGACCCAAAAAGGATTTTCTTATGCTAGTTGGGGAAGGATCTTAGGTTTATTATCTAAGAAATAGTTTTTAGAATGATGGTCAATCCTTTATGAATGATTTTTAAGAGTGGAAACTCATTTTTAGTGCCTTAAAACCTAATAATGACCCAATATGGAAGATATTGATAGAAATGGATCATAATGTATTAGATGACCTATTTTTATCATTAGATAATGTATATTACTCTCCCAAGTACCTTTATGTGGCATTGGTCTGTTAGATGAGTGAATGGAATCTATAGAAAATCCCTTATTTCTTATATTTTTGATGTAACAGGCAGGGTTGACTAGGTCAAAGTATGGAAGTGGATGGAGTTTGAATATTGAGACTTAAATATTGTGCCCAAAATGGTTTTTGATTAATTTATAGAATTAAAATATGATAAACTAGTTATGGAAATTGACCTATCACTAAAAAATTCTAGTGAGAAAAACAAGTAGAAGTGGGAATGATGTTAGGGATATGTTGCCATGGATTAGTGATGGATTCAATTACATTGGATTATTACTCAATACCTATAACACATATACCTAACAGATAATTTTTTTGAAGAAGCTTGTGTATGGTATAAAGTTGATCTCAAACTAACTTATCTAACATAGTAAGGTTTGTATATAATGAAGCCATGAGATTATTTTGTAAGACCAATATTGTTATTGGACCTTATAACATATTTATTTAAATATGTTATAAGTATGATTAAGGATCATATAAACCCATTTTAATTTCATGAAATGGATTCTAGAGGTGAACTAAGTCTTGGTTTTCATAACTATGGTTTGAAGTCTTTAACAATTTTGAATAGTCATCTAGTAGACATGAGTATGAGGTGATTAATCCAGAGTTAAAGAGTCTAATGAAAATGAAGTTGTTAAATATGTCTCATAGGTTAATTTTAATGTATTTTAATTCATGATAAATTCCTATGAAGGTGTGAAAATTCAAATGTTCTTGACTTTTTTTTGAGGTTTGTTTGCAATTCTAAGTAAGCATATGGAAGTGATTAGTTTAAAGTCTTTTGCCATGTATGGTGAAGTCTAATGGACATGGTGATGAATATAAGGTAATTATAATTTTTAATAAGTATTTTTTAAATATTTTTATGTGTCAAAGTTGAGTGTATGCTTTAGATATTCAAGACAGACTTTCTGGTAGTGAGAAGGCCTACTTATGAGTTGGCCTAATGGTGTGGTTCAAAGAGTGAAATGAGCTAAATGGTGTTAGCAACCTAAGTTGATATTATAAAAGGTATAATTAAAGTTTGTGTGATATTTTTTATCCATATATGGAGGCTCAATATGTTTCAAGAGGTCAAGGTGAAACATGTGCTTTGAGAAGGCCTAATTACATTAGGTCTCCTTTAGGCCTAATGGTGGTTTTAGTCCTTATGAGCAATGGAAAACCAGTGTAGTGGTTGTTTCTCCTATGAATTTTTTTTTGATCTATTCTAAGGGTGATCCAAGTATGGATATGTTTGTTTCCAACCAAGGTATGTGAAATCAAGAGTCAAGTATATGAAGAAGGTCTAATAGATCAAATTTGACTAGTTAGATTATTGAGGTGGTGAACAAATGAAATATAAGTTTAGAAGATACGTAGAAGGATTGAAGACCATAAAATAGGTGTTTTTAATATGTCATGAATTTATATCAATGATTCTATAGATGATGATCAAGGTCATATGACCTAATTCTGTCAAGAAAAGGACTAGTTGAGTGAAGAGGCCTAATAAGCTACTTAAGAGGGATAAGAGAGTGTGAAGAACAAAAGAAGGTGATCATCATTAGTTGAGTAAGAAAAATATGTAAAAATGTGATCAAGGGCTATAGGTGGTTAAGTTGGTGCTGATTCACCTAGGGGGTTGGTGCCTCCTTGTAAGTTGATACTTGCTAAAGGTCTAGTTGAATTGGTGCTTGATTGGTGAGAGGTCAATGCTCCTTGTAGGGTTGGTGCCTCACTAAATATTGATTAATTACTTATAAGACTATATTTTAAGATGTGTTTTAGTGGGTTTTATCCCCCATAAGGTTTTCCTAGATATTTCTTGTGTTCATATGTTATATACTTATGTGGATGCTTGTTTATGCATTAATTGATGTATGTGTTTGAATGAATGATTTATGAATGATTAGTTAAATTTAATGATTGTTTTAAGGGCACTAATTCACCCCTCCCCCCCCCCCCCAACTCTTAGTATCTATACTTCCAAAAAATGGTATCACAGATCATGTTCTTTGAAGCAGGACTAATAGCCTAAAGGAGATTCTAAGCAAGTGAAGATGCCTAGTCAAGCAGAAGGTGGTTTCTCTACAAGGTTCCATTGTTCAACAGATCTAATTATGATTTTTGGATTGTTAGGATGAGAACATATTTGATGTCTCAAGGTCATGATGTTTTTCAATCAATTTTGGATGGATATACTATACCCTCCATTCCCCCTATAAATGCAGTAGGTAAGAAGGATAGTGACAATAATTCAAAAGCAATGAATGGTATTCTTTGTAAACTATCAAAGGTAGAACTTGTGAAGGTGATGCACTGTGTGTCTACAAAATAATTGTCGGATAAGTTAAAGACTATCCATGAGAGGGAATCTAAGGTCAATTTGGATAAATTTAAAACCCATAGAAGATAGTTTGAAATCCTAAGGATGAATGAAGATGAGACCACTATAGCCTACCTATTAAGGGTTGTTGAAGTAGTCAACATCATAAGATGCCTAGGTGAAAAATTGAAAGAGCCTACTATTTTTCAAAAGGTATTGAGATCTCTAACTCTAAAGTTTGATTCTAAAGTGTTTGTTGTTGAAGAGATGTAAGAACTAGAGAAGTGAGAGATGGTTGGACTTCATAGAACCCTAATAGCCCATGAGATGAGGACAAGTGAAGGAAGACCTACAAAGAAAGAAGTTGTATTCAAGGTAGAAAATAATCCAAATGAGAAGAAGATACAAGGTAATAAATTTAAAGATAATGATTTTTTTTATATTAATGATGATATATATATATATATATATATATATATATATATATATATATATATATATATATATATATATATATTCAAGAAATTTAAAAATTAGTTCATATAAATACAAGGGTAAGCTTCCCTTAAAGTGTTTGAATTGTGAATAAATTAGAAACTTTGTTAACAAGTTCCATCATAAGTATAAGACAAAGGATGATGAATATCATGATGAAAAATCATGATGATGACATGAAGTCTTATATGTCTAATAAGAGCAAAAAAAATTCAAAAAGTATGATGACAAGAAGAAATATTTCAAGAAGAAAAGAAGATTTTACACCAAGGAAGACTATAGTTCATCTGATGAGAGTGAGAGAATTGATTATGAGAGTGACCATGAAGGTGTTGATCTTGATGTCAATGAATTTATCTTCATGGCTAAGGAAGTAAGTTGTTCAAATGAAGAAGAGTCCATGTGGTTTGGAGGTATTGTTCATGATTCAGATGAAGAAAATTATGAGGTGGAATTTAAGGTTGAGTTGATGAATGCTCTAGAAGAACTGAAGATGACAAAGAGGAATAATAAGGTGATGAGGTCTCTTGTCAAAGAATATGAGGAAAAAATTAGTTTGTTTGAAGAGATATTGAGAAATAACTCTTAGGAACAAGAAGAAGTAGTCAAATAGGTGTAGACTCAAATTGAGATTGTAACTACAAGCCTAAATGCTAAAGAAGAAGAATGTGCAAGGTATGTAACTGAAGTAGATTCCTTGAGATCTAAGTTGGATCAAGCATCATGGAAGGTAAATTCCTTTGTGAAGTTTGAAAAGAGTACCAATGATCTAGAAAACATCTTGAGTAGTCAAAAAAATGCTAATGACAAAACAAGTCTTGGTTTTAATGGAGACCAAAAGAATAATACTAATGTGATCAAGGAAAATCAGACCTTAAATATCAATGGTCAATCAAATAATGATGGTGCTATAAAAATGAAGACTAATCCTATGAAGTAGCCTAATTATATAAGGTATGATAATCCTTTCAATGGTTATTATTATTCATGTAACCAATTTGGTCATAGAGAAATGCATTGTAGAAGACCTCCAAGAATTAATATGTATGGAACTATGAGGAAAATCATCAATCAATAGGTATGGGTAATGGTGTGTTTCCATCAAGAGGAATAGTGTGTTTTAATTGTCAAAAGGTTGGTCATATTGTAAAGTTTTGTAAGCATGGAGTTTCAAGTCAAAATACGATCATTGAAGCCCCTAAAGTGTAATAAATAAGACAAGATAATGAATGGAGACCAAAGGCAGCTAAGGTGAATGATGATCAGTACACAAGTCTAAGTGGAATATTTGCCATGGTGGAGCATAGTTCAGATCTAAAAGAGTGCCAATAATTCTCCCTATCAATTTAGGTTGTGGATGAATGATCAAGGACACATAGACTAAGTTATAATGTTATTCAAATGAAGATTGAAGAGTTCAAGCCAAAAAATGTATTCAAGCCTAAGAGGATCATGAATAATTTTTAGTCTAGTAAGGACATGGAGATATAGGAATTTCCTAAGTTTATGTTGTTATAGTACCCTATAGAAGATTTGACCCTTTTAGGCTTCATGGAGGCACTCATCTAGTGAGCAAAAGCATGAAGGATGCTTGGTCTTACGAGGAGATTTATATTCTTTGTTTAAGATCCAAAGTTTAGTCAATAGTCTGTTGGAGGTGTGATTGCAAGAGATGGGTTACAAAGTATTTGTATGATGACTTGATCAAACCAAGTCACATTTATAATAGTATATTAATATCTCATGGAGATAAAAGGAACCAATCATTTTCCAAGAGTAGGTGTGTTTACCAAAAATATCCATAGTAGTCATGAAGAATTTAAATTATGGAGTGGTCTGCAAGACCAATCTGTTCATGAAGTTAGTTCGTTATGATCCTGATATGTGTTGAGGTTTGAATTTGGTTTTAAGAGATTTTTGAATGTGGTTGACTGTGAAAGAATGTAAGTTTCCATTATGCATAGTGAGATTGGATTGAAATTTTTGAGTGCTCTTATGAGGGTATCAAGTATAATAACAAAATGGGAGCTTGCTATATGTTTACATTATTCATTTTAGTGTTTGAAATATATGAAGATGCATCTAAGTGTATGAAGGCCTATGATGATTTATTCATAAGCTTAGGGGGATAATTTATATGTTTTAATCTTTTGTCATAGATAAATAATGATCTTGGTTAGAGAGAAAAGGTGTGTTGTTCCAGGTCCAAGGATCAGAGAGTTGTCAAGAGATAACCCTTTATCATTAATATCAAAGTGGGAGAAATTTATAGGTTGGGAGAAAGGTAAATTTGATGAAGATATAGATTGGGGAGATGGGAATGAACATATTTGATTTTTTCTCATCAATAACAAAGAAGGATATTATTTAGGAAGGTTCTTGTGGCATAAATGTTGTCATTGATGTCAAGTTCAATATGGATGTCATTAATGTCAAGGTCAAAGTTGATGTCATGCAAGGTGAAGTGGTATGTGACAAGGAAGTCTTATGACAAGAGGGAATTTGAAGGAAACCTAATATCTTTATATTGAGAGATAATTTGAAGGAAACTTAGTAATTATTTTGAGGTTAATGACATGTCAAGGTCAAGATCAATATATAAGGTAATCATACTTTTAAGCACTAGTCTTAAGGAACATTGTCATATCATGAGCATGTGTATGAGTATGGTGTTATATTAAGATGGATACACATAGGTATGAGTGGATTTTTAATGATTCACAATAATGCATAAGAAGTGTTGAAACACTCAGGAAAATTTCAAGGTAAACCTTCAGGGGTAAGGTCATAAGCCTAAGCATGCAACCAGACTAGTCCTAGAACTTGCCTGAGTTAATGAGGAGTCTTGAGGTGTTATAAAGGTATATGAAGAATGAAAATTAATGGTATATTATGTGAGAATATTTTTTTCATTGTGTAAACATGTGTATAAGATATATAATCTTTTAGAGGAGATTTCAAGTCTAGTTTATGGTTAATTCATTTGCATGAAGAGACATAGTGAGAAGGCATAGGATTTATAGCGTGATGAGGAGAATAGTTTGATGATTTTGAGAATAATATTGGTAGTCTGTGGTGAGTTTGTATTACATTATTATGAAGTTTTTAGAGTATTTAAATTGGTTTCAAGGTATGTTCAAGGTTTAAGTGTGACTGGCAGTTCAAGGCCTAATGTACAAAGATACCTAGTGTGCCTAATGAGAGATCAAGTTTAGTTACATATCATATGAGATTTTATAGAGGTATGATAGGTTGTTTCAAGTTTATTTGTGAATTTTGAGGTCCTGAGTTGAATAATAAAGCATGAAAAATGGTTTTGAGGTTTTTTGTGTGCATAGAATGAGATATTACAACCTTGAGAAGGATTTTATTATACTCGTTGGCATGTACATCCTCTACATGTCTTCCTGAGTATTTCATGGTAGTTTTGGAAGTATCCTAGGTTTATTCTCTAGGTCTTATTTTTTTTAATGAGGGAAATCCATTATTAATGATTTCTAAGAGTGGAAATTGGTTTTTAGTGCCTTAAAACCCTAACAATGACCTGATATGGAATATCTTGATAGAAATGGCTCAAAATGTATTAGATGACCTAGTTTGATGACTGTACCATTTATAATACTCTATCAGGTACCTCTAAGTGGCATTGGTCTATTAGACAAGTGAGTGAAACATATAAGAAATCCCTTATTTCTTAGACTTTTGATGTAGTAGGTAGGGTTGAGCAGGTCAAAGAATGAAAGTGGATGGAGTTTGAATATTAAGAATTATATATTATGGCCATGGTGATTTATGATAAATTTAAATAATTAAAATATGTTAAACTGATCATGGAAGTTGACCTATTAATAAAAAGGCCTAGTGAGAAAGATAATGAGAAAAATAAGTAAAAGTAGGAATGAGATTAGGGATGTGTTGCCATGGATTAGGGATGGATTCAATTACAATAGGTTATTTTTAAAGACCTATAACACATATCCCTAATGGATATAATTTTTTAATAATCTTGTGTATGGCAAAAATTTGATCTCAAACTGACTTATCTAACACAATAAGGTTTGTATATAGTCAAGCCATGAGATTGGTTTGTAAGACCAATATTGATATTAAAAATTATAATATTTTTTTTTCAAGATGTTATAAGGATTATGAATGATCATTGAAACCTATTTTAATTTCATGAAAGTGATTATACATGTTAATTAATTCTTTATTTTCATGACTATTTTGAAGTCTTTGACAATTCTGAGTAGTCATCTAGCAGAGATGAGTATGAGGTGATTTGTCTAGAGTTGAAGAGTATAATTAATATAAATTTGTTATAAATGTATCATAGGTTAATTTTAATTTATTTTTATTCATGATAAATTCCTATGAAGATGTGAAAAGTCAAAGGTTCTTGACTGGTTTTAGAGGTCTATTTGCATTTCTGATTAAGTATATAGAAGTGATCAGTTTAACATCTTTTGACCATTATGGTGAAGTATAATGGACGTGGTGATGACTCTAAGGTCATGATATTTCTTATTAATTTATTTTTTTTAATATTTTTATGTTTCAAATTTGTGTGGATACTTTAGATAGTCAAAACAAACTTTTTGGCAGTGAGAAGGCCTAATTGTGAGTAGGCCTAATGGTGTGGTTCAAAGAGTGAAATGAGATAAATGATGTTATGGACCTAAGGTCATAATATAGTGGGTATAATTAAAGTTTGTGTGTTTTTTTCATCCATATATAGAAGCTCAATATGTTTCAATGAGGTCAAGGTGAAATGTGTGCTTTGAGAAGGCCTAATTGCATTAGGTCTCCTTTAGGCCTAATGGTGGTTTTAGTCCTCATGAGTAATGGCCAACCTAAGCAGTGGTCATTTATCCTATGAAACATTTATTTTTATCTATTCCAAGTTTTAACCATGTATGGATATATTTTTTGGTTAACTAGGTATGTGAAAGAGAGAGTCAAGTATAAGAAGGTCTAATAGACCTGATTTGACTAGTTAGAATATTGAAGTGGTGAACGAATGAAATAAAAGTTTGGAAAATAGGTATTAAACTTTAAAACCATAATAGAGGTATGTTTAATATTTCATTAATTTCTAATAGTGATTTTATATATGATGATCAAGTTCATATGACCTAATTCTGTTAAGAAAAGGACTAGTTGAGTGAAGAGGCCTAATAGGCTATTTGAGAGGGATATGAGAGTATGAAGAACAAAAGAAGGTGATAATCATAAGATAAGTAATAAATAGGTGTCCAAAGGTGATCATAGGTTTTATGTGGTTGATTTGGTGCTAAGTCACCATGGAGGTTTATGTATCCTTACAAGTTGATGTTTGTTGAAGGCCTGGTTGAGTTGGTGCTTGATTGGTGCCTCACTAAATCTTGATTCATTTATTATAGGAATTTAATAAAATATATGTTTTAGTGGGTATTATCACCCATCAGGGTTTACCACATATATCTTGTGTTCATATGTTATATGTTTATGTAGATGTTTGTTTATGCATTGATTGATGTATGTGTTTGAATGAATACTTCATGAATGATAAGTTAAATTGAATGGTTATTTTAAGGGAAATGATTCAAACCCTCTCAGTATTTTTAATTACAATAATTTATATCAAGTCAGGTCATTTGAATCAAGCCTAATATCCTTAGCAAGTGAAGATGTTTATTCAAGCACAAGGTTGTTTCTCGACAAGTAAGGCTCCATTGTTTAATGGATCTAATTATGATTTTTAGAGTGCTATGATAAGAACATATTTGATGTATCAAGGTCATGATATTTGAAAATTATTTTTGGATGGATATACTACACCCTTAATTCCCCCTATAAATACAATAGGTAAGAAGGTTAGTGACAACAATTCAAAATTAATGAATGGTATTCTTTGTGGCCAATCAAAGGTAGAACTTGTGAAGGTGATGCACTATGTGTCTACTAAATAAATGTGGGATAATTTTAATACTATCCATGAGGGAGACTCCAAGTTCAAGTTGGCTAAATTGAAAACTCATAGAAAATAGTTTGAAATCCTACCTATTGAGGGTTGATGAATTGGTCAACATAATAAGAGGCCTAGGTGAAGAATTGAAAGAGACAAATATTTTTCAAAAGGTATTGAGATATATAACTCCTAATTTTAATTCTAAGTGTCTATTATTAAAGATATGCAAGATCTAGACAAGCTAGACATGGATGGACTTCATGGCACCCTAATAGCCTATGAGATGAGGACAAGAAATAAGTAAGTTGCATTCAAGGTAGAAAATAATTCAAAGGATAAGAAGACACAAGGTAAGAAATTCAAAGACAATGACATTTTTTATATTGATGATGATGAGTTGATAGCTATGTTTGTAAGAAAGTTGAAAACTGGTTCAGGTAAATACAAGGGTAAGCTACCCTTCAAGTGATTTAACTATGGAGAAATTGAACACTTTACTAACAAGTGCCATCATAATTATAAGATAAAGGATTATGAAGAGCATGATGATGTCAATAAGTCTTATAGGTCTGATAAGAGCAAGAAAAGCTTTAGAAAGTATGATGACAAGAAGTCTTTCAAGAATAAAATAAGATCTTACACCAAGAAGACTACAACTCATTTTATGAGAGTGAGAGAAGTGATTTTGAGAGTGACCGTGAAGGTTTTAATCCTGATGTTAATTAATTTATATTCATGGATGAGGAATAAATTTTGTTCAAATCAAGAAGAGTCGATGTGGTTTAGAGGTATTGTTGGTGATTTAGATGAAGAAGTGTTAGGTGACCCCTTATCCAACGAAAGCACAATTGATTACTTTCTTATAAGAAATTAAACACAAAATTATACCAGAATGATTAAGTAACTAGAAACTTGAGACAACAAAGAATTTGAGAGACAATACACACTCTTGTATTAAATATTACTAGAAGAAAATACAATAAGGAAGATGCCACTTCTTCCTCCACCTCAAAGGCTTGCCACACCTCAAGACCTTCTTCTCTCTCTCTCTCTTGCTCAACACAACAACTCTATAGCCTGAGTTATTATCCCTCCTTGAATGCTTCAGCTGATCTCCTTGACCTTACACCTGTAGATCTCCTTGACTTTGCTTGCTTCAATGCTTTTACTTGTCTGCTTGATTATTACAATACATGCCTTATGGGTCTTTAAATAGGATCCCATGCTTACAAAAATAGAACTCTAACTACAATAATTAGACACGCAGCTCGTGACTATAATTAGTCATTTGACATGCAAACACTCACTTTTCTTAACTGACTATTCGTCAACAATAGTTCTGGAACACACAGGTGATCGACGTCAGTCCCTACTTGCCTGGTGCTGCCGACGTTGGCTGACTAGCTACCATCGCCAGTTTCCTTCTACACTACATTTGACCGACATCAGTCATGATGCTGATGCCGGTGCTTCTGGTTCTTTAGCATCCTCTTCTTCGTGTCTAAAAATAGTTAAATCTTTTAGCTCCACACCCTAACAATCTCCCACTTGGAGATAAACAGCTGCTACTGTACATGTACCTATACACCATCTATTTTGTTCCGTTGGCTTTGTATCCCTCTTCAAAGTCACTCTTGAAGACCAACCACCACTGAACCTGTGATGCAATACCTATCACTTATGCCACAATAATTTTGTTGCTCCCAAATTCTCCATGACATACTTCTGAACCAACTCTACCCTTAGCTCAGAAAACTCCCTGTATATGAAACCCTACAACAAGTAACACAATACAGTAACAGGATAATGTCCAACCTGGTAAAGATAAAATACAATGGTCAAACCTCCATTGTTCTACAGCCTACTCAAGACCATATACCATAGCCTTCTATCTCATGTGTCCATCCACTCTCTTCTCTAAAATAGGAATCCGTCCCTCTATCCAGTGCTTTCTTCCAGCTGACAACTCTACCAACAAATACCTGTTTGGTTCTTCTCCAAGGACTCACACTCCTCATCCATGCCAAGCTCCCACTATTTCTAGATTTTACATGCATTGCTTCTTCCATCTTCCTAGTTCTTGACTATCAATAAGCAATATAAAGAAGGTGAACAATGAATATGAGGTTCACATACCTTTTCTGACCTCCATATGGGTGTTTAAGACTCATTGATAGCTTGCTGTCCACCCATCATCCATTCTAGTGACCGATCTCGGCCATCTCCCAGTCTGCTCCCGACCGATGTCGGTTCCCTGCACTGACCCTGAATGCCGACATCATTTCCCTGGCTGACGCCAGTGTCCCCCCTGCCGACGTCGGTCCTTATGACCGACGTCGGACTTCTCCTACTCGACCTACTGACCCTGTTGGTTTGCACATGACCAATGTCAGTTTTTGTCTGGCTGACGTCGGTGCCATGGGAGCATCGGTGTCGGTACCTGTGTTTTTCTACAAGTGATGAATTTTTCATCTGCGAGCTCATCTTGGATCAAACCTCTGTCCATGTTGCCCTGCTTAGATTTATTCAGCCCCTGTGACTGATCTCTATCCTTCATCTCTTCTGTAAACACCAAGGCTTCTTTGTTCCTATCAAAAGCATCAAATTTCCTTTTTCTGTAATGAACTCTATCTATGCTTTCTGAATTTGAACACATACCTTTTGAATCAATAACTTCCATTCCCTTCCTAATCATGTGACCAAGCCTATTAAGCCACATCTTCAAATCTACACCAGAAGTAGAATCAGTAATACAAGTAGATAGATAAAGAGTATCTACTTTTTTACCTCTCGCTAAAACAAGTGCTCCCTTGGTAACCTTCCAAGAATCCGCTATGAGGGTTATTGTGCATCCCTCATCTCCCAACCTTCCTACAAAAATCAAACTCTACTTCAGAATTGGAACATGCATGACCTCCTTCAACACCCATGTGTTGTCAATCTACAATCTCAGCTGCACTTTCCCTTTGCCAACTATCTGACAAGGTGTACCATCCCCTAAATAGAGCACTCCAAAGTCTCCCTGTTCATACTCATAGAACAAATCTCTGTTTGGGGATGCATGAAAAGATGAACCAGAATCTAAAATCCATTATCCTACCTGACTATCCAAAGAAAGTATGAAAGCGTCCTGTACCACAATATTTGCATCCTTTGCTTCTTCAATACCTGCATGTTGATTCTCTTTATCTCTCAACCAACACTCCTTCTTTGTATGTCCTTTCTTTCCACAAACCCAGCAGGTAATACCTTTGGACTCAGATCTCCTTCCCGACCTTGATTTCCCTTGCTCAACCTTCTCCCTTTGCCTTCCCCTGCTTTCTGCACTTAGAGCATTCCATAATGATTCTCTTGTGCTTCTCCTATGTATTTCCTCATTCAAGATGACACTCACAACATCATTAACTTTTAAGATTTTAGAAGCAGATGCAGAATTACTTACTGCCATAACCAAACTGTCCCAACTTTCAGGCAAAGAACATAAAATCAAGAGAGCCTTTACCTCATCATCAAAAACAATATTGACTGAAGCTAATTGGTTTACCAAACCATGGAAATCACTGAGATGAGTATGTACTGATCCACCTTCTTGCATTTGCAAAGTAAATAGCTGCTTCATAAGATATACCTTATTAGAAGCCGAGGGCTTTTCATATAAATTCGCCAAGGACTTTATCAACTCTTCTGTTGTCTTACACTGTGATAAGCTAGAAATCACAGACGATGCAAGGCTCAACCTTATGGAACCTAGAGCCTTCCGATCAAGAACGTTCCATTCTTCATCCTTCATAGCTGTGGGCTTGCATGCAACCCCACCCAACGGTAAGTACAAATCCTTCTGATACAGATAGTCCTCAATCTGCATCCTCCAATGTTGATAATTCTTGCCGTTAAACTTATCCATTCATAGCTTACTTTCTTCTGCCATTGTTGAACTCCCACTCAAATATAAAACCCTATGAATGACCTGTAATAAAAAACAATACCCTGCTTCCTGCAAACCATAGCTTTGATACCAAATGTTAGGTGACCCCTTATCCAACGAAAGCACAATTGATTACTTTCTTATAAGCAATTAAACACAGAATTATACCAGAATGATTAAGTAACTAGAAACTTGAGACAACAAAGAATTTGAGAGACAATACACACTCTTGTATTAAATATTACTAGAAGAAAATACAATAAGGAAGATGCCACTTCTTCCTCCACCTCAAAGGCTTGCCACACCTTAAGACCTTCTTCTCTCTCTCTCTTGCTCAACACAACAACTCTATAGCCTGAGTTATTATCCCTCCTTGAATGCTTCAGCTGATCTCCTTGACCTTACACCTGTAGATCTCCTTGACCTTGCTTGCTTCAATGCTTTTACTTGCCTGCTTGATTATTACAATACATGCCTTATGGGTCTTTAAATAGGATCCCATGCTTACAAAAATAGAACTCGAACTACAATAATTAGACATGCAGCTCGTGACTATAATTAGTCATTTGACATGCAAACACTCACTTCACTAACTGACTGTTCGTCAACATCAGTTTTGGAACACACAGGCGATTGACGTCGGTCCCTGCTTGCCTAGTGCTGCCGACATCGACCGACTAGCTGCCATCACCGGTTTCCTTCTACACTGCATCTGACTGATGTCAGTCATGATGCCGATGCTGATGCTTCTGGTTCTTCAACATCCTCTTCTTTGTGTCTGTAAACAGTTGAAGCTTTTAGCTCCACACCCTAACAAGAAGAAGATGAGGTGGAATTTGAGGTTGAGTTGATGAATTCTCTATAAGAAATGAAGATGGTGAATAATGAGAATAATGTGATGAGGTCTCTTTTCAAATACTATGACAAGCAAATCAATTTCTTTGAAGAGAGATTGAGTAACAACTTCAAGGAATAAGAAGAAATAGTAAAACAGGTGGAGATTCAAAGTGAGATTGTAACTTCAAGCCTAAAGGCTAAAGAAGAATAATGTGCAAGGTATGTAACTAAAGTGGATTACATGAGATCTGAGTTGGATTAGGCATCAAGTAATTTAAAGTGCTTTGTGAAGTTTGAAAAGAGTACCAATGATCTAGACAAAATCTTGAGTAGTCAAAAGACTGCTAATGAAAAAATAGGTCTTAGTTTCAATGGAGACCAAAAGAAGAATAATAATGCGATTAAGGAGAATCAAACCTTAAAGGTCAATGGTAATCAAGGAATGACGGTGTTGGCAAAATGAATAATAATCCCATTAGGTTGCCTAATGCTATAAGGTATGCTCATCCTTTCAATGGTTATTGTTATTCATTTAACTAATTTGGTCATAAATCAAGGCATTGTAGAATACCCTCCAAGAATGAATATGCATAGAACTATGAGGAGAATCATCAGTCTGGAGATATGGGTAATGGTGTGTTTTCATCAAGAGGAATAGTGTGTTTTAATTATAAAATTTTTGGTCATATTGAAAATTTTTGTAAGCATGTATTCTCAAGTCAAAATAAGAATATTGAGGCCCATAGAGTGCAATAAAGAAGACAAAATAGTGAATGGATACCAAAGGAAGCTAAGGTGAATGATGATCAGTATGCAAGTCTAAGTGTACTATTTTCCTTGGTGGAACATAGTTCAGATGTAAAGGAGTGCAAAGAATTATTATTATTAGCTTAGGTTATGGATGAAGGAGTTAAGACAAATAAACCAAGTCAAAATGTTGTTCAAACATAGATTAAAGAGGTCAACCCAAAGAGGCTATTCAAGTCTAAGAGGATCATGAATAAAGTTTAGTCTAGTAAGGAGATGGAGATTTGGGAATATCTTAAGTTTATATTCTTTTATTACCCTATAAAAGAGGTGAATTAGTTAGGCTTCATGGAGGCACTCATCTAGTAAGCAAAAGAATGAAGGATGTTTGGTCTTATGGGGACCTTTGTATTCTTTGTTTCAGATCCAAAGTTTAGTCAATAGTTTTTTGAAGGTGTGATTGCAAGATATGGGTTACAAAGTATTTATATGATGACTTAATAAAACCAAGTCACATTCATAATAGTATCTAAATATCTCATAGAGATAAGGGGAGCCAATCATGTTTCAAGAGTAGGTGTGTTTTCCGAGAAGATATATAATAGTCATGAATAAATTTGAGTTATGGAGTGGTCTGAAGACCAATGTGTTCATGAAGTCAATTGGTTGTGAGCCTAAACTGTGTTGAGGTTTGGATATGGTTTCAAAAGCTTATTGAAGGTGGTTGAATGTGAAATAATGTGAGTTCATTGTATGTATAGTGAGATTGGATTGAAATTTTTTAGTGTTATTATGTGGGTATCAAGTATAAGAATAAAGGTAGAGCTTGTTGTATGCTTACATTGTTTATTTTAGTGTTTGCAATATCTGAATATGCATCTGAGTGTATGAAGGCCTATCGTGATTTATGCATAAGCTTAGGGGGATAATTTATGTGTGTCGATTTTTTTTCAAATAGAGAGAATGATCTTGGTTGGAGAGAAAAGGTGTGTTGTTCTAGGTCCAAGGATCGGATATTTGTCATAAGATGACCCTTTGTCATTAATGTCAAAGGGGGAGAAAGTTACAAGTTGGGAGAAAGGTCAATTTGAAGAAGATCCAGGTTAGGGAGATGCAAATGATCAGCTTTATTTGAGTGTTTACAATTAATGACAAAGGGGGATATTTTTGAGGTATATTCTTTTGGTAGAAATGTTGTCATTGATGTCAAGGTCAATATGGATGTCTTTAATGTCAAGGTTAAAGTTGATGTCATGCATGGTGAAGTGGTATGTGACAAAGAAGTCTTATAAAAATAGATAATTTTAAGGAAACCTATTATCTCTCTATTGAGAAATAATTTGAAGGCAACCTAGTAATTATTCAGAGGTTGATGATATGTCAAGGTCAAGATCAAGATACAAGGCAAGCATAATTTTGAGCACTAGTCTTAAGGAACATTATCTAGGCATGTGCTCATTGGCATGTGAAATGTTTGCATGGGATTCTAAGTAGTTAATGGTATTTTGGTAAGGATCCTATGTGTGTTCTGTAGGAATTATTATTTTTAATGAGGGAAAATCTTTTATGAACGATTGCTAAGAGTAGAAGCTAGTTTTTAATGCATTAAAACCCTAACAATGACCCAATATGTAATATCTTGATAGAAATGACTTGGAATGTATTGTATGACCTATTTTTATGATTGGATCATGTATAGTACTCTCCCAAGTACCTCTAGGTGATATTGATATGTCAGATGAGTGAGTGGAAGCTACAAGAAATCCCTTATTTCTTGGGTTTTTGATGTAAAGGGTGGGTTTAACCAAGTTAAATCAAGAAATGTGATGGAGGTTGAATCTTGAGAATTATATATTATGTCCATAGAGGTTTATAACCATGTTATAGACTTCAAATATGCTAAACCGGTCATGGAAGTTGACCTATCGCTAAAAAGGTATAGTGAGAAAAATAGGCAGAAGTGGGAATGAGATTAGGGATGTGTTGCCATGGATTAAGAATGGATTAAATTCCTATAGATTTTTTTTCAAGACCTATAACACATGTCCCTAATGTACATAAGTTTTTAATAATCTTGTGTATGGTATAAATTTGATCTCAAACTAACTTATCTAACATAGGAAGGTTTGTATATAGTGAATCCATGAGATTGGTATGTAAGACTAATATTCCAATTGGGCCTTATAATATATTTTATTAAATATATTATAATGATGATTAAGGATCATATAAAACAATTTGAATTTCATGAAAGTGATTCTATAGGTGAATCAAGTCTTTGTTTTCATGACTATGTTTTGAAGTCTTTGACAGTTTTGAGTAGTCATCTAACAGAGATGAGCATGAGGTGCTTTGTCTAGATTTGAAGAGTATAATGAATATGAATTTTTTATATAGGTATAATTTTTTAATTTTAATGTATATTTTTATTCATGATAAATTCCTATGAAGGTGTGAAAAATCATAGGTTCTTGACTAGTTTTTGAGGCTTGTTTGTAGTTCTGAGTAAGCATATGGAAGTGGTCGATTTAAGGTCTTCTACCCCATATGGTGAAGTTAAATGGATGTGGTTATGAATATAAGGTGATGATATTTATTAATAAGTTATTTTTTATATTTTTATGTGGTAAATTTGAGTGTATGCTTTATATATTCAAAATAGACTTTCTAGTAGTGAGAATGCCTAATTGTGAGTAGGCCTAATGATGTGGTTCAAAGAGTAAAATAAGTAAAATGGTGTAAGAGACCTAAGGTGAGATTATCAGTGGTATAATTTAAGAGTGTGTGAAGTTTTTAATCCAGAAATTAAGGCTCAATATGTTACAAAGAGGTCAAGGTGAAATGTGTCTTTTGAGAAGGCCTAATTGCATTGGGTCTCTTTTAGGCCTAATGGTGTTTTAATACTTATGAGTAATGGATGACCTATGTAGTGGTTATTTATCCTATGAAACATGTTTTTTGATATATTCCAATGGTAATCCAAGTATGTATTTTTTTTTTTCTGACCAAGGTATGTGAAATCAAGAGTCAATTATAAGAAGGTCTAATAGACCTAATTTGACTAGTTAGAATACTGAGGTGGTGAACAAATGAAATAGAAGTTTGGAAATCAGGTATAAGGATTTAAAAACATTAGAGAGGTGTTTTTAATATGTCATGAATTTATAAAAATGATTATATATATGATTATTAAGGTCATATAACCGAATTTTATAAAAAAAGGACTAGTTGAACGAAGAGGCATAATAGGCTATTTGAGAGGGATATGAGAGTGTGAAGAACAAAAGAAGGTGATCATCATAATTTGAGTAATAAAAATGTTTCAAAATGTTATCAGAGGTTCTAGGTGGATTATTTTATGTTTATTCACCTAGGGGGTTGGTGCTTCCTTGCAATTTGATGCTTGTTAAAGGCCTAGTTGAGTTGGTGCTTGATTGGTGAGGGGTTGGTGATCCTTGTGGGGTTAATGCCTCACTAAATTTTGATTAATTTATTATAGGACTATATTTCAAGCTATGTTTTAGTGGGTTTTATCCTCCATGAGGTTTTCCCATATATATCTTATGTTCATATGTTATATGTTTGTGTGGATGATTGTTTATGCATTGATTGATGTATGTGTTTGAATGAATGCTTCATGAATGATAAGTGAAATTTAATGATTATTTTAAGGGCACTGATTCAAATTTCCCTTGGTAGATGTAATTAAAATAGTACATGAAATAAAAATATAAAGGCTTAGAGACTTCAATAAATGAAATGAGGAGGATTCTAACCACCTATGGCTTCCTTCAAAACTAAATGCATGTTATGATAGAATGTCTTGATAATTATGCCATCATCATCAGAAATACTAGTTTAAGTGCTAAGAGTTGGTTTAGAATTCAAGTGATCAATTCCAATTAAATATTTCAAGAAACAAGAAATAAATGTCGATAGTAATATAAATACAAATAGAAAGCATTTTTTATATGAAGTCTATAAAATACAAGAATGCAATCAAGCTCAAGAAAGAGGCATAAATCATAGTCATATATTTGAAGATGATGATGATAGCATGGTAATAAAATGAATAGATACATGTACATAGTTAACATATGTATACCCTACATAAATAGTCAATAATAAACATGATGCATGAAAAGGTAGTTCTATATATGAAATATGATTGGTTAAAAGGATGGTACTATGTAAGTATTGAGAAAGTAAGCAATGTCCTCCCATTGAAGCGCATCAAATTTAACCATAAGAATATATAGCTATATTATCTTGTCTCTTACCTAAATCAAGGTATACTATGACAATAAAGTGTATAAACATGGATGCGTAAAGTATTTGGTGTATGAAGATAGGTATATGTGTATCATATGACCAAGAAAAAGACAAAATGTTTTTTAATTTTTTATATTTTGAATGTTTCTAGATTTTACAATATTGATAAAATAAGCATTTATAGGAAGGAACATGTAAGGCACAATATATAATAATAAAAATATACGTAAAATACTATGTTACAATAAATATGTATCAATTAAACACATGATATACAATGTATTATTTGGTAAATAATAAGTAATTAGAGTCCTATAAGAATCATTATAAGCTAAGACTTTAGAAGCATAAGTTCATTTAGGTTTATAATAGGTGTGTAATTGGTGTTTTATGCAATGCTTTAGTTTTATATTTTGGGACTTATGGATTGATTAGATATTTTATTACCCATAGAGGTTTTTGATGCCCTGCATTGAGTATTACATTATATATTTTTTCATATATTACTAGTCAGTGCATTAGATGTATATAGTAAAGCACATTAGATGATTATTCAACTTGTGTTTCTTTGATGTTTTCAATATGTTTATGGATGTTGAAATTAGCTTGTTTTCATCTATCTTTTTATTTTCATTTTTCTTGTTTCTTGACCGATTGCTTTGATTTGACATAATGAAACCTTCTAGTTTCATTCTTTTTAAAGTAAATTCTTGTAGGATTGATTGGTTTAGTTGGTTGTTCAATGTTTAGACAATTTAATTTTTTAATTTACTTATATTATTAGTTTTATTTTTATTAGCATTAATTATATAAGGTGTAAAATGGTGACCATAATCTTGTGGAAAATAATAATTTTTTTCAATACCAAATGTGTTCGTGTTGATTATATATTCTCCTAGTGCACATAATGTGAATCTAGAATTACAAAATTGTTTATTCACTTTTTTATACTCTTCATTGTTGTCTACATCATCATCTTGCATGTTTTTATTTCCATCATTCTGGTTTGACTCCCTCATCACATATGTGTGTATTCTCTTTATTGGAATAGGTTACATGGGAGGTATGACTCTTTGTTAGGTTATATTGATATTTGGTACATCTAATTATATTGATTAAATAAGTAGACAATAACATAAAGGACTATCATACACAAGAAAAGTGTACACACATCCTTTGTAAACAAACTTTATGCATCTATGTAACATAGAGGGTATAACATTCATAACATGTATCCATGGTATTCCCAGTAGAATGTTTTAATTAACATCATTGGATATGAGATGATATTTGATAATTCAATTCTTGGGTTTGATATTTAATTTAGTATAATTATTCATATTCAACATTTTGAGTTATTGTTGAAAACTTTAATGATTTTGTTAGGAGTTGATAAAAACATTTATCGACACCTAATGTTTCTAGAAATTCCATGGTGAAAATTTTCAATCCTACCCATTATCCACAAGAACCTTACTGACCCCTTATTTTTTATTAATAGATTGAATTTATAAAGGAAAATGTTTTCCAATATTTTCTTTAGGAGTTTTGGCAATGAAGATTTCAAATCAATCCTTTTCCATGCCTTAAAAATTTGGAATATCTTTAGATTTTATTGGAGGGTTATCATGGTTGCCACTATCACTATTGTCTTGACATGGGGCCTCCAAATAAGGTTCTTCCTTGAGGTTTTCCATTTTTTTAAAAATATGGTATAGAAATTTAATTATTATATTTCACAAGTGCTGGCACTTAATCTAGTACTTGTCTATTATGATTAGGTGACCTAAGACTCTAGGCACAATAGATGAGCATGCAAAATCACAAAGAAATAAAAATCAATGCGAAAAACTTGAAGGAGGAGAGGGTTTATTATAACCCTAGATTAAATTTTTGAAAGATTCAAGGTTCATCATTTAAAGAGTATTTAAAAATATTGGGTTCACTATTTACATTAACCCTAGTTAGATTTATATATAATAAGGAATAAAGTATTCATAATTAGATAGATATAAACCTAAATGTCTAAAATTAAATAATTTAGTTTTATCTAAAAAATTAAATGAGTCTAAATGCTCCAAATGAAACTAGTCTAACCAATACAAATGATAAAGTGATAAGGAACGGTCACACTTATTTGCTATTATGTAAATTTGAGAGTATAGAGATACTCTGCAAATTGTTTTCAACCTAATATTGAAATTTATAAGTTTTATGATGCTCTAAGACATATTCATATGGTCTATTATACCCATAACTATGCACAGATTTTATGGTAAGACCCGTAAAACCATGATTATTTAAGTGTGACCAGTTTTATCATTTTATGGCCAAGTTTTCCACATTAGGGTTTTTAATCTAGTTTTTTGTCACCTATGTATTGTCACATTCATATTTATCTTATATATTCTATTCTTATATATTATGGTTAAAATTTTAAAAATATAGGAATCTTCCCTCGACTCAACTTGACACTCCAAAACAAAATAAATAGCCATGGAGTCAGGCAATTATCAAGGTAGAATTTTAAACTACGTATTTTATATGCATGAACCAAACCTCCACATAATTATGTTATTATGCACATAGAATAGATCAAGTTAGGGTTTGTGAACATCCTCTTCCATATAAGTGATGATGTAGCTACATGTATTCTAGTACCCTCCTTTGTTATAAAGGAAATGTAGAGAGACCAATATATAATGAAAATGTTGTGAGTGTATGAGATTCAATAAAATTTGACTTGAGAGATGTTTGGCACTAATATTGAAATTATGTGTGTCTTGGATCTTAATATTTAGAT
>JARHVA010002225.1:0-67500 GCA_037957365.1 Torreya grandis
AATAAGTTGAATGAGTTTTCAAAGAAAAATAAGGTGTATGGAGCTCCTAGTGTGCAAGAAAGAGGTGACACGTGGTTATGGAGACCTAAGTCTATTAGAAGAGATTAGTTTGAGACCAAAGATGGTTTTTTTGGCCATGATAGGACATGTAGGAAAGTTAAGATTTTCTTTTGTCTACATTTGTTGACAAGTCTGAAGCAAAGAATGAACTCAAGTATCTCTTCAAAGTTAATTTGATGATGAGGTAGGATTTTAAGTCAAATGAGAGTATGGAGATAGGGGAGTCTCTTATTTTTTGGGAATTTTAGTCTCACTATGTCAAAGGGGTGTGGATTCAAGGAGACACCATACAGAAAGAGGAATCTTGGTGGATATTTGTTAGGTCTTGGATTGTGTTGCATAACAAGAAATCCATAAAAATTGAATTACTATATTAGTTCAAGGTATGAAAAAGAAAGTAGAGGTTTATGTTCCTTTGTGTTGATTTAGTTCATAAGGAGTCATGTTAAGATATGCAAGAAGCAGTACTTGGTGTAAAGAGAGAGGTATTTGAGGGATAAATTTGTGAAGATGAGTTGGAATAGAAGAAAGGTATGACTGCATATCAAATTTCATCCATAGTTGGTCTCTTGAGGTAGATAAATATGGTTTAGTGCCTTGAAATTACTTGGGAGCTTGGTTTCAAGTGAGTCAATCTACATTATGTTTGGTCTTGTTATTATGATCAGTAGTATGGTGACTCTTGAGAGATTACTTATGAGCCCTATAATTTTATAAACTGGTATGGATTTAGGGAGATCTAACTCAAGTGTTTTGAGTTTGGTATGATGTTTTGACATGTTTCTTGTGAACAAGATGTGTCAAGGAGTATATCATGGTTGTATATGTGGTCATTATCTAAGGGGGAACATATGTGAGATGTTCTAATGATTTTAGAGATATGAATAAGTATATAATATATGTCAACTTAATCATGTTGATATGATGACTTTTTCAAACCAAGTTAGGTACTTTGAAAATGTATTGAATCCTCACATATAAATTAAAAAAGGAGCTCTGTAAATGGTCAGGTCTTAGGATTAGAGGACTCTGTAGTAAAATATGATTGACAAACGTGAGTTGAGATCAATTGAGTTTGGTTTTTCAAAGTGGATGAGGTGGCTTGGTGATCTTTGTATGTTATCATGATCAATTTTTGGTGTTTTGACATGTTGACTGTTATTTGTGTAAGGTTTGTTGGTTGTCATCTAAATAATTTCAAGTTTTCAAGGTGTATTATTGGGATATAAAGGTTTTTTTGACCACATTAAAGTGTGTTATAGGTTTTTTAAGTTCTTAAGGTCTTTTGTTTGTAATTAGAGAATTTTTTTTGCTCTCAGGTTTCCTAGTTTGTGTTTAAGGGTATGTAGTTCAAAACACCAAGGTATAGGAAGTATGGCTTCCTAAAATATTTTAAGATCAAACTTTGGTCCATAAATGTGTATTAGTGACCTCTAAGTGTGATAATATTATCATAAATGGGCATTGATTAGAAGGTGGTATGTTGATTGAGTTTCTTCTTGTAAACCTAGTGTTTTTACTCATGTTGGAAAAATGGTTTTCTTAATGATTTTAGAAATGAGGATACTTAATCAATTGAAATGTAAAAATGGGTGATCAAAAATTATTTCACAATCTTATGTAATTACATGATTGGTTTCATGGAGGAGGATTTGTTCAAATGGAGGGCTAATTGGCTGGTAGGTTTGTGAAGGAAGTATGTTACAAAGGAAGAACTAAGTGTTGATTTTATTTTTTTGGCATGCATGAGGGGTGCATATGAGAATTCTCTAGATATGAAATTTTAAGACATGAAAGTTCATACATAGAAATTAATGGGATTTGTAAGGTCTAGGTAGCAAGGCTAGTATGAAGAAGTGGACTTTTTGGTCATTTTCTCCAAAATACCAAGAAGCTATGTATGATCAAAGAAGAGTGTTGTCATGGAGAATGTTTGAGAATCTAAAGGTAAGAATGGGTATGCATAATTTTAGGGGGAGTATATATCATCTCTCAGAGGTGGTCCTTTCATATTATTTGTCCTTTAGGTCCTTTCAGGTCCACAAGATCAGGAGTTGAGCTCACTTTGTCATTATGTCAAATTAGGAGAAAGTGATTGAAGAGAGGGATAGATCCCAAGAATAAGTTTTGTATTGGTGTTTGACATTAATGACAAAGGGGAGATTATTGGAGGTTTTTCAATGATGTCTTTAAGGAGACCAAGGATATTGATGAGGTGTTATGTATGCTAAAATGACAATGATAAAGTATGTTTCAATGTTCTTTAGTGTTCCTACATGTTTATTCAATGTTTCACTTAGTGAGGAAATTCATGGATGATTTTTATGGTATGGACATGTTATAGATACCCTATGGGGTGATATGAGTGCTTAGAGTGCTTATGAAAGTAAATGGAATTCATTGAAATAGTCATATAATTATCTAAGCTCAACTGCTCATTTTGATAGATAAAGATAAATAATCAATTTGATGACATCATATTTCACATGTGTGAAGGTTTAAATATTAGTTTTAAACTTGGATGGATTCTCATATGAGAGGTGATCATGTGGTTTATATTTTAGGTCTAGACATTGAGCGCAATAAAAGTTATAATAGTGCGAAGTTGGATTCTTAGAAAAATTCCATTAAGTTCCCATACCCAATTTTGTGATATCAAATATCTATGGTGAGTGCTTAATTAGGAGATGAATAAATACTATGAGAATTCAATATTACTATATAAACATCTAACAGAGTGTGTGGTGTTGTCATATTATGATCTAATGGTGAGTGTGAAACCTATTAGATAGAGATAAATGATGAATGCATGATCATATAGATGATGATCCAATGAAACATATTGAGTAAATAATTCTATAGAGTGCTCAAAAGGCATTCAATGCTACCAAGTGATGGAATTTCATTGAAGACTAACTGTAGGGTCCATAGAAGGTATGTGGGGATACTAACTAGCATGATCTCAGAAGCAAAGATCTAAGATCAATGATGAGAAAATTAAGGTTAAAGTAATGAGACTTATAAGGGTATTAACATAGTGTATTTTTTAAAATTTTATATGGGACATGAGTTTATTAAAAAGTGTTTGATGTTTAATATTTACAGAGTGATCAATGGAATTTGAATATTCAAATTAATGAAGGAAAACCAATCTGAAGTTTTTGATCTATATCTTTTGATCCAGGATGAATTTCATGGTGGTGTAAAAATAAAAATTGAAGAGGATTTAAAGTCACATCCATAAAATTTTATTATAAGTTTTAAATTTTTGTATCATTTTAGATATTAATCTACAAATTTGACTATGTGTTTGACCATGTTTTTCAATTGACCCGAGAAGGATAATTAAATTATTCTTGATAATATTTTGATGTTTCAAGATGAGGTAAATATTAGAGAGTGTTATAATTTCCTTTAGGATAATATATAAGGATGTTTTAGGTATGAAAAATCTGTATTTAGTGTGAAAAAAATCTTATAAGTTGATTGTGTTTGTTGAATGCATTGGTAGATTGAGTGACCATGTTGTAGGAGTGAGTTGGAAGAGTTCCAAGCAAAATTGAGAAATAAAAAGAGTATGATTATGTTTTATAAGTCTCAAAGGCACATAATAATGCATTTTTTGTAATTAGATATAGAGAGTCAAAATAGATTGACTATATTTTGATTGTATATGACCAGTCTGAGTGGTCATTTTGAGATAGTTATTTTGAGTGTTTAGAGCCTATGTTGAAGTATCTAAAGCTCATGAAGGAATTACATATGTATTTAAGGTTTCATACATGTTATCTAATCATATAGATATGTGAAAATATCTAAGTTTTTGTTTCATAAATTTGAGACTGTGTTTTCTATGTTTGAAGACCTAAAGAGTAAGGTGACCTAATTGGTAGGTTCAAGTGTTGATTTGGTGTTCAATGTGGCATGGAACCATGAGAGAGTGAGAAAGGGTATATTGGAGATAGGTTTCATGTGTTAAAAAAAAATTGTATAATATTAAGGTGGTTGAAGTGGTTTCAAGAGTAACATGTGGATGTGAAAGCCTAATTGTTTTGGGTCTCTTTAAGGCTGAATGGAGGATTTGAGTCTTAAGGACTATGGCCAACTTATGGAATTGAGTTTTTAATCCATGTAAAATATGTGGAGACCTATTTTAATTGTAATAAAACTTTTCTAAGCATATTTTCCAACCAAGATGGGTTAGATGAGTGTATGGTATAAATACTATGCATGATTGGCCTATTCAGTGTAGAGTTGAGAGAGCGTGGAGACAAGTAAAGGAGAAAACATTTGAAATAAAAGGTACGTATCTTGAAGGACCAATAGAGAGAGAAGAGAATCAATCATGCTTGTCTAATCAATGTTATGAAGGTGAACACATAAGTCATTGGACCTAATGAGCATAGAGGAAGCAAATTGAGGGCATAATCCCTAGAGGTTTATTAAGTGAGTGGGATGGATTAAAGAGCAAAGAAAGTTGAGGATTGTGTTTATGACCTATAGATCATGTTTTTGATGTTGTGATAGAGTTGTTTTAGGTTTTTTAGTTTTGTATATGCTAAGTGAAGAGTGATCCAAAAGGGTGTTTTGGATGCATTACTTGCATGTGCAAGTTTATGAGAGTGTAAAGGGGAAAGTGTGAAATTAAGAGAAGTGCATCATCAAATGTATAAGACATGAGATCATAAGTCAAGATAAAATAAAGGTAGTTGTGTTGGTTCTTGGTTTCCTAGGGGGTTGGTTCCTCCTTATGGGATGGATGTCTCACTAAATTAAGGGATGGGTATTCCTTGATCAGTCAGTGCTAGTCTAAATGTTGAATCTTTTATTTATAGGACTATAATCCATTTTGTAGGGTTTAGTGGGTTTTATCCCCAAACATGGTTTCCCACATATATCATGTGTTATGTGATTTATCTTTCTATATCTTATTTGTTCTTTGCAATGGTTAATTTTTATATATCATGATTGTATGCATTCAACGTTTAAGAGTTTATATTTGAATTAGATTATTTGGCATCACTAATTCACCCCCCTCTCAATGATTGTACCTCTAATAAATTACTATTATGTGTGTGATTGATTTTATTTTAGAGATTTTAATATTAATATCTAGACATTTCCATGATCTCTATCATGTATCTTAGGATTTCAAGTGATCAGATTGTTCTATGCACTTCCATGCTACATTTACCTAAACATGTTCTTCTATATGATGCATGGTTACATCCATATATTATAAAACTATCTTATCCTTTTGAGGTGAGTTAAATAAATGTTTCTATTCTTACATCACCTCAAGGGAGGAATATCAATTAGGGAATGTCATGAAGGCATGATAGTCACATTTGGCATAGTTTTGACATTTAGTGGGCACATGCTTTAGAAGCATGATCTCTAAACTCATTCATTATTTGATTCTTATTAAAAAAAATTAGATTCAATTGGGCCATGACATATAGGCATGGATTCCACACATTCATAGTTTTAATATTTATTGGGGGAATGCCTTGAAGCATGTTCTCCATAGTTATCTAGTATTTAACACATCCAAATTTAGTGGGGGCATGGTTTGGAAACATGTCCTCCATATTTGCACTTACATTAGTTTTTATATTTATCCATATATAATGTGGGAATGTTTTGTAATCACATTATCCACACTTACACAATTTATAAATTTACCAAAGAACATATTTATAAAATTCAAATTCATAGTTGTGGTAGAATTATATACATTGGTACCATTATTATACATAGTTTTAGCATGGGACATATCTAAGGTGCATATATTATGTAATGTGTACCTAGTATTTAAAAATATAAATAAGTTTAAAATTTAAAAACACTCTTGAGTACTTGTCATGACCCATCAAGATGTAATTCTACACACTAATACCTATGATGTACTTTTATGAAGTATACTAAACCAATCTATTAGAGTAGTTGGTTTACTTGTAGTATGGTTGAGGTGATTAAATCACTAAATATTTCCAATATTATATGTTATACTTTATTTTATCATCCAACCTTAAAAATTTCATAACATGAGTTAACTTTGTTCACTCATGCTCACCAAGTTATAAGTATGATTAGGTTTCATGTTTGATCTAATCTCAACTACCAAGTGGTAACTACCCTTTTCTCCAAGGTTGGGGGCATATGACATAAAATATATCTCTATATATCCTTAGATATATGTACTTTATTTATTTATATATACTTATCCTAATATTAATTTAATATCCTTAAAATGATACATCTTTCAAATAAACTTGTCTATAGACAGTGTAGTTATATTGATACATAGGCTTACTCCTAAATCATGTTCTTTCAATTTTAATATTTTCAAATACTTTTAATTAAAAATTATATTAATTGATTATTCATTGTGACATTCTCTTAGTTTTATGTTAATTAGAAAAAAATCACTCAAGTTGGACTCAAGAAAAGGCAAGGTGTGTTATACACACCTAGGTACACATTACATTCTTTTAAACTATCAATTTAATTACTAGATTAAAGATGGGGTTGGGTAAATGTAGAAACCATTTAATGGATTATATAGCACCTTAATATTCTACACTTGGTAAACCCAAACCTGGGATATTCATCTTAATTATATACCTTTCCTACTTTATGAAGTCCCACATATGCTCTATCTTATGCTCGTTGGCCTATCTCTTAGTCTATAAAATCTTATGTTGATGACCCAAACCTTATATATTATAAAAACTAATTAAAATATGTTTATATTTCACCATTGAAAGTTTTTATTATGTACCTACTTTCCTATTCTTTTGACACAAGAATATACGATAGACACCTACATTGATGCTAGTGTCTTGCTATGATGCAAGTGTCCAATTCCCTAGAGTCATCCAATTTTAAAATTAAACATATCCAAGTGATTTATCTCAAGTTAATTCTCTAACGGTATTGGTATAAATACAAAAACAACCCTAATTAATTTTTTACCTAGAAACTTCTTACTTACTCACTAGGAAACTTAAAATATGCATTCAATCAAGTACTCAAGTGAGAAAAGCATACCTATTATGTCTTATTTATATATAATTCATAGGGATAACATAAAAACAAGATTGAAGTACTGAAGGATCAACCTAAAAGATACATTTTACATGTTACAAGATAGGTCCTTATTATACTTACTTTGCACATATCACATGATTCACACACAAGCTAACACATAATCAATAACTACATCAGTCTAAGGCCATATTAAAAGTATTGGATATGTATCTAACACTAATTGATAAAGGGGTCTTTGGGGTAATCTTGACACCATGTGCATATTAACTCATTTTCCCCCAAGATTACCATAAATATGAAGAACTAGGGTTTTCAAAATTCATGAGTGATAGTCCATAACCCCAATCTAAATGCACCAAAGTAAAGGTGAAGTCATACCTAGAAGCACCTAGGTGGTCACATCATTTTCTAGTAGGTATTTAGTACAAAAAATTTGCATTAGGTTTAGATAGTAGTATTAATGTAATTGTCATAGGCTAATGCTAGCGTCTATAGTTCTAGAAGCATCTAATCTAGAATCTAACTATTCTATAATCCTCTTCCAATTTGACTTCTTCTTGTTTTCTATATAGAACTAAATTAGCATCATAACAAGATAAGTACATTACTTCTTTATCATTTCCATATCTAACATAATTTTAAAAACTATTTTAAGCATGTCTTAGTTTAATGGATTTATCATGTGTTTATATCTAAGTCTAGCACCCAATTAACTTACTTTAGAGATAGTTTATCATCCTTGTACCCTAGTATATATCTACCCATTTAACCATAGATAAATCAAATCAAGTAACCAATTTAAGTTAAAATAAATCCACTACTTTTATATTTGGAAATGATACATTTATTATTTTAAATGATGTATTTAAATTACATACTATTTTGATTAATTATAGATCTATATGAGTAAATAATTCAGCTTTATTGTGTTATAGTAATTATAATGATATTATAGTTTTGATTATGTAGTATTTATTATTATTTTCTTATAAACCTCTAAATAGATGTTATTGATGTATTGTGATTTGTGTACGTGTGAAAGTATAGAGATATTCTAGGTTATTGTATGGATGTATATTTGTAGAATCATGATTTTATGAGAATACATCCACATAAAAGTTTCATCACACACTCAGAAAGCATCCAAATTTCACAAGTTTATAATATGTACTTGTGATGATTTATTATCACATGTTTGCTTGCATTATTTATTTTTTGTGTTGTTATTTTATGTTGTGATTTATTTATATTTGTGATATTGTATGTAATACTTTAATTATTCATTTTAGTAGTGGATTTAACATATTTCATTACCAATTTTGTTGATAATTTATTAATGTGGATAGTCTTTAGCTATCACATTAATAATATTATCAAATTAATCCTTATTCAGTATTTTCAATTTCAGTTTTACAAATATATTTATGTTTTATTTTGAGGAATACAATGCTTCATATTGGAATAAATTTATGTATTAAAATTAACTACACATTTATTTATTTTGTGATTATTATTTTTTTTTTCCATCACCTAGAATACTATTTAATGTTCTTCTTTTCAAATGAACACCTTCAAATATATTTTTTTAACTTTAAGACTCGTTTAAATGTTTAATAGTTAACTTAACTAACTATTTTAGTGGTTTCTATTTTTATCCTCAAAGTAATTTAACATTTTATTGGTAATTTAAGTATTTTCTTTTTCGTTTTGATTGTTAAGTTGTTTCTAAACTAGTCACAAAAACCATAATGAAAAGGGGCATGATTTGTTTATATGGTTCTTAAATGGAATACATAAATACATACATATATCCATTAAGGGATATGGTAATTAGAGACTTTATGGGTGTTGTGATAAAAGTTATATGCATATTTTTTTAACCACTTTTGTCAAGGATACACACACACACACACACACACACACACACACACACACACACACACACACACACACACACACACACACACACACACACATACATATACATATATACATACATATACATATATATATATATAGACACACACACACACACACACACACACACACACACACACACACACACACACACACACACACACACACACACACACACATACATATATACATATATATATATATATATATATATATATATATATATATATATACATATATATATATATACATACATACATACATAGACACACACACACACACACACACACACACACACACACACACACACACACACACACACACACACACACACACACAGACACACAGATATATATATATATATATATATATATATATATATATATAATTAAATGATTAATGGGCCTTATGATAAAGGTGTTGCGAATTGTTTTATTTAACCACTTTTGTCATGACATTGAAATTTGGAAATAATTATTATATAGTGGTTTTTAAATATTTCAATGTTAAATGTTTTAATGTTTTTAATAGTTGTTAGGCTTTGGTAGGATTAGAAATGTTGATTTATGAGTTATTAAGTGATAAATAACATTTATATTGAAAAATTAGGGAATTATGTGAAGCTAAAAATCATATAAACCCATGCCAAACCATGGTAAGGTAAAGGAAAGCAAGGGAAAAATTATTATCATTATTATTTTTTAAAAATATTAATTTTTGTGTTTATAATCATGTTTTGTAATGGAAAACCCTATTAAAATGTAAAATATGTTTTACATGCCATGATTCAGTTATTTAAATTTTGTAATTAAATTGGTCTCTATCAATTTATTATTACATGTATTCTAGGATTTTTTGCTATGGTTTCCATGGAGGTTTTAAATGAATTATAAATTGAGTTTAAGTTACAAAAATAACCATTCATCTATAGTGTTGGATACCATTTTGAGAGCATGTAGATTTATTACAATTAATAAAAAATAATGGGGATGGGGGTGGAGAAGGGGAGGGGGGTGGTCCATGGGTAATCAAAATAAGAGAAAAGAGGATAAAACAAAATAGAGATAAGGATGAGGAGATTATATGGCTGAAACTGACTTCACGATCTTCATTTAATCATATTTATCTTGGAGACATTTTAATTTTCATTAAATCTCTATTTTGTATTAAATTATTAAAACACATGATGAATATAGATTGGGTTTCTCTTTAAGTTTGTTAATTTAATTATGCATTATGATTTGCACTGTGTATTTTTTTTAATTGGAAAAACACATGCCTTGATTGTGAAGGTTGTAAAAACTTTTTTTTACTTCATTTTAATTAATAAAAAAAATTCAAAGCTCTACAACAAATTTTTTATTAAGGTTTCAAATAGATTTCATAGATTTGTTAATGCATTTTATATTGGATTAAATCAATTTCTTGATATTTTTTTGGAAATTGGGTAAATTATAGGCCATTTTTATATTTGGGTATTCTAATTATGTGTTTAATCCTAAATTTAATGTATGTGGGATGGGGTTGATAATATATAAATAATTAAAGCAAAAGGATGATAAAATAATCCTTAGCATGCTAATTAATTATAAACTTAGATAAATGACTATTTGAAATTATAATACTAAGAAATTCTAAATAGAGAAAGTACCAAATTTGTGATATGTTCAATTTATTGTAATACTAAGGATAAATGATACTTATTTGGGTAACTATGAATAATAAGATCTAGATTAGAAACAAATAGAAAATAGGAAGGATCAATATTATACATTAGTCATCATATTCCATAAAATTTACTTTTCTAGCTGCAAATAATCCCATTAGATCTACATGCTACCATAGACACTAGTGTTTTATTATGATTGAGGTGTCTAGTAAAGATTAATGAATGGATGTTGATGAACCAACTTAATTATTAAAAACCTATATCTTATAATTGATCAAACCCTATATCTTCCCCTTCTTCACACCAAGAATAAGTTTACTAAAAATGGGTTTGAGGGCTTACAGTGTCGAGCTATACTCAATGACCCATTTTGCACTGAGCATTACCTACATAGACAAAACTCCAAATATGTCCTTATAATTATGTAGTTATCTCCTATGGGTGGGAATGTGTGTGTACAAGGGTTAAATATACTATATTAATATACATGCAATGATTTATTTTATAACTTGAAAAATATCACTCGTGAGATACTTTTTTAAATTATTCATATATTTTTATGACTACTCCTATGGATGATAAATAAATAGGGATGATTAGGTAAAAGTAACTCAATTATTTCATTGGGGATTTTTTTAGGTGCTTTCTTGATATTTTCTAGATGAACAATGAGAAGGATTATAATTAAACTTATACCATGCCTTTTTAAAATATCTCATGATAGGATTCAAAAATAAAAATAGGTCAACCCATAATTTTTAAAACATTTTCAATTTAGATGATTTTTGGAAACTAGACATTAGATACGGATCTATACACTACCATTGGTGGTAGTGTCTCTCTATGGTTGGTAGTGGTCAAGAGACTAGAAAATAAGTTTGGATTTGAAACTAATAGTGAAGGTCTAGATATTATTTATGAACTATATATCACCTTAGTCTTGTACACTTTTAAAAATAAGACCTTTTATACTTCCACAAGTCTTGCATCTACTATATTATTCCTCTTGGCCTATTTCTTAGTTTAATAAGTCTTATGTTTATGACCCAATCCTTATATATATTATCCAAAATGCTTAGAATATACTTATCTTATACATCTATAAGTTATGAGCTTATTCTTGTTTTCTTTCTCCCTAGACACTTACATCGTAGATAGACACCTACATTGATGCAGGTGTCCTATTATGAAACAAGTGCCTAGAGCCATAAAGTCATCTAATTTTTTTATCACATATCCTAATAGTTGACATAATTAATTTAATATGATATATTCTCTAAGTGTATTTGTATAAATATAAGATCAACCCTGATTCATTCCTTATAGAACAAACCTAGATTCTCACCAAAGATAACTCAAAGAGAATTCAATTGAGAAAAGATTCCCTATTTTCTCATATTTCCATATCAATCATAGGGATATCACATCTATATTTATGAAGTATTGAAGGAGTAACCCAAGATTTATATTTTTTAAGTTATAAGATACGTCACTATTGTACTTGAATATCACACATTACATGATTCAAAAACAAGCCAAAATGTAAGGGATAAATACTTATGTTTGAGGCCCTTTTAAGACTATTAGATATGCAAGTAGTGCTCATTAAGAGAGGTTTATTTGGGGTATATTGACACTGTATGACCACTAACCCATTTATCCCATAACCACTATGAAGATGAATAACTAAGGTTTGATAATTTAACAAGGAGTGACAATCCATGACCTAGATACAAATTCACTAGATCAAAGGTGAGAATAAACCTAAAAGCATACAATTGGTTTCATCTTGTTTCAATATTTATTATGTACTTGACACCTATGTCTGATCTAGACACTAGCATTAACGTAATTATCATAGGTTGATGCAAGTATCCATGGATATAGAGGCACTTAATCAATAATTTGATGACTATTATAGAATATTCTTTCATCTTTTTACTACATGTTCTATATCCAAATCTCTATCAACATCAAAAATAACTAATTATATTGTGTTCATTATCATTACAATAACTAGCATAACTATACTTTTAATTTTAGCATATCTCATCCTAATAAATTTAATATATGTTTTATTTGAGTTTTGAAATTAATTGGCATACTATAGATATGTTTATCACCCTTATGCTTATTCATTTATATATTCTTAACCTTATCTACCCATGGTAGGATCCACATCTAATTTAGGGTTAAACATTTAGTGAAATCAATGTTTGATCTCACAATCCTAGTTGGCTTAGGGTTTTCTATTTTCAATTTTTTTCTAATCTATGGATTCAAATCCTCTTAGGGTTTCAACATATTATGATGTATTTTAGATCCAAAACATTACCCTAGGGTTTTAGCCTACTCTAGTCATAATGGATTCATGTGCATATGTTTATAAGTTGATTATTTATTGATTCGTGTATTTAGGCCTCTAAACAGATCCATTTTAAAATTAATTAAGAGGTAATTTTTTATCAAGTTAGTTTACTAAAAAACATCTTTTTATTTCCCAAAATTTAATACAAAGTTTTGAATTTTTGTAATTTACTATCTTTAGTAAATATTGGCATACAAGGATAATGGTCTACTTATATTTTAATTAATTTTTGGGTTTCATAAAAAATAATGTTTTATTCAAAAACCTCTCTCAGATATTTAAAATTATTTACATTTTGATAGACATCTATAATTCTTTATTGGGAATATTCTAGGGTTTTTCCTATGAGGCATTCTACATTGTTTATCCAATTTAATATTCATAATAGATAAACTTTCATATTAATCAAAGGTTTTTCATCTTTATGTTTATATAAACATATTTTTTCCAAACTATTTTACATATTTTTCAAATTAAAAATTTTACTATTTTTAGAAAATTTAGAACAAACCACACATTATACTTTTGTTTCCTTTTTTTCTAGGTTCATCTCATTTCTTATTTATAATAAAAATCCTATTTTATATTCCAAAATTTTTTATCCAATCACTTTATATTGATTTATTTTCATTTGGAACATTATTCTATCCTTGAATTTTGGTTTCAAAACCCTAATTGACCTAGGGTTTCATCTTATACTATTTTATAATTCCTTATTGTTGATTTCAAAGTGTTGAAAATTTAAAATTTAGAATTTTACCTTTTCCAAATTCATGTTAAATATGGATAAATATCTTATTTAATTTAGTATATAGTACATAATGGTAATTATTATTTACTATGTTTCATGCATGACTTAGTCAGTTAAGGCTATAACGATTCCAAAATCTAATCATTTCAGAACAACTAAATCATAGAATGATCCTAATTGAGATAGGATTAAAACTTCACTTTACCAATATTTTTTAAATAATAATTATCCTCTTCTTCTTAACCCTAAAGAGGGTGATATCTACCATCCCTCTAGCCAAATCCACACTATCGCTTATTCAATGGGTAAGGTTGAGGGTGTATGTATCCACATTCAATCTAAATACCTAGGGTTTGTGTTTTTGAATCCCTAAAATATCAAATCACTAGTATAAGGAAGACAATAAAGGAGTTATAAAATTAGATTACACACCCACAAAATCCAACACATAGTAGTGTTAATCATGTGTTTGCATCCTCATCTACCAATGTTTTTCCAAATAGGGTTATGTATCCAAATTCAAATCTAAAAAAAACATGTATAAAATAAGTGATCTAAATAGTATACTGAAGGATAGTAAGTTACCAAGTGAAATCCTAAGAGAAATGATTCAAGAAAAAGTGATCAAATTACCTCTTCCACATACTAAAAGGAGATCTAAATACCAGTGTGCATATCATATAATCCATGGGTATGATATAAATAAGTGTTTTACATTATATAACAAAATAGAAAGTCTCAAATATAGTGGTGATCCTATAATTGATACATAAATCAATCAAACAATACAAATTATGTGTACCTCTCATAAATAACATGTACCAAAATAATAAATGTGGGTACCAAAGAAAATTTCAAAGATAAAATAGTTGCCAATATCAAACATAGATCAAGAAAAGGATATAAATTTACCTCTTAGTGATGGTACTCAATTTTACAAAAAATATAGTTTTGGAATAAAATGTTTACAATAATTTAGTTATCATGTTCAAAGATTGGAAAGACATTACCAAAGCATCACTCATATTATTTACACATATGATAGAAATTTCCATCAAATCTTGAGATATATTGGAAATACTAATGAAAATCATTCATAGATACATTTGGCCAATGAAAAAGAATAAATGCCTAAAAATGAGATCAAGTCAAAGCATAAAGCATATATAAAAAATATATCATCACAAAAAGAGTAATGGGCAAATCAAATATTTAAACTAAGATTTCTAACTAAAAAAGTCAAAAATCAAGAGCACTTAACAAATATAATGTTATAAATATGGATATAAATGAGGGAACTACAAGCCTTTATTCAAATCAAGATAGATTCACTACTCATATAGATGGTAAAAAATCATTAGATAAATAGCTCAATAAACCATGTTCCAATATACTCAGTAACATACCACATAATCTATTCATATTTGTAGGACATGGTACCTATAGATTGAATCCATCACTAATAAATTAGAAACTAAATGTGGATAAATGGAAACTAATGATACCACGTATAAAATTACCAAAAGAGCATGATTAACTTTTTAATTTTATAGTACATACATATGGAAATTTAATTTAGCACATGTTTTACTTTTACCACTCTTTAATGATTCTTATCGTTTGAATGAGATCATAGGATATTATTTTCTTTATAAATAATAAAAAAATATCAAAAAAGGTAAATAATAAAAAATCCAAAAAATTTCAGCATGCACTTATCCTATTAGATCCTTGGCATCTACATTCTCAATGTTATGTTATTAGATGGCATATAAGTATTTCCTATATACACATAGTTCACAAATAATTTTTGTGAGATTCAAGCATACATACATACATTATTTTTACACTTATGGATTTTGGGCATCCCTTCTTCTCATGACACCAATATTTTGGGGGCATCCACCTTATCTAATCATGATACATCTAGGATATATCATTATATGGTTACTTTGAATTGTCATGTTTGCGCTAATATGTAATTACACGTGCCTTTATCCATGTTTATATCTTTAATAGTGTACTAAATATGGTATGCACTTGACATTTTTTTATAACACATTAGATGCATGGGTTACTATGATATGTTTATGTTTTCTACTTATGATTTCACTTATGCACTTCCATGAGTGTCTTGACCTGTTATCATTTTATTTGTCAAGCATTTCAATATGCTCCATTATTTTTTTCCCCATGTATTTGTTTACTTCTTTGACATTTGATATGTCATTATTGGTTTATGGGCATTTAATATGTCATTTATTTATTTTGTGTATGTTAAACAAAGTTATGTCAACTTTATTGTAGAGAATTTGAACATTCCCCTTATTTGTGGCCTCCTTAGACCATTAATTGTTGACTTATTTTTTAGTGCTCTTGTGTGTGTGATAGATTACTTATTGAGCCTATAATGTTATTCCATGGACATTAATATGATGTTTATCATGCATCTTAGGATTTTATGTGATCATATTCTTTGCACTTGAATGATACATTTACCTAGACAAGTTTTCTTATCTGTTACATGTTTCATTCATAGTTATATGGTTATCTTATCCTTTTGAGGTTAGGTAACTATTAGGGTTCTAGATTTTCACCCTAGCTGAGGGGATTGTTCAAATCCTCCTACTCAAATATAGTCCAATATAGGACTGATCCTAGGATGTGGTTATCCTAAAAGTAGATCAAACCTCTAGAGAAGGATGACTTCCTTATGGATCTATCACCTACACTAAACCTAAACTAGAACTTATTTGGTAAAGGGAGAGAGAATTGACAAAACATATAAAATCATGTAAAAAAGTGGTGATGAAAAAATTATTTTATCAGTCCAACTCACACAAAACATAATATGAGATACATTTTAGACCAAAGAACATCAATCTCACATAAATATTTTAGAAAAAGGTATTAATGAGTTACCAGATTAGTAAGAGAGGGAAAATATCCACATTTAAACTAGACAATAAACTATTGATTGTGCTTATAGTGACCTATGAAACTATTAATCCCTTCTTGAATGTGAGAAAAACTAATACATAAGTGACTAACATATATTTAGTTAATAATAGTGCATGAATTCATAGAACACACTTAAATATAGCTTAAAAAATCATGAAATTCAATCTTTATTGCATCAAAAGGTGTTGTAGTACAATTTTTGGTAGAGTTTGGTCATACCAAAAAGAGGAATAGAGGATCCATTTTAAGGCATAAAATCATGCATTTATATAAAACAAAGAGAGAAATAACTATGCATTAGAAAATGACCAACTGCTTGTCATGGATTATCACCAATTCAAGGATGTCCCTAAGTTAGGATCTTATCAAGAAGGCATAATGTCAAAGGCCTTACAAATTAATTGAATGCTCAATATCCTTATTCATCCACCTGATCATTATCTTAGGAATCTGTGATACTTCTACTTGATTTGTTGATGAGTATCATGTTTTGGAACTAGCTAAAAAGTGCCACATAAATATTAGGTGGCTAATTATACTTGATTTATCAAAAATGATCAATTATGATAGTCAATACATATGTCTACTATATGTGAAAACCAATCTTAGACAATTGGTTTTCACATAGTTATAATATCTATAAAATTCTAAAAATTGACTAACTTTGCTTCATGGTTTGTGGTTTATCTTTTCCATTTGTATTAGACCCAAAAGATATATTATATGGAACATTAATGGAAATTCTTGGTCTATCAATTATGGCCTTGGTTCAACTCTAGTTCAACTTTGAACTCAACTCTTTAACATTTACTTTGCCTAGGTCCATTTAAATTTCTTAGAATTTCATCAAAAATGACTCAAGATCACTCTCACTTATTGGTTGTCGATTTCCATCTTAGATTGTCTACATCATGCTCAACTATCTTTATGTTCATTGGCTCCATAGATATGATAAATTATTGACTTTGCCTTACTTCATTGATCTATCTATATATGGATGCTCATGATGTATTTATTTTTTACCAATTGAAAGTGCTTATGTTTCTTGTCCTTGACTTATTAGCTTTTTAGATTCACTAACCAGTTTCACTCATGCTCTAAAATTGATCAAGATGTACAAGTTTAATTTCATCGTATATCTCCATAGTCTCACTTTTCTATCAATTATTTCACTCCATCAAATCATTGGTATAATTAAATGCAATCCCTTGATTTATCTTGGACCCATCCTTTTGTTAGTGAATGTGTACCATTAGATCTTGGCTTGATTATCCCACACCATTGGCTTATCTCCAACTTGTAGGACTTTAAAGGATTTAACTTGGGGACCTTTTGACTTGGTTGACTTTAGTGTGGATTATTAGATCTTATGTGTTAGTATGAGGGCTCCCATGAACTATTAGATATTGACCAAATTTAATCCTTTTAAGGACCTTTTGAACCCAAATGGTTATTTTTTTCTATTAAAATTAGCATTTGTGATAAAATAATTTGAAATCTACACATACGTATTTTAAGTTCCATAGACCATAAAACTTAATCTCATATGGATTTCTATAGTGTATTTATTTTGGATCTCATATGATTGTCATTCATTATTTAATCAAATTTGATCATTTATATCTTGAAATGTAAGAATCATGGAGGGATTGAATTTTTTCAAGATGTTCTTGAGGTCAAAAGGAACAAACCCAATTGACCCGATGGTCTCAAAATCCTTCTAAGTAAAGATATAAAATTTTCAAGTTAACTAGTCCACATCTAGTTTGCATGACATCCTGGTGACATTCTAGCTTATTTGGCTAAGTATGGAAAACCTAGAAAAAATGTTTGGGAGCCTAACTTTGCATGTGTGTAACCTCCTTCACATTTTAGCAGATGATATGGAATTTAGCATATAACAACTAGGGACCAAGACAAATAATCCCACATGATTAATTTACTCTATCACTATCATTTGTGTGAGATATAACTTTGTGAATATGCTCATTCAGCTCTACTATAACTCTCTTGAAGATGACTAAGTGTGGAAAACATGCAGAAAAAAATTGAGGAGGAAAATTTGGACCTTAAAATCTTTTGATGTGCCTTGGTGAAGGACTTGATATTTGGTGCATAGGATCTTGGCACAAAAGGGAAGAAACCCATACGATCAATTTTATCTAAGTAATCTACATGTGTGAGATATGAACTCTATTAATTGCCTATTTATACTTTCTACTACTTCTACTTGATCTGTTGGACTAGGCAAAATTTTAGTATGTAAACCAAAATTGTTCAACATCTTTGGTGACTTGGCTAGGCAACATGACTATTATGCTTGAGAACTTAGACCATATACATAACTTTTGGATCATCATAGATAATACATGGACAATTAAATGATTGTAAGACAACCTCTTCACTTGTGAAGACATAAAATCCCAACAGCAGGGAAAGAAAACAAATTGAAATGGAAACTAACCTAAAAAACAAAGGAAACTAAACTAATGAATGATTGTACAAGATAAAAGCACTTATTTATAACAAAATAGAAAAGAAACTAAATAATGTGTTAGAAAACACTTGGAAAAAATAAGAAAAAACTATGTATAGGGGACTTAGCTTTCCTCAATAGTAGTGTTTGAGATGTATCCCATTGACTGGGATAGGAATTTCTTCACCATTAATCCTTGTGAGATGGAAAGTGTTGTGAGATTTTCAAATATAAATTATATATGGTCCACTCTAGAGAATAAAATTTTGTGTGTTTTCCTAGCTTTGCTCTATCCTCATCCCACTTAAGGACCAAATATCCTTTTTGGAAACTTTTTGAAGAAGTTCCTTTATAAAAATATCTCTTTATCATTCCTTTATGGGCCTCCATAGCCAACATGGCATGATGCCTTGTCTCCTCTATCTCCATGAGCACAACATATTTTATTTATATTAGATCAATCTCCAAAATCTCAAGCTGATGCATTAATTAAAAAGTAAGGAATTCAAGAGAAATTAGCATTCTTGCTTCCTTACCATATACTAATTTGTATAAAGAATTGGTAATTGATCTTTTATAGGTGATCTTGTTAGTGCATAGAGCTGAATTGAATTTGAGATGTCATGATCTCTAATTGTCTTCTATACTCTTGATGATCTTCAACAAATTCTTATTGCTAGACTCAACAAGGCCATTTCCTTATGGATAATAGTTTGATGAGATAATGAGAAAAATACTGTGTTGAACCACCCACTGGATGATCTTAGATCCAAAAAAATCCATAACATTATCAAAAATGATAGTTGAAGGGACCCTAAATATGGTAAGTAAACCTTCATAGAAGTATAAAAAACTAGTTTCATTGGCTTCTTTTGATGCTACTACCTATATCCATTTGGTAAAATAATCTATGGAAGTCAAGATCCACTTGTATGATGATCTTGATGGGGGGTTTTATAGAACCAGTAAATTCCAATCCCCATTGGATAAAGGGTTGATTAACTAAAATTAGCAGAGAGGTAAGGCTATAAGTCTCCCTTTTCCAACAAACATGGCACACTATCTACATTTCTAGATCCATGCATGGTAATCGTAAAAAAAAATAGCCTATAATACCAACCTCTCATGATCTTGAAAGCTATAATCTTGGATGATTAATGTCCTCCACCATGTCCATCTTATAATTTATATAGTAAATTCTATGTTCGACTTGGCTCTATGCATCTTAGTAGTATACCATTGATATCCTTTGTAAATAAACATTATCAACAAGGAGAAAAGGAATTGACTATAATCTAAAATATCTCCTCTTTAAAGGAGTGAGATGAAAAGGATAAATACCATCTTGTAGATATATTAACATATCTTGGAACCAATTATAAGTTGAGGTTTGATTACTTGCAAGTTCTTGATCGTTTGACACCATAACCTATTTATTAGACTCTTGTAAGTCTTGGGTTAGATGTTCATAGAGTCCTTTGCCTCTAACCATATTTTTGAATTTGATCTCAATGTCATATTCCATGACCTTGGTTATCCAACCAGTTCTTTTTTCACTTATATCTTTCTTTATAAGAAAGTATTTGACACTTTGATGTGCAACCATCAAATGTATCTTATTATTGGACATCAAGTACCTAAACTTTTTAAGGGACCTTATAACTAAAAGAATGTACTTCTCAATAAAATAATACGTTGTTTCATATTATTCTAAACATTGAATAAAAAATATTATTGGATACTCTAACATCTATTTATTTTGTTGTATGAGAATACCAGATATTATGTCAAGGTTAGCATAGCTATATAATAATAAATATTTTCCAAATTAGGGTTCAAGAATGAAAGAGCACCAGATATAGTTTTCTTGATTTCTTCAAAACTTTTCACTCCTTCTTTAGACCAAATGAAACTCTAACATTTGTTTAACATGGTTATAAGTGGCCTAGTTAAAGTATCAAAATTTAAAATTTATATCCTTATGAATTTAATCTTGCCTAAAAATATTTACAAAGCTTTCTTATGCTTAGGAAATGATAGTGCAAGAATTGATTCTATCTTATTAGGGTCTATGCTTGTACCTTTATTTGAAATGACATGTTCAAGAAGCTTACCTTCATGAATATAGAAAAAACACTTTTTGGGGTTCAAGGACACTCCAAATTCTCTGCACCTTTCAAGCACCTATCTAAGATGAATCATATGCTCATTTCTGTTGTTAGAGAATAATATTATGTTATCTAGATAAACAAGAATAAACTTGTTGAGGAGACCATAAAATTCCATGTCCATAGCCTTCTAAAAAGTGGCTCTAGTAGTATATAAACCAAAATGTATATTTCTATATGTAAATGTCTCCCACTTTGTGGTGAAGTCTATTTTATATTGGTCTTCTTCTTTGACCAAAATTTGGTTATATCCACTATAACCATCCAATAAAGAGAACCTTTCTGAACCTACAACTAGATGTAAAATCTATTCCATTGATGGAAATGGATAGTGACCTTTGAGAGAGGCCTTTTTCAAGTCATAAAGGCCAACACATAGCCTTATTTCACCATTATTTTTCCTACCTAGAATAAGGTTTTTTACCCAAGTTGAGCACTTAATTGGAAATATTCTGGCTGACTCAATGAGCTTATGCAGTTCAAATCTCATTAGAGGTTCAAGCTTTATATTGATTGGCCCTTTCCTTTGTCTGACTAGCCTAGTCTCATCTTCTGAATCAATGTTATGTTGAGCTAGAATTGGATCAAAACCTTTAAGGTCACTATACTTCCATGCAAAGACATCTACAAAATTTCAACATAACTTAATAAAATCTTCTTTCTTCGAAGATGTGAAAATTTTACCTGGCTTTAAATTTTTCCAGTTACAATCTCTTCATTTTTGTAGTTTTCCTCCTTGTTTGATAAAGCAAGATTTTATTTTCTTAATTCATCATCTCTACTAAATATATTTTCTATGGTGACCAGTCTTTTAGGCAAATTTTTGGTCTTTAATTGCACAATTTGATCATCATACTATTGTAAATACTTATCTTGTTTCTTTGAGGAGAACTCAACTTCCTCTTGTAAGAACCTAACAATCCATATGTCATCTTCAAATACTTTCCAATTTTCATGGTTTTCTATGATATAAGGTCTTACAACTACCTTGATGTGTGATTCAACTTTTTCCCTTTTTATATTATCTAGGATACTGAATTATGATCCAATAATAGCCTACATATATGTATGCTTGTTTTGATTTCTTGATATGGCCTAAATATTGAATGCTTAAAAGTCTTCAACTAGGTCCCATACTCTGTGATTTAAGGCCTAAGAAGTGGGTTCTTACATATATTATTTCCCCTTACTTTGTGAACTACTAGTTCACTATCTCTAAATATTTGTAAGGAATTAACCTTCATCTTTCTTGACCATTGCAAGCCATGCACTAGTGATTCATATTTAGTGACGTTATTGGAACAACTAAACTAAAAATTGAGAGAAGATAAATACATTTAATTATTTATATAAATTAACATCATTCTAGCTCTAGTGCCATGTTTATTTATAGATCGATCTAAATACAACTACCATAGTCCATCACTAGGCTACTCATCTTTCATAAATGTTAGAGTTGGTGCATAATTTTTATGAACAATAGACACCAAGTAAAACTTATTCAATCAAATTGTATAAATTAGATGCCCATTCATTAAGTAAACTATTTGTGACTCCATCTAGAGGTGATTAAAACTCAACCTCACTATTTTGTAACACCTTGTCTGAGATAACACAATTAGTGTTTACCATGCTTGGCATATATGGCTCCAAATGAAATCTTGAAATAGGTTCAAAACGTATTTTAACCTTAGTTAAATACCTATTTTTTAACATTAGATAGGTCTAATTAGCTAAAAAATATCCCCCAATTTTCAAGTAAAATATCTTGAAGAACACATAGCAAAATAGGGAGGTAGTTCCACTACAACTACATCTTGCTAAATAATAACATTGGGGAAAACATGTAATGTAATATTTAGGCATTTTATCATGCCTAATATTTTCATAGACAAGCCCAAGTTTTTCTCATTTTAATAATCCTTTTTTATTTGGCTCATAGACAAGACCAATTTTGTCTACAATTTATTTGGGCATGATAGTGCTACTAGCTCCACTATCTACCATACAATTATGGACTAAATAGTCACCTACTATTAAATAGAGATAAAAGGGAGGTGTATTGATTATATTGACATTGTCTTTATCTAGATTTGTCATGTTATGTATTGTATGATCAAGTTACTTGATTTGTTGGTCTGAATTAGCCAAGATAATTTCTTATTTCTTAGCTAGTTCTTTAGATACCTTGAGATCTAAAAGTTATTAAAACAACATGTCCATTTGATCTAGGATGGAAATGGAATATCACATTATAATACTAAAATTTTATTTATTTATTTGATATATAATGTTTAAAATGTTCCACTAACCTTTGGTTACAACTTCTGAGCCACATTTTGTTCTCTAGTTAGGGTTATTTGGGGAGCTTTTATTATCTCTATGTTCTAAATCTATTGTGCTATAAGAAAACCAACCTTATCTTTAACATTATTTGACATAAAACTAGTAAAAATAGAATTATTGCTCACATCCTGAGCTTCTTCAATTGCTCTTTTAGTTCTAGTTAGAGATGCCACTTGACTATTTGTGTTGTTAGTTTCACCAACCTGGTTGAATGCAATGTGATCACCCAAATGCTAATAAATATGGATAACATTAGGCTACCCTATAACTTATTGATATTAACCTTGGATTTAAATATTCTTGTCTTGATATTGACCACTTTAAAGAGGGAAATATTCTTATGTCATTTATGGAATGGTAATCTCTTGTGATACCAAAGCTTGATTCTGAATGTCATTTGGATTGGAAGGTTGCCAACCTAGATGTAGCATTAATTCATTTTGGAGAACAATATATTTTTATCTAGAAGGAAAATTTGTATAAAGGGTTTAATATGGATTTGTTTTTGTTATAGCTCCTTTATTTTTGTAATGTTTCCCATTATCCTTGAAACCTTGATAAGGTGGTCTCTAGTTATTGAAAGACTGATAGGTACTCTAGTTTTAATACTCATAAGGTCTACCTTGGTATTATTATCTCTTGAGTGAAATAATTTAATTTTTAAAATCTTATAACATGCTTTTCAAATCACCAATCTCACTAAATTGATTAGGAGGGGATAAATCTTAGACTTTTGGAGATAGAATATGGGTTATAGATCGAGTTTGTGGAGCTTGAGGGGGAGGAGTAGATTATAATTCCAAAAAAAGGGCATTAAATGACTTGGAGTAAGTTTAAAAGATTAAATCAAGTTGATCTTTACTCTGATAGTAATATCATAGTAATTTGGAAAGTTATTACCACCCATGGACTGTATCATGACACTTATATCAAAATTAAGGGCATTAAAGAACTACAAAAATAAGTACTATGGGGATGGTTTAACCAATGCAGGGATTCTAATCCATGTCTTTTGGAATCTAAGGATAAAGTCTGACATGAATTCATGGGGTTACCTTTTTATGGTAGTTAATTGTTCAACCAAAGATAGATGATCAAACTTTTCTTGTAATTACTCAACTAAAGCTACACCTAACTCATCCCAAGTATAAATGGAGGTCAAAGGAAGATTCCTATACCATTGAAATGATTTTTCCTTGAAAGAGGTAGTAAGTAATCTAATAGCCACATTATCTTGAGTAACATTATGAACATCACATAGATTGGTAATATCTTGGATATAATCAATAGCAGTAATTTTATCGCATTATCTAGAGAGAAAAAATGATACCTTTTAGAGAAAACATAGTAATGTCATCATATTGGGCCAAATTCAGGTGACTACCCCTGTTAAATGGGACAAACACTTGATTCCTAATAACCATTTAGGAAAAAGGAATTTGTCTTATGGGGAAAATAGATTGGACTAAAATAATAGACTGACTAAAAGATAAATACTACTTTGGAGGATAAGTACTTATGCTATTGAATCTTGATATTTTATAAGAAGAAGGATGTAATTAAAATGTTAAAAATAAGGACCTTTACTTGATGTTCTTGTTTTAACCTTTAGAATTAATGTATTTTTTAATAACTATTATTAGCTATATAACTTGAAGGATATTTATCTTTTAATGATGGTAGATATCTCCTACTACTACAACTATTTTTTCTTAATCTTCAAACTTAAATTATGCAAAAGAAACTTGGGTCTCATAGGGCATGCCAAAATTGTTTGGGTTGTATATTTGCACCCTAGCTAAGGAGGGGATTGTTCAGATAATCCTACTCAAATCTAGTCTAATATGGGACTGATCCTAGGCTGTGGGTATCTCAGAAGTGGATCAAACCTCCATATAAGGTTGACTCCCTTATTGATCTATCACTTACATTAAACATAAACTATCACCTACTTGGAAAAGGGAGAGAGAATTGAAAAATCTTATACAAGCATGTAAAAAAGTGGTGATGCACCAATGATTTAATCACTCCAACTCAAAAAAAACACACTATGAGACACTTTTTAGACCAAAGAACATCAATCTCACATAAATATTTTAGAACAAGGCATTAATCAATTACTAGATTAGTAAGAGAGGGAAAATATCCACTTTCAAACTAGATAATAAACTATAGATTGTGCTTATAATGACCTATGAGACTATTAATCCCTTCATAAAGGTGACAAAACCTTAGACATAAGTGAGGAACATATATTCACTTAAGAATAGTGCATGAATTCATAGAAAACAATTTAATCTAGCTTAGAAAATGATATAATTCAATCTTTATTACATCAAAAGGTGTTTTAGTAAAATTTTTGGTAGAGTATAGTCATGCCAAAAAGAGGGATAGAGGATCCATTTCAAGGCTTAAAAGCCTATATTTATAGAAAAAGGATAATGAGAGAGAGAACTATGCATTGGAAAAGGACCAACCACTTATGATGGATTAACACCAATTTAAAGATGTGGCTGAGTAGGGATCTTATGAAGAAGGCACACTTTCAAAGGCCTTAAGAAATAATTGAATGCTCACTATCCTTATTCATCCACCTGATTATTGACTTGGGACTCCATGCTACTTCCACTTAATTTGTTGATGAGGATAATGTCTTAGAAATGGCTGAAAAGTGCCACATATACATAAGGTGGAAAACTATACTTGCATTATAAAAATGATCAATGATGATAGTTAAGACATATGACTACCATATGTGAAAACCAATCTTAGACCATTAGTTTTCACATAGTCAAAATATCTATGAAAGTCTGTAAACTACCTAACTTTACTTCATGGTTATTGGTTTATCTTTGCCTTTGTATTAGACCTAAAAGATCTATTATATGGAGCATTAATGGTAATTCTTGGTCTTTAAACTATGGACCTAGTTTAAAACTTGCTCAACTCCAAGCTCAGCTCTTTGACATTTGCTTTGCCTAGGTGCATTTAAATTTATTTGACTTTCATCAAAAATGTCTTGAGATCCCTCTCACATATTGGCTATCAATTTCCAACTCAGACTATCTACATCATGCTTAATTATCTTTATGTTCATGTTCTCCATAGATACACTTATTGAATCTACCTCACTCTATTGATCTATCTATACATGGATGCCCATGAGCCATTGATTTTTTTCTAATTTAACATACTTGTGCCACTTGTCCTTGACACATTATCTCTTTGGATTTACTAACTAATTTGACTCACACTCATTATCTAATCAAGATTTACAAGTTCACACACACCATAGATCTCCCTGGTCCCACTTTTTTATCATTTTTTGTCTTATGTTAGATCATTACTATGATTGAATGTGAGCCCTTGATTTATGTTAGACCCATATTTTTATTAGTGAATGCATACCATTAGATCTTTTCTTGATTATTCCACACCAAATTATTTCCAATTTGTAGATTTTTAGAGGCTCTAACCTATGGAACTTTTGACTTGGTTGACTCTAGTGCAGATCTATAGATCTCATGTGTTAGTATGAAGGTTCCCATATACCATTAGATATCGACCAACTCCAATCCTTTTAAGGATTGTTTGAACCTAAATTATTACTTACATTGATTAAAATTGACATTAGTGCTAATGTCATTTGACATCTACATAGACGTATTTAATGTTCCACATATCATCAAAATTAAGCTCATATAGATTTTTATAGTCTCTTGATTTGACTCTCATGTGATTGTCATTCATTATTTGATCAACTTTGACAGTTTATATCTTGAAATGCAAGAATCATGGAGGATAAAATTTTCTTGAGATGTTCCTGAGGTCAAAAGGAATAAACCCAATTGACTTGGTGGTCTCAAAAGCCTTATGAATGAAGATATAAAACGTTCAAGTTGATTTGTCCATATCTAGTTTGCATGGCATATTGGATATGTTCTAAATTATTTGTCTAAGTATGGAAAACATAGAAAAAATTCTTGGGATCCCATAGTTGCATGTGTGTAACTTTCTTTGCATTTTAGCAGATTATTTAGAACTTGACGTATAATAACTAGGGACCAAAACCAAAAAACCCATGTGATTAATTTTCTCTATCACTACCATTCATGTGAAATATAAATTTGTGAATATGTTTATTAGCTCTGCTAAAACTTTCTTGAAGATGGATAAGTGTGGAAAACATGCAAAAATTGATTAAGGAGGCAAATTTGGACCTCCAAATCTTTCGATGTGCTTTGGTAATGGACTTGAGATTTGGTACATAGGTTATTGACACAAAATGGAAGAAACCCATATGACCAATTACATATAATTAATCTAAAAGTGTGACATATGGCCTCTAAAAATTTACTATTTATACTTTTTTCTACTTCCACTTGATCTATTAGACTAGGCAAAATTTTAGTATGTAGACCAAAATTGGTCAATAGTAACTACTAGTTTTTATTCTTCCCTCAGCTCAAAGTGGGGTATATTAGTGGGTTCATGTCATAAAGGCATGGATTCTCCACATTCAAATTTTCATATTCAGTGTGGGCATGTCATACAAGCATGGATTCCACATGTTCATAGTCCTAAATTTAGTGGGGACATGTTTTTGAAGCATGTTCTCCACACTTACATGGTATGTAACATACCTAGATTATAGTGGGCGCATGTTTTGTAAGCAGGTCATCTAAATTGGAATTTATATAAATTTTTATATTTATCCATATATATTGGGTGCATTTTATGGTAACATGTCACCCATATTTGTTCAATGTTCTCATACTGGCTAGACTCACACTTATATGATTTAGATAAATATTTTTGGTAGAATTTTATACATCAATACCCTTGTTATACACAATTTCAGCACAACACATATCTAAGGTGTATATTATATGAAAATTTCACCTAATATTTAAAAATAAAATAAAATTTAAAATTTAGAACACATTCATAGGTTGTCACCACCCACCAGGTTAGACTTTTACAGACTATATTAAGCTAATTTATTGCAGTGGTTGGTTTAATTTTTGGTATGGTTAAGGTGATTAAATCACATAATCATTCCAATTTTTGATGTTTTAATTGATTATATCATCCAACCTCAACAATTTTATAGTTTGATTTGACTTGGTTCACTCACATTGACTAGATTATAAGAATGATTAGGCTGGATGGTTGAGTTAGTCTCAACTGCTAGTTGGCAATCCACCTTTTCTCTAAAGTTGGGGGCATGGACACTAATATCTCTCTCTCTTTATATCTCCTTAGACATATGTAATTTATATATTTATATTTTTCCTAATCTCAAGTTTGGTGAATCATTATAATATACTTTTTAAATCAAATTTCTAATAGGTAAAGTGGTTGGGTCGATACATAAGTGTACTTATAAACCTTTCTCTTTCAATTTAAACTATTTGAATAATTTTAATTTCATATTATATTCAATAATTATATACTATAAAATTATATTTTTTTTGGGTCGGTCACTATAAAAACACTCAATTTAGATTCAAACAAAAGCATGGTGTGTTATACACATCCAAGTATACATTCCTTTCCTTTAAACTAGCAATTTCACTACTAGATTAAAGAAGGTGAAAATGTAGATGATATTTATGATATACATAAAAACTTAATATTATAAACTTTTTAGAATTAGACCTTCATTATTCCTCTTAGATATATACCTTTCTTGGTTTCATAAGTCTTGCATCTTTTATCTCTTATTCCCCTTGGCTTATCTACTAGTATGACTAGTTTTATGTTGGTGACCCATGCCTTCTATATTTCCTAGAATGCTTAAAAGCTAATTATCTTATTCCTCTAAAAGTTATGATCCTATCCTTATTTTCTTACTCCTTGGATACTTTCATCTTAGATAGACACCTACATCAATGTAGGTGTCATGTTTTGATGCAAGTGTATTATTTCAATGCTAGTGTCAAGTGCCCTAAATTAAACTAGTTTTCAAGTGAAATGTATCCTAATGGTCATCCTAAGATAGATCCTCAGTTATTCATCACTTATAAAAGCCCTATATTTATACCAAAGAGCATTATATTGAGAAAATATTCCCTACTTTATCCTATTTCCATATCAGTCATAGGGACAACACATCTATATGTATGAATTACTAAAGGAGTATCCCAAGAGATATATTTTTAAATTTAAAATCTAGGTCACTCTTATACTTACTTATCATATATATAATGATTCACACACAATCCAACATGTAGTGGATAACTAGATAAGTCTGAGTCCCTCTTTAGAGTATTGGAGATGTAGGTAACACTCATTGATAAAGGGGTATTTTGGGGTGGTTTTACACATTGTGATCACTAACCCATTTTTTACATAATAAATATGATGTTGAAGAAATAGGGTTTGATAACTTGACAAGGAGTAATAATCCATGACCCATATCTAAATTTAGTAGAGCAAAGGTGATGATGAACCTAGAAGCATCTAGTGTTTGCATCAAATCTTTAAATTATTTTGTATTAGACACCTATGTTTGCTCTAAACACTAGCATCAACACAACCATCCCAAGCTGATGCAAGTGTCTATGGCTATAAAATCATTTAATCTATAATTTGGTGACTATTCTACAATATTATTCTAGTCCCTTTCCTTCCTATTTGAGATCCAGTTCTATATTAGTGTTAGAACCAACTATCTTATTTTCATTATCATTACAATATATAACATAATTTTACTTTCTATTTTAGAATATCTCAATATAATAAATTCAATATATTTTCTATGTAAGTTTTACAATTAATTATCATGATATATATTTATTTATCACCCTTGTTCTTATTCATTTCTATATTCTTAACCCTATATACCCATAGTAGGATCTATATCTAAGTTGGGATTAAATAAAAGGATGCTTATCATGTTTGTAAGCTTTGTGTAGTGTAGGAGTCCTAAGTCATGAAAATGACATGGATTAGACTAAGATATAATCATTTGGTCATAATGAGATGTATAATGTGAGATCTTTGGTAGCAGTGAGGTCTAGAATTGAAGAGTATATCCTTGATTGATATTTCTCAAATGTACAATGATGAAATGTTATAATTTTTTAGTTTTATTATCTACACTATTATGGTTATTATTTATAGTCTATGTTATGATGTTATTTTATATTTACTCCTAAAATTTGATGGTTATAACTCAATTTATTTATTTCCTATGTGAATGCATATGAGAAATGTTTTTCATCGTTGAGTGAAAAGAGCTAAAAATTGCTCCAAAATCCCTCATGTTAGAATGAATAAAATTAATAATAAAATTTATGAAGGGGAATGATTCTTTATTTAAATTACATCCACTTATTAGTACTATTTTTCAATTTATTTATGATTAAATTAGTGTATAGGTTAGTTGGGTTTTTGAGTAATATTATTTTATGAAAATAAGTTGCTAAGAATTTATATAGCAATTTATTCACTAGACCAATGTAAGTCAATAAATAAGACTTCCATTAAATATTAGGGGTTAATGAACTAAAGGTACCCTCTTGAACATATTTACCAAGTTCTAATAAAATGCTTGTTACCCACCATAGTGGGAATAAGATATAACCTAGTAAATTTTATTATTGGTATAAAATAATGGTTTGAGAGAGCTTGGTATGTGAAGCCAAAGTGGTGGGACCAGGTGGAGAGAAAAAAAACCTTGACAAAGAAAACTTTGAGCATTATTTTTAAAAATTGCATTTAACTTGCATTTTCTAAAGATATTGATTGAAAATGGTTTGTAAATTAAACATGAAGTAATCATAAAATTTGAATAGATATTTCTACACTTTTTGTGAATGTAATAGTTTCATTCAATTCATTATTTTAAGTTAGTAATCTCAACTATTTTGAAATATTTATGATGAAAATAGACTAACTACCCTATTTCCCTAGTTTTGGTGGATGTATTATTATCTATTCATTCCCTCACAACATAGTCATGAGGGAGAGAATCATAGGGGATAAGGCATCATATGTATCCTTTTTATGCTTGGAAGGTCATATCCTCATATTAATTACATAAGTCATACTTATATAGGTATGGATTTAAGGATTAATAATCTAGATTACTAATTATAAACCCTACATGTGAGTAACATAATGAAAAAACCTATTATAATGGTGATTTGAGTTATCAAAAAACACTTAACCATCATGGGTGGTGTTCATTGCATTACCTTTATGGATATTATAGAATAATTTGGTGTGAACAAGTCAAAAAATTTCAAGTCAAAGAGTCATGAGTATTTTATGTTTTTATTTAAAATTTATTTAATTTTATCTTAACAATATGGTGTCATGGTTTTGAATAAAAAGATACAAATTTTAGATAATTATGAATGGTCAAACGAATCCTTAACTCTAGATCTGTAGGTAGTTAGGATAACCACCTATGTGCCTAGGTTTGTAAGAATCATATTGTAAATATATTACATGTCTATATGCATACCATTTAATAAGGCATTGAAATATGAAGGAATAATTTTGTATAAATCAAAATTTTCATAAGACTTTCACAATAAAGTATTAAATTTAAAATAGTTTTGGAGTAACATCTATCAATTGTAGTTAAAGGATATAGCTATGATTTTAAGAACATAAACAAAAAAAAAAAATGAGATATGTACTTAGATTAACCCCTATCATTAATTAGTAACAACATTAATAGATGTTATCATGTTAGGTGAATGATTTTTTTTGAAATCAGAGGAAGAAAATTTGATGTTTTCTTATTTAAATCAGAATTTTTTTCTTTGACATGTTATTACAGTGAATAAATTATATTGAATAATTGGCAAGGTTTTAATAAATATCATGGATTGATAGAAGTTTGTTTTTACATAATGGTCATCATACTTAATGACATATTGTATAAATTATACAATTACAAGACTTATTAGTATTGTTAATTTAAATCAATAACACATATTATGAAGTATATAGTTTGAGGCATGTTAGTAAATGTCACTACATTTGAAGGGATATTATGTTAGTCATGAAACCATGAAACATGTTAGTGTTGATCATTACACTTTAGTATATATTATATTAAATATGAAATTTTTAGGCATTATAATATTGTATAAATCCATGAAAAGATTAGATGCATGTTGGTATATATAAAAATATCATATTTGTTTTCACTACATGAGTATTTGATGATCTAAAGTACTCTTATTAGATTTTTAAATGTTTGAAAGTTGTTCTAGATGGTCATAAACATACTAAATTTGTTAATATAACTATGTGATATTTAAAGGAAATTATTTTCATAGGAATGAACATGAGTAAGTAGGTGGCAAAATAATTTAAAACCCCTCTCATAATTCTAGATATAAAAGTATTAGTGATTATATGATAGAGCTAAAAGCAATGCATGTGTGGATAATGACCTAGATTATTATGAATTTTGAATACTATAATGTTTATTTGGAGAAAGTAATGTTATAGTTTTATACATTATCTTCCCATTGTATTTTATAGTTTACATGTATTATTGAAGTCATATTAGATACAAGAGTATCCACAATATTTATGACTAATGAAACTAATAGCTATTATACATTAATGCTTTGTCACTTGGTTATTCATGTCCACCTCACCATTATCTACCCCTTTATGAATGGAAGGGACACTCATATTGAGTGGGTCTATGGGGGACTGTTGGTTTGTTGTTGGAGGTAACGTTTCTAGATGATGATCTTTATCCTTAAAACTTATAATAACCAATATAAATTTCTTACTCATGGATACTTTAGGAACTAATTTACATTTCTCAATGATACTATTGTATGTTTTATGTATTACCTCAATTTAATTTTTAGTTGTGTCTATTTATAGTATTATGAATTTGATGAGTATTATACACTATAAAATTGAGTTTGATATTATATGCTTCATATAACATTAAATGTTTTTGAGATTATATGCCTCATATAACATTATATGCTTCATATAACATTATATGTTACCATACCTTTTAGTTGATGTTGATTTGTAGTGTTGTACGTTAAAATATTTTGTTTTCTTGCAGGGTTGAATTGACATTACAAATCCTTAAAGAATTTGAATATTTAAGACCTAGGAGGACTAATATATGAATAGTACTTGATTTAGTGAATTTATTATGTATAATATCTTTGATGTTTACTATTTAACTTACTTATTGTATTTGTATACATTAGATTTAAATAGAGTAGTAATTTAAATAATGTTAAACGAGATGAATTGAAAATGGTAATGACATTTATAGAAAAAAATGTATGGTAAACTGTATCCTAAAACTAAATAGTTTTAACATGTGGTACTATATCCTAAGTTTGAATTCTTGGGAAAAAAATGAGTCCACTAGTGTTGGTTTTCATTCTACTTAATGTTAGTAGGATAAAATGGTTCATGTAAGGGAAAACATTTAATGAAATACATATATTTAGGATCAACATCCCAACCTAAGCCATTAGTAATATAATAAGTTGTTAATCTTGATCTGACCATCACATCCCTAAATGAGACACATGATAAAATTGAATCTTTGGAACATGAAGTTCATGGGCATGTCTCTCTCTATATAATGCCTACTATGATACCACATTTATTACTTCTATCGTTGTTTTCACTACAACTTGACCAATATCTTTATTACATCGTAGGAGATCCTTGGTAGCCTCTCCTACCAAAAAAAATAGATTTTATGTGTTTCACCTACCAATGACATAGGATTAGTCATCACTTTTGTGTCATATTGAGGAAGAATGGGCTAAAAATTATCATGGTGAGTATCCTCCACTAGATTCCCCCGCCATATATCCTCATTCATTGTCACATCTACAAAAACAAAACTAAATAAACATTAGATATTAGACATGTTTATCAAAAACTATTGTGTGTGTATGTATCCTATTCTATTGTGTGTGTATGTATGTGAAAACCAAGTGTTAAACATGTTTTCATAATTTTTTTTCATTATTATCACATGGTCCTTAGTCATTTTTTCATGTTTGGAAGTCAAGGAGTTGTCTTAAACATATCACCTTTCTAGTTGAAGACACGTTGAAGTTGTAGACCAATGTTTTCACTTCTTAAATAGCTATCCTCATGTAATTCATTCCAAAATAAGGATAGAGTGTTTGTTTTCAACATATAAGATCATGTTTTATCACAATTATTTATAATGTGTGTCCTAAGGATTGTTTTATATGGTTATAATCACATATATACATAGTCATATCTCTTAAAATAACCACCTACATTCAAGTCATCTTGAGCATTGACCAATCATGGTGATGAAATAAGGAGGTTTCAACTTGTTACGAAGACTCCCAAGATGTGAGAAATGAGATGGAGCCATTAAAAGGTGAGATAATTGGTTGTGATCCCCAATTCAATACACATTGTTTGTATCTTATATGTTCACCTACAGGAAGCTCCATAGAGGTCTGTAAGATTTAGAATGGAAGTGTTGAAACTCTTTTGAGACCTTCATTGAGGTATAAGGTCATTAACAGAGCCATTGTGATAATGGTGATGTAATTTATTATATAAAAAATTGAGTTCAATGTTTGTAGGTGGAAAATTTTTCTAAAGGGACACAATACTTTAGTTTTTTCAAATCATGTTTTGCCCATACATTTGATCCTTACATAGTAGAGTGACATGAGGTATAGACAAGTCTAGTTTCTTCCATCATGTAGTCCAAGAATAGGGGTAATGCCTTGATAAATAAATTGATTACTTGGTGAAGAAGAGGATTGTGTATATTGGTTTCCATTTGAAGCAAAATTTCACTATAGAATATTAATCATCTACAATACTTTTGAAACCCAAGTGACTTTTCAATGCAATAAGACATAATAGAAGCATAGATTCATGATAAGTGACCCCATTTAATGATAAATAACACTAGTGGCCTAAAGAGGTAATATATGGAGTTTAAACATAGATATCATACATACATGATCACTTACAGGAGTCTTGAAATCTCCCAAATGATTATCTCCAGTCTAACTATACATTCATAGTCTGTAGGGAGTTAGAATTTTGAGTGTAAAGATAGATCTCTAGACATGAGATGAGTTCAAAAAAATTAGCTATGAAATTTATAACTTAAATGATAATATAGGAATGAGATATAATGTTTCACCATGGAAAGATACTTGTAAGAATCTCCTTTTTCTGAGTGTGTAATATAGTCAACGCAATACTAAACCAATTCATCTATATGGAGAGAGGTGGGTTGAGAATGTTGAAAGAGTGATAGGTAGTATTGGTAAATCATAATTATTCCACTATCATAGTGGTAATGACATATTCCTAAGTGTTTTCAAGGAGAAATATCCTAACCTACAGTCACTACCCAAAATTCTCAAGCCTAAGCAAGATTTTGTGCACAGTCATGAGACCTAGAAGTTTACCTTGAAGATTTAGAGTGTTGATGAATTTGAAAAGGTTTAAAATCTATGAATATTTGTAAATATTACCTTCATTACCTATTTAATCCTCTCATAGTCTTAGTTTGACCATGTAAATAGGGGATGTTCCCTCTATTCTATCTTAGACAAAGGGCACTCCCAAATAGTTAAGTTTATAGGATTGGTGAGTAAGTGACAAGGGGATGAGATGTAAATAATTAAAACACTTAAATGTGATGTGGAATGGTTTTTGGGTCATGGAAAAATGTATATAATAATTTTAAATTAACATCAATGCTTAGTGATAGACTCAGCATGTAAGAATAAGGTGAAGCCTATTAGTCCTAGACCAAACCTAAAGCCCTATAGGAGTCTTGATCCACTTATAAGGTAAGGTGAACCTTAAAATGAATTTCATAACCTTTAGGTGAAGGTATGAGACCATTTTAAGCCTTTGGTATACATATATAATCATATAAAGGGTCATATTTGTCTCAAAAACACTTCAAGGATACCCATACTATACTCTCAAGCTTGAGAAACTAAATTCAAGCACTCACATCTATAAAAATTCATTACATGGTGACCTAAGGAGTTGGGGAATGTTGAAGGAGGTCCTAAAATTGATTTTAATGGAATTTTTTCATATATTAAATGTTTAGTTTTTATGAACAAATGATAATAAGCTAAACATGCTAAAACCCTCCTAAACCCTTATCAAATACCTGATTAGAAAGGATGGATGGGAATACATTAAAAATCAATAATATGGCCTAGAAATCATTTAAAACTATTAGAGGACTCTCTGAAACTCCATCACATCAAATTTGTTTGTACCCTACTTATATGGACAAGGTATAAAATAGGGTTATTTGTAAGTTTTTGATGGTTTTATAGGTAAAGGAGAACATGAATAGGTGATAACCATTAGAGGGGATCAATTGGGACCTATTATAACTACAAATATTCATTTTTAATCATACATTGACATAGAAACATTTTTCCTAGCTCATTCATTTAGGCAATCTTTGACAAAGATTAAAGATAAATTATGACTACCAAGTGAAAGAGAGTGAGAAGTCTATTTTTGGGACATTTTAATGTCTAAATCATGGATTAAAAGGTAGGGGGACTTTATATAGGTTTCCTAACACCTATTACTTATATTTGGTTAGGAAATTAAAGGCAACTAGGATGAAAAACTTGAAGATAGACCTATAAGGTTGGTGATGGTGACTGTAGATGGTGAGTGAAAGTGTCATAAAGAAGACTAGAAGTTGGGAAAGCATATGATGACTATTTAATATTGTTTCTAACCCATCTTAGATAGTGAATATTTTTTACATCTCTATAATATAGTTTTAAGTGCTCAAGAGATACCTCATCATGAAGGTAATTTTTAAGAAGGCTATTTGATGAGCATACATAATTTTTGGAGAGTTTCATGCTTCAGATGGACATTTGTGAAAGGATACCTTCCAGACCTATGATTTCCAATTCATTATTATGAAAATTAACTATTTTTCATTCCTTGACATGTGTCATTATGACCTTTGAGCTCCACTCCTCTCTCTCCTCACACATTCTATAAATGTAAGCCATTTTGGCTCTTGTAAAAAATTACACACCTAGTATCATGAAGCCCTACTACTTTGATATTATACATTGCCTTTGAAATAATATATGCAATCTAATTTTTATTTCAAAAAATATCATTTCTAAGTATGTGAAGTGATGTATAGTAAAAATTCAAGTGATCAATATCTATCCTTGCTTTTTCTCAATCCTTCCATGTTTGATGGAAGTTGTTTCCATTGTAACAGGTTATATGAAGTGTTTTCAAGTATATATATCTAGTTCAAAGTCTAAAAGTATCCTTAGTGTCTATAAATTATCTATGTTTCATTTAACTTTAGTATTTTAATGCATATCACCTCCATGTTTGAAATACTAATGTTGAAGCAATTCAAGATTTTAAGGCTAGTGTTGTGAGTTTTGCCTCTTAGTGAATTTGTATGCTAATCTTGTGGAGATCATTTTAGTGAATCACCCCCTTAGAGTAGGTTATTTTTATGTCACTTATATCCCTTTTCATCTATAAAAACAATTAGTGTAGGTTATAAGCATTCAAGGATCAATCTAAGGATCTAGCCCTTAAACCTAGAGGTCTACCTCTACCATAGGCAACCCACATGCCTAGAGGTATTCCAATATTGCCCAAATCTTAAAGTAGGCTTAAATAACCAACTCTAGGGTGAAATACTTGGAGATAATAGCTATGGCATGCTTGATGGGAATATTTTCCTTAAAAATATTTTATCAAGGTGAATGTTGGTCTTGACAACATCATAGTTGCATATGGTGTGTTATTCAACATTTGGTGACTCCATTCAAGGTAACATCTAGTTTTAGACCATTTTTATTAGTTATTGTGTTCATATTTCATGGTCTTTATTGGGTCATCTTCTAGTCGATTTTTAATCCCATAATCCCACCCATTCAACCTAAACTTCCTCTTGAAGTTCAACATCCTCAACCTATCTTGACCTTTGAAGAACAAGAGGACTTTGCAAGATAAGAAGATCAAGAGAGTGAAGAAAAAATTGAGGATAACATTGCTAGGCAACATGACTTCCCAGCCTTTAACATTGAAAATCAAATCCACCTCCATGCATATGATGATATACCCCCTAATGATACCAAAAGTATTCCTAATTCAATGGTGAAGGTCATGTCACTCTTAGTGAGAATATTAGGGATATATCAAAGTTATGAATCTTCTATAATGTTATTAAGGTAAACATTGCCATTAAAATCATTTCCATATCCCTTAGAGCAAAAGAAATTGAATAGTATAAGACATTTCCCTAAGCTTGTATCATAACTTTAGATGATTTTAGAGAGATATTGACATCTAGGTTTGAAGACAAGAGTGATCACACATCACTCATCTACCAGCTTAATGTGATTCAAAGGGGTCTTAAAGATATAATTCAAGATTTTGGTGTGAGATTACAAAGGACTTGGCATAGGCTTCCTCCTCCCATGAGACCACCTATAACATTTGTGTTCCCTACATATCTAAGCGATATTGGTACTGAAATAGACATAATGTTTTAATCTATGGTGGTTACACTTTACCTAAAGCATATAACCTTACCATTAAAGCTGAGAATGGCCTAATATAAGCTATAAAGTTTCCTCCAAAAGTCTCCATGCCTTTTCTTCCTAATATATCTATTTATAATCCAAGTATTTCCCAAGTTCCATGGGCAAATGCCAAGCCTATAACTACCCCTAAGAAGGCTAAAAATAATATTGATAAAGATGCAAGGATTAAGACCTTAAAATTTGAGCTTAGGTAAATACATCTACATTATGGTGTGAATCAAAAAAATACCCATATCCTTAACAAGGAAATAGGTTATTACCTCATCAATATAGGTAGGGGAAAGGTCAAGGATATCCTAGCTTCAATAGGCCTACCAATGTATATAATCCAACTTCCACCTCCAATACAAGATCCATGGTATTGGTACATAGTAACTTAGTGTAAGGAAAGGAATGGTACTAAGGTTAATTCATGGATGTAAATTAAGGTGGAAAGAATTAATTTTTTGCTCAAAGGGTCACACCTCAACTATCAATTTAATATGAATTTCTTGTAGACTAAAGATTTACTCTACGTTTCATTCTATTTTTCAGTTGTGCACTACAAAATTTTGTTCCCACATACTTTGATCTGAGACGGTAAAGTTTTGAAATAGAGCACAGATACTAATTTTCCTTTTGATTCATTTTTATCTAAGTGTTGAAGTCAAGTGGAAGCTACCAAGTGTCATCGTCTGAGGCACTTTTCATAATTTTAGTAAGGTTGCAGAGATTGCCACGTACCTCATAACAACTTAGTAGAGCGTGACAAGTGTCAGCATCCATGTTTCATATCAGCATTGACATTTCAAGCATTTCATATCAGCATCCATGTTATAAATCTCTTTTTAGTGAAAGGTTTCAAAAGCTAAGTATCAAGATCAGGTGGAAAATGCCAAGTGGTAATTGAAAAAGGTCTCAATTTTGCTTTTCTAAAAGCGATGGAAGATGCCACGTATCCCAACAAAAGAGAGCGGAAGCCACCACATGTCAAGATCTAAATTATCTTCATTTTGCTTCATCGATATAGAAAATACTATGGTGGGTCTCAAGTTTTATTTTTAAAGCAAGCGAAAGCCACCAAGTGTCACTATCTGTGTAAATATGAAATGGGACCTGATTATTTCTATGATATAAACAAAGAAGCGGAGACCACCACATGTCACTTTTTGAAAGTTTCTAAGAAGGTAGCTAAAAGAAGTAGAGACCACCATGTAACCCCAGATAAAGAAGCAGAGATTGCCACGTGTATTTTGTTGAGGGAAGCAAAAATCACCACCTATCCCTATGATCCTTTTCAAGTTGCTCAGGCAAGAAATCTTATTTTCTTTTAAGTTGTTAAAGTTCAAAGAAGTAGATTGTAATAGGTGTCAAAGGCAGAATGTTCCTAAGCAAAGATATAGTAAGATTATAGGTAAAATAGAGAGCACCATGTGTCATTAGTAAGGTTGAAAAACCCAAAAAGTGTCATCCTCTGGTGTCTCCTAAAGTAATAAGAAGGTTTTCAAAGAATTGGCTAAGTGTTATCTTTTGTTTAAGAGAAGGGAGCATCCTACAATTTCTTTCAGCTAATGAATTGCTAGAAGACAAAGTGAAATATCTTCTATTAGACACTTCTAGTTTAGTTATATTTTAGTTGGGCCATTAGATTAGGAACAAGTAGACAATCTGGAGTGAATCCAAGGCTATAAATAAGGGTGCAAAGATCACTAGAGGAGGATCAGATACTAGAGAGAATTTTTTGAGAGAATTATTGACAAGAGTTTAGAATTTCTAGAGCTATGATTAGGAATACCATTTGCCTTTATTATATCTTCATACATTAGAAGGTTTATGTAACTGTGCATGTTTTTATGCCTCTTATGTGACTGGTGAATCAATGAGAAGATTGAATCCTGTGCTTTTGTTGATATTTTTTGCGTCATTGCAAAAGTAGTCCAGGATATGTTGTCAAGGTTTTAGACTTTCTAGAGCTATGATTAGGAATTTCATATGCCTTTGTTCCATTTTCTTGAGTTGGAAAGTTTATATAACTATGCATGTTTTTGTGCCTCTTATGTGACTAGAAAATTCAAATAAGAAGATTGAACCATGTGCCTTTGTTGATATTTTCTATATCACTACAAAAGTAGTCTATGATGTGAGCCTCTGTTTCTATTGTTTCCATCTTTTACATTGATCATGCACTTGTTTGATCTTAAATGTAATTGAATCTTACATATAGTCTCACTATGCTCAGGATTAAGGTTGAATTACATTTAGGTGCATTGCCATAGTTAGATTTTCTTTCTTACATTTGTGTTTCTATTAAAATTCCTATCCCTTTTCCTAGTATACACTTAATATATAAAGAAGAAACCAGCTTCTTAAAAATATAGAGGTTGTTTCAAGTCACAAGTCCCACACCTTGAAACTTCCCATTGTTGGTGTTAGAATAAGCACAATTTTAAACATCAATAGTTTTTGGCATGCCTGGTTGGACTAATCTTGAATTTTCTTTCAGGATCATATGAACCAGAGAGCTACAGGGAGTCATAGCTATGGACCAGTAACCAAATCACAATCTTCTATAAATCTAGGTATTCTTTAACCACCTTTGGTAATTAGTCGAAGAAGAAGAGTCAACCAATTTTTACCAATACCAAGAGCAAATATGGGAGCCCCTATACCCCCAAGAAATTATGCAAGTTAGAACACTGGTAGTCTATTGATTATCCCAATACCAATAGCCACTTGGGATCTTATCCCAGTGAATGCCCTAAAAGCTCTACCCAAATTCAATGGGCAAGACTTTAAAACACCTAAAGAACATCTACAGGATATATCAGATGCTTGTGTTATACATGTCACATAGCAAAATGTGGCCATAAGATTATTAGCAGTTTCTTTTAAAGGGAAGACTCTAGAATGGTATTGGTATTTGACCCCAAATACCATATCTATATGGGATCAGCTCAGAGATATTTTCTTTGAAAGATTTGAAGAGAAGGGTGATAAGTCTTCTTTATTACAACAATTAATTACTATTTAAAGGGCACCACAAGAAGCCATGACTGACTTCAATTCTAGATTTCAAAAGACTTGGGAAAGAATCCCTACTACAGCTAGACCATTACTAGGTATGGCTATAGTATTTTATCTTAAGGCTTTGAATTCAGATATATCTGTTATGATTCAGTCACTTGGAGGACACACTTTGCCTGAGGCTTATGACTATGTGGTCAGAGCTGAGAATAATTTAATAGATGCTAGAAAGTTACCCCTAAGGCCTCCCATGCCCATGTTCCCAGAAATTTGCTTGCCATTACCTCAAAAAGCCCCTAAATCTATAGCCCCACCTGTGTCTATGTACACATATCCTCAACCACCTGCTAAATAAATTGTCCCCACTCAGTCATCTGAGCTGGATGATATAAAGAATATCCTAAGGATATTTTCTAATGAGCTGATTAATATAAAGAGACAACAAAATCATTTCCCTAGGCCTCCATATCAAGGCTATCAAGGAAATAGATTTTCATCTCAGCCAAACCAATACCAGGGTCTTCTAAGACAAACTAACCCTCAGCCAACAAACCAATTAGTTGCAGTCCCTACACCCTCACAGACTATTCCTCCCAATTCAAATAGGGAGATTGTTCTAGGGTAAAATAACTATGCAAATAACACTAATGCCTGGTGTTTTCCTTGAAATAATGCTCATACACCTAGATATTATCCCATGGGTAATCTACAACAAAAGGTGGTAGAGCAAAGAAGAATGGATGGTCAATTTGCAAGTTCCAATGATAATCAAGCCCACTAGTCTTTTGGTATGTAGAATTCAGTCTTAATGGCTCAGATGCAAGGTATGTCTTTGCAATAAGAGGAAGAAATAGCCATGGAACATGCTTTGTTCTCATGGGTTTAAGATGAAGAATTAGTTTTCTTGAATGAAGCATCTACCTCCAAAAAACCAGTGGTGCAGTCTGATTATTATACTAGATCAAAGAGAAGGATGGTGAAATAGCCTGAGGTTATAAATAATCAAGTCATGGAGAATCCTCCATTTCAAGGACAAAGAAACATAGCTATTAGACAAGAAGTGCCTCAACCAGTGTAGAATCAAGGGATTCCTACACAAATTCAAGAAAAAACAAGATATCCTTATTTTCAAAGAACGCAGACTCTGGGACCAATAAATGTGGTGGATCAATTGAAGAAGACCCCAACACAAGTATCAATATGGGATATATTGGTTATTCCTAAACAAAATACACTACTAAAAGAAGCTCTACGAGGCTAAGTAGTGCCCAAAGGTACTATTATCAAAGAAGGACCTGCTGAAAAAGAAAAGCTCAAAGATAACAGTTCATCTGCAGATAACAGCCCTAGTGAATAATATAGTAGAGGTAAGAAAATCCAAACTAGATCCCTTCTATTTAACTTTAATAGTTGGCAAGAAACTGATACATAATGCAATAATTGATTCAGGGGCTAGTACTATAGTAATGCCCAAGTAGATAGCTAATGCTTTAAAATAAGATATGGGCCACTCACTAAAGGAGTCATGCAGCTAGATGGTAAAGTAGTACAAATAATTTGGAGAATTAAACAACTTCCATTACAATTACATACTTGTCCAAATATAATTTTAAATCAAGATGTAGTGGTCATAGATATACCTCCTATTTTGGCCTATGCTTATCCAGAGACTTTACAGCAAAGATAGGAGGATATATGTCCCTTGATTGGTCTCATCTCATCTTAAGAACAAAATATGGTTCAAAGATGAAGATATTATCTGAGCCATTATATAAAGATCACATCACCAATGAACCAACTACAAAGTTAGAGGTAGTTCATGCTATGATGAATAAAGAAGAAAGGGTTTTTGTTGAAGAGCTAGGTGAATGGATTGGACATAATCAAGAAGAAGAAAATGATCATTTATTAGCTATGATGTAAAGTGACCCATATGGAAATTATGATTCTATTGGTCTGGGCACTTACATTATACTTGATGAAGATCATAAAATCCCAAATGTTTTAGAGGAAGAAAATTCAAAAGATACCTCTTCTATTAATCCTTGAGTCTCTCAACATGAATTTCAGATTTTGAGTGAGAAGTCACAAGCATATGCCTTAATCTCTGATGAAGAGGAAATAATTTTTAATTTTCTTCTTACTTTGCAAGATGATGTAGAGGAGCATGGACATTTCCTTGATCATGATTTGTTTTAAATCATTGGATCAGGTTATACTATTTTTTAGGGAAGTTGTGAGCTAGTTGTAGATGAACAAGATGGCATTGAGACTCAATTACATATGCAAAATTATTACAAACTTTTAGAATTATCCTTTCAAGAGGTTGGTAATTTTGAAGTTATTAAAGAATATGATCATGCAATAGAACCTAAGTTTAAGGTAGAAGTAGATGAGTCAATAAATGATCTATATCGAAGAGCTTTTGTTGTTGAGCAAATAATCATTAATTTATTGATAAGACACACTAGTATCAAGAACCGGCATTTGACAAGCTTTCAAGGACAAGAAGAGCTTATGTATGTTGGAAGCATGTTTGATTCAGACTCACTCGAATGTAGGCAAATCAATGTGGCATACACAGAGAGCAAGTCACCAAAGCTATATCCAATTCAACCACTTGTTTGGCAATATAAGCTGGCTTGTCATGAAAGGGACTATAGAAATTCTTCTTTTGATCCAGGAGGGAGATAAAGATACTTGGTTAATGTATTATAGTTAGGTAGTTTCCCCTTTTTGTTGCTTTGTTTTCCCATTTTTGTTTTCCCACTTTTCTTTTAAATAAGTGTTCTTTGAACACATAGTCAGTAGCTCATAATTTTCAAAATTTTCAAATTTCTCCAATACATTGAATGTCTCCCAAATCTTTAGAAATCCCCAAGCTACCTTACGTTACCACTTGCATAACATGTCTACCTAGCTGTCCCATAAAGATTGAATAAGATTTGATAATGGTTATCTGAGTTTAATGCCATTTTAAGACTTGATAGGTCAATAAATACCTCTTAACAAGAGTTAAGGCTTACAAGTTCTCAAACGTTCTTGCATTTGTGATAAAATATCCTGCTACTTGCATTTTTTAGTGCTTCGTAAACTTGTTTCAGTGAAAGTTTTTATATTTTGCAAAAAGCTCATACTAGTTATCATAAAAAAGATACAGAAGATGGAAGGGGCACAATCTTCACAATAAAGAGCTAGAATGTATGAATCCCTTGATAAGTTTCTTGCAAGTAAATCATATGCTTCAGCTCCCACACAACCATTAAAGACCTATCCATAGACCAAGATTCTTGAAGTTGGTCAAGCAAGTGACCCAGTGAAAATAAAAGATTATATAGATGGCATCATGGACCCAATTCTTCAGAGAGCTAGTAGCAAAACTCTTAGAGAAGGGGCACATCAAAGGTGTCTACAAAGGACAAGAGTAGGGTAATATGAAACATTTACCATGAGGATATGGACTTCACAACTGGCACAATTCATTGTCCTAGCTATGCATCCATGCCCTGACTTGGTTGAATTATGTGCAAACTTGTTCCATGCACCCTCATGCACCATTCAACGAGGTCCATTCATGATGCAAATCACACCACAAGCTATCAAGGATATGTTATCCCTATATCATGATAGCATAGCTATGTTTCCCACTATTGCTAAAATGCAAAGAACATGGGCAAACATCAATCCTCAGTCAAGGTTCTTGAGATCCGAATTACAAATGGGTGATGATGACACTATGGTGCCCACACTCCATATAGCAAGATCCCAATTCACACAAGCTAGCCAAGATGAACTATCTATGATGGCTTTCATCTTTGGCATGAAAGATGATATAGTAGTTTATGTAGAAAAAATGGCTATCCTCTTGAGGCTGAAGACCATTGACAAAACTCAGGAGTATAGGCTTGACTTTTTTGAACAAATTGCTTTCTTAATGGTGGAACAACTAGCCCATTTCAAATCAAAAGGAGTGTTTTGGTATGCTTCTTATTTATTTCACCTCATGTTATTTTATAATTCCAATATCTTTGCCCAACATATGAATCTTGATATGTATGACCCCAGTTTTGATCTCCAAAGAACCATTCCTGTGTCTGCATGGACACATATTTTGTCTAGGACTAGTGACCCATATGAACTCTGGGAATTATTTTTTACCCCTAATTTTTATCATCTCAACCCTAAACCAGTCATGAACAGATTATTCCTAAGTGTTTCAAACCTTTTATCTAGTTGCCCAATTCCTTGTCATTTCTATTTTGGATCCCACCATACAATTATAAGAGTCCATGGTTTTTGTGGCAAACCAATGTTGCTACCTAAGATTTTGAATCTTAGGTTAGCATTCCTTGAGGTCACCAGGTAGGTGTTAGTAGTAGACAATGATTATGGCTCTAGGAAGAGTAAAATAAAAATGTATGACCTCCCATGGATGACAACCAACATGGTTTTGGAAACCAGAGACGCTGAAGTTGTGTTTCTCAGAAAGCTAGCCTTTCTAGGTTTCTTTCTAGTAGAAGACAAATGGGTTTATGACCCAAATGGTTTCATAGCCTCTTAGATAAGGACTCATAGGGTTACAACCAAAATTTCACATGAGGGCCATTCTTTTTGGGAAACTAGGAAGAATCCTAAAGAAGATGCTCCTAGGTTTTATGTTGAGTTAACCGACTTGCCCCTTCCACAAAATAGACCCTGGGAAACAATCTATGTTAAACAAAGGGATTATGATCCTAAAGTCATAATGACTTCTAGCTTAAGAAGGATAATAAAGAATAAAGATTGGGATGCTGAGAAAATACAGGCCTATTGGAAATATAGGTAGGAAATTTGTCAAACAACCCATTCTTTCAAGAATGTAGACACAAATGAGAGATGGGAAGAACTATGGGATGAGTGCCATCTCTTCCCTGTATTTAGCCTAGAGAAAAGTAATTTTCTGACACTGAGTGTAGAGAAAGAAGCTAGGGCCAGGTCAAGCCAAGAGTCACAAGCCTTAGAGCAAATTGTAGCTATAGTAACTATATCAGTTTAGCCCCAATCTCTCAGTGACATAGAAATGTAGAAGAGTGTGGTGCCTTCACCATCACAAACTTCCCTATCGACATTGGTTATAGATATTCCCAATTCTCCATAAGCATCATTAAAAGGAAAAGAAATGCAGCCAAAAGAAGAGACACCCAAGAAATGAAAGAGGGTGCAATTTTAGTTTGATTTAGAAGAGGAGACAGACACCTCACAACACCAATTATAGAGTACTATAATTGCTCCTTAGGTAAGTATTATTCCCCCTTCTCCTTCTTAGTCTATTTCATCTCATGTTGGCATGATGATTTCATCTAGCCAGATGACATCCCCTACCACTTCTACCATTCTTATTTCTCACTTCACCCCATCTATGCCACCTCAGGCTTTAACATTACCTCATTTCTCCCCCTCTATTCCTAAGAAACTCCCCCCTTAGATTACCCATAGCTAACAATTAGCTATTCAATATGGTTTACCATAGGGACATCCTTTTGTGGGTGGGCATGTTACCTCTCCTTCTACCTTCCACACCTAAGTGGATGCTACTAGGAAGGCAAGGGAAGCCCAAAGAGAGAAAAAGAAGATCAAGGAAAATAAAGCATTGGCTACACCCCATCTGTAGTCATAATTTGACCCCATTCAGTTGTAATTGATGGTGACTCATTTGTCACCAAATGTAATAAAGCCAACTAAGCAGATGTAGCTGAAAGACTACACAATGAATGCAGTGGCCATTGACATGTCCCTCTTTACACCATAAGACAAAATTGAGCTGCTAACTGAATCCACTTATATAGTTACTAAAGAATAATTAAAGACATCAATGAGGTTACAAAAGATGGAAGCTGATCTAGCTAAGGAAATGCTAAACTATAATAGTTTAACCTCAAAAATCAATAGAAAAGACAATGAAATAGAGAATCTGAATAAACAATTGCAAGATACTATTTCTCTTCAGACTCACCAGGCAGTTCAGGCCCAAAATGATTCCTTAAAAGTAGGGCTCACATAGGTAAAGGATGCGGTGACAACCCTAAGGTGTGAAAAGGCAGCATTGTAAGAAAAATGTGAGGGACACCTATTGTAGGTTACTCAATTACAATAGAACCTACTGGCCAAACAAAATAATACTCTGGCTATACAAGCCCAATTTTAAGTAGAGCAGCAAAGAGTAGCACAATTAACACTGAAGCTGGCTAATAGGCCAAGAAATGTCAGAGTATTAATTTTGGTGAAGGAGCTATATGAATTCATGTGGAGGAGAATCTCTTCAGAGATTATTCAGCTCAGGCCTTCTCTCACCTTCCTGCTAAATGCATAGAAATTGTGTAAAAGGGTGGAGAGTTCAGTTGTAAACACTCTAGCTACAATCTCTGGGAGAGTAATGGACTCAAAAACATTACTGCAAAAGATTTATGATGCAATGGATGTAATGTTGTTAGCAGCAATAATTGAGAACATAATGGTCACTGCTAAGTGAGTAAATGAAGTTCTCAATTGTAATTCTACAGCCATCAGTTATAGAGAGCTTCTAGATGTCATGAAGGAAGGAATCAATGAAATGAAATAGCATGTTGAACATCTAGTACAATTAGGTCTTCCTTCTCTATTTCCTAATGACAACACCATACTGATGGTAGATGAAATTAAACCTTTGTTGTTAGCTAAATAGAATGATCAAACAATTTTTTAGGATCTAAGGGATGATTCATTAGTCCCTGAAGTAGAACCTATCTTGGTTCTTATTTCCCAACTTGAATTCAAATTGAAGGCTACAATGCAAATTTTGTAGAATTTTTCACACAAGGACATTATTAACCTTGATTTAGCCTTTAATGAATTGTAGAATAAGCAAGGTTTATCTGATGATGAGTGGTCTACCTACAAAACAACATTGTTGAAACTATAATTTTGAAATTTTGATCTAGAGGGAGTTGTGGTTTCTTTTTGAGTAGGCTCAAAAGTCCTTAGGGTCACCAATAACTGTAGAGTAAAGATTTACTCTACGTTTCATTCTATTTTTTAGTTGCACACTTCAAAATTTTATTCCCGTATACTTTAATCCAAGATGGCAAAGTTTTGAAATAGAGCACAGGCACTAATTCTCCTTTTGATTCATTTTTGTCTAAGTGTCAAAGTCAAGTGGAAGCTACCAAGTGTCATTGTTCGAGGCACTTTTCACAATTTTAGTAAGGCTACAGAGATTGCCACATACCTCATACCAACTCAGCTAAGCGTGATAAGTGTCAGCATCCACATTTCTTATCAGCATCCACATTTTGAATCTCTTTTAAGTGGAAGGTTTCAAAAGCTAAGTATCAGGATCAGGTGGAAAGCAACAAGTGGCAATCATGGAAGGTCTCAATTTTGCTTTTCTAAAAGTGATGAAAGATGCCACATATCCCAGTAGAAGAGAGCAAAAGCCACCACATGTCAAGATATAAATTATCTTCATTTTGCTTCATTGATATAGCAAAGACTATGGTGGGTTTCAAGTTTTATTTCTAAAGCAAGCAAAAGATACCAGGTGTTGCTATCCATGTAAATATGAAATGGGACTTGATTGTTTCTATGATATAAACAAAGAAGCGGAGACTGCCATGTGTCACTTTTCATAGATTTCTAAGAAGATAGCTAAAAGAAGCAGAGACCACCACCTAACCCCAGATAAAGAAGTAGAGATTGCCACATGTATTTTGTTGAGGGAAGTGGAAATTACCACCTATCCCTATGCTCCTTTTCAAGTTACTTGGGCAAGAAAGGCTATGGGTCTTATTTTCTTTTAAGCTATTAAAGTTTGAAGAAGTAGATTGTGACAGGTGTCAAAGGCAGAATGTTCTTGAGCAAAGATATAGTAAGAGTATAGGTAAAGTGGAGAGCACCATGTGTCCTCAGTAAGGTTTTAGAACTCAAAAATTGTCATCCTCTAGTGACTCCTAAAGTAATAAGAAGGTTTTCAAGGAATTGGCTAAGTGTTATCTTCCTTTTAAGAGAAGGGAGCGTCATGTGATCTATTTTAGCCAATTAACTACTAGAAGACAAAGTATTTTAGAATCTATGAAACATCTTTTGTTAGAAACTTCTAGTTTGGTTAGATTTCAGTTAGGCCATTAGATTGGGAACAAGTAGACAATCTGGAGTGAATCCAAGGCTATAAATAAGGTTGCAGAGATCACCAGAGGAGGATTAGATACCAGAGAGAATTTTTTGTGTGAATTATTATCAAGAGTTTAGACTTTCTAGAGCTATGATTAGGAATATCATTTGCCTTTGTTCTATCTTTTTAAGTTGGAAGGTTTATGTAACTATGCATTTTTCTTGTGCCTCTTATGTGACTAGTGAATTAATGAGAAGATTGAATCTTGTGCCTTTGTTGATATTTTTTGTGTCATTACAAAAGTAGTCCAGGCTATGTTGTCAAGAGTTTTAGACTTTCTAGAGTTGTGATTAGGAATGTCATTTGCCTTTATTCCATTTTCTTGAGTTAGAAACTTTATATAATTGTGCGTGTTTCTGTGCCTCTTATGTGACTAGAAAATTCAAATAAGAAGATTGATCACTATGCCTTTGTTGATATTTTCTGTATCACTACAAAATTAGTCTATGTTGTGAGCCTCTTTTTTTATTATTTCCATCTTTTACATTGATCATGCACTTATTTTCTCTTAAATGTAATTAAATCATACATATAGTCTCACAGTGCTCAGGATTAAGGTCAAATTACAATCAAGCGCATCACCATAGTTAGATTTTCTTTTTTGCATTTGTGTTTCTATTAAAATTCCTATCCCTTTTCCTAGTATACACTTAATATATAAAGAAGAGACCAACTTCTTAAAAATTTGGAGGTTGTTTCAAGTCGTAAGTCCCACACCTTGAAACTTCCCATTGTTGGTGTTAGAACAAGTTTAATTTTAAACATCAACAGTTCTCATGCAAGTAAATAAAGGATGGTAGCCCCAAAAGGTGAATCTTGTAAACTTCCTAGTGGAAGATACATTTATTCTCAACCAAGGTAATTCAATCATAGATAATAATAGAGAAAACAAGAATGCCTTGGGAGATGTCCATATTATTCATATAGGTTTAAATATCCCTCCTACAAGGTAGCAAGGTATGATTGCAAGCATGATAGTCCCTATGACTTCTATACCCATTTCAAATTAGAATAAAGGAAGGGCTACTCAAAGTATTCCAACATTGAAATATCAAGGAACCTAATTTCCCTCAAGGACGTAATAAAAGGTAAATACTCCTACTCTAAACATTGTGGAATCTTTGAAAAGTTTTAAGACATCCATATCCCTTTGGTAAGGGATTCACATACCTATCCAAAAAGAGATTTTATAATATTATCTAACTCATATCTACCCCATCCATCAACCATAAATTCATGGTAATGTTCCTCTCACTAAATATCCTAATAACATTTTGGAAACCTATTCTAGATCTGAGAATCCTCCACCCTTCTACCTCAATCTCATTGTGGAGATAGAACCTCAATGATGTCCAAGGTTTTAGCTGATAAACTAGGCCTAAAATACGAACCATATAAGAAGGGGGTACTTCAAATTGATGGGATACCTAATAAGTCAATAAGAATTGCCAAAGGAATGAAAATTTTCCTTCATGATTATCCTAACTGTCCTATCCTTTAAGACATTGTGGTTGTTGACTTACCTTCTCACTTTGCTATCTTCCTATCAAGGGATTTTATAGCCAAAATAGGAGGCTACCTCTCAGTTGATTAGTCATTCTTAGCATTTAAGATAGGGTATGGAGAAAAGGTAACTATCAGGACTCAACCACTAGTTAAGTTTCATTTTGATCCTTATGTGGAAGCATGCTTCAACCTAAATTATGTCATCAATGATCAAGATGATTCTATTGTGGATGATTGAACATATTATAATCTTGAGTGCATATCTGATCTATTTTTATATGAGTATGGAGCTGGTCCTTATGGACATGATCCATACACTTACATTGAAAAAATTGATCTTGGCACATACATCATCTATAAGGGAGCATTTTAACAATCTGAGGTAAGCATTTAACATTCCTTTTCACAAGATGCTAAGGATAATTACCTTATTCATGTGTATGATGATGATAGTTTGAAAATCATGATAGAAAAATTTGATGATGAAAACAATGCCTTTTTACCTACACTTGATTAAGGAGTCCTTGAAGATGAAAATTATGAAGAGAAAGATGACCAATGGTAAATTTTCTATGATATAAGTCAAGAGTTTAAATAACTAAGCCTATTTATCCTCCTAAATAATATGAATATGATGATAAGGTTTTTTATGAGCCTAACAAGTAGGTTGTTGAGTGTTTTTTTAGGCATAAGTATGAGTGTCTTACTATTGTCAAAGAAGTTACAATCCTTAAGGAACTTAATGAAGCCAAAATATAATATTTTGTGTTTAAGGATCAATCAACACATTAACCTAAGGTTGAACCATCTTTAGAGGTGTTAAAATAAAATAAAAATAATAAGCTTGATGATCCTATACATTAAGTACATTATGTCCTAGAAGAGAGTAATGTTGAAGTAACTTTGATAAATCCTAATTTGTAGTTTGAGGAGTGAAAATTAAACATGAAAAAAGTTCATCAAGATAAAAATTCAAGGAATATTCTTGGAAAGCAAGAAGTATTATCCTTGAAATATCTAAGTAACACACTTATAAATAGAAGAAGAGATAAGGGTTGTAAGACTTTTGACCATCCACATAAGTAAGTTTCTGTTGACAAGCATGCTTCACATGATAGATTACTTTCATGGAGTAGAATTGATGCAATAGGTACTCTATTTGAACCTAGTCGAATCATGGTTAATTGTCCTTCACCTCAACTATTTGAAGTCTTGTACATACTAGGATAGGTATGTACCTTTACTTTTGTTGTGTGTGTTTTCCCTAAGTGTTCTTGATAACACATGTGTGTTTACTTTGGTGTGTTGTATTGTGTTTTTGTTTTTGTTTTTTTTTTTTTTTTGTGGTTTTATAGGTAATTTAGTGTATATTCTATGTGTAGGTGACTCCATAGACCAATGAATAGGAGTAACCTATTGGTATGTGGCATAACTATCTTGTCACCCCTAAGAAATCACTAAGAATGTTGACTAATTTGACCACAAGTCATATTAGGTCAACTCCCTATAGTTTAAAACTTTTTATAGGGGTCTAATAGGGTCTTGTATGTGTCTGATTGTCTTAATAGAGTCATTGTGGTGCTTTAGTTTTTCCATATTTGTCTTAGATAGTCTTATGTCATTCTAAGGTCACTTTTAGGGTCATTTATTAGACTTGTATGGGTTTATTATAGAAAAAAGTGTATCAAGATGACATTAAATGTCCATGTGTCAGTTAGGTGTTATAAAAACTATTTTGAGATGACAAATTATATGTTTCAATGTACAAGTAGAAGTTTAACTACAAAAAGAGAGTGTTTGGGTAGTTATATAGCTTATGCAGTAGTCTTAACATGTTTGGTAGAATTTAGAGTGACCTTTCAGATCCCTAAGTACATTCACACACTTTGGAAGATTTAATAGAATTTAAAATGTGAAAAAACTATTTTACTTTTCAATCACTCTCCTTTGCATGTAAAAATGGTCAACCAATTTCAGTTTAGTATGGACAACAGGAGGTGAGTTGGGTCAAATACTCTTGAGGGATGAAAGTAATATTTTTTTACTCCAAATTTATCAAAAGAGTTGAATTTTTGGTTGCATAATCTTCATGAATCATTTCTTAGTGTGTTAGTGACTCATTTTTTCTTGCACATACCTATACTCTTAAATTTTCTTTCTATTTGCATAGTTATGTGAAAACTAGGTGTTGCACATGTTTTTAGAGAGTGAAAACATTATTCTCAAATGGTCTTGAGTCATCTTTTCACATTTTTAAGTCAAGGATTTGGATTGAACATCTCACCTCACTACTTGAAGAAACATTGAATTTGTAGACTAGTGTTTTCATTTTGTGTAGAGATATCCTCATGTAAGTGGTTTTCCAAAAAGGATAGAGTGTTTGGTTTCCACATTTAGGATAATGTTTTATCACAATTATTAAAAATGTGTTAAATAAGGAGTGTCTTGTATGGTTTCAGGAACATAATCACATACATATATAGTCATATTTCTTGCAACAACCACCTATAGTCAAGTCAGCTTGAACATTCACCAAGCATGGAGATGAAATAAAGAGGTTTAAACATGTTAGGAAGAATCCCAAGGTGTGAGTAGTGATACATATCCATTAAAAGGTGATAAATTTTGTTTTGATCCCCAATTCAATTCACACTATCTATATCCTACATGTTCATCTATAGGTAGCTCAACATAAGTTTGAGAGATTTAAAATAGAAGTGTTGAAACTCTTTTCAAACCTTCATTGAGGTTTGATGGATTTGGGAGAGCCATTATGACAAGGTGATGTCATTTAATGTATATATATTTGATTTAAATGTTTGTATGTGGATAAAGTTTCTAGAGGGACACATAACCTTAGTTTCTCTAAATTATGTTTTGACCATACCTTTGATTCTTCCATAGTAGAGTGACATCATGTCTAGACAAGTATGGTTGCTTCCATCATGTATCAAAATCATAGGGGTAATGCCTTGAAAAATAATTCAATTATTTTGTCAAGAGGAGGATAGTGTATATTGGTTTCCATTTTAATCAAAACTTCATTATAGACTATTAGTCATCTACAGTACTTTTGAGACCCAAGTGACCTTTTAATAAAATTAGACATAATAGAAGCATACGTTGATGAAAAGTGAACTCATTTGATGAGAAATAAAAATTTTGGACAAAAGATGTAATTATGGATTTGAAACATAGTGATCATATAGAGATGATCACTTACAGGAGTCTTGAAATCTCTGAAATGGTTATCTACAGTCTGACTGTACATTCATAGTATGTTAGGAGTTGGTAGTTTGAGTGCTAAAATAGATATTTAGAAACAAGATGAGTTAAAATGAGTTTTAGATGACCTTGATAACTTCAAGAATAAATTTGTCATGAGATATAATATTCCATCATGGAAGGATACCTACATGAATATCCTTTTCTTGTGTTCATAATATAGTTAACACAGTACTAGACCAATTCATGCATATAGAGAGAGGTAAATTGAGAAAGTTGATAGAGGGGTATTATTGATAAATCATATTGATGAAAATATCATAGTGGTAAGTAAATATTAATAATTTTTCTCTAGGATTAATATCCTAACCTATAGTTACAACCCAAGATGCTTAGGCCTAAGTAAGATTTCATGCACAGTCATGAGACCTAGAAGTCTACCTTGAATATTTTGAGTGTTGATGAATTTACATAGGTTACAAGATATTAAAATTTATACATATCACATTCATGACCTTTTAATCCTCCAAAGGTATTTTTTTGACCAAATAAATAGGGTAAATGACCTTTTTTTGTCTTAGATAGAGGGCACTCTAAGGCAGTCAAGTCTATAGGCTTGGTGAGTAAGTGATAAGGGGATGAGATGTAAAGCATTTGAAAAAACCAAAGTAATATGTAATGCTTATTTAGAAATTAAAAAAGTTATATAAGACTTTTTAGTCAATATGAATGCTTAGTGGTGGCCTAGGCATGCAAGAACATAGTCAATCCTATTAGGCCTGGACTAGGCCTAAAGCCTTACAGGGGTCTTCATCCACTTATAAGAGAAGATGAACCTTAAAATGCATTTTATAAACTTTAGGGGAAGGTATGAAACCATTTTAATCATTGGTATATATACGGAATCATACTAAGGTAATTTTTGGCCTAAAAACACCTTAAGGATACCTAGCCTACACTCACAAGCTCAACAGACTAACTTCAAGCACTCACATCTATACAGATTTATTAGATGGTGACCTAATGACTTGAGGATGGTTGAAGGATTTATTACACTTGATTTTTTTATAATTTGATAATAAATTAAATGTTTATTTTTTATGAAAAAACACTAATAGTCTAAATATGCTTAAACCATCATAAACCCTTGTCAAAGACCTGATAAGAAAGAGATGGATGGTGTAGTCATATAAAATGTCCAAATTGTTATTCTGAGTATGCCTTATGACACCCCATCCATAGGTCCTTTTTTCATGCTCTTTCAACCCTTTTAAACACCTTTTTGCTCATTGATATTTATCCAAAACTTTCTGAATGATCATTCCACTTCAACCAAATAATATTTGTTATGCCAGACCTATTCCCTCAGGTGTCAAGCCTATAGGATAGGAGCACCCCATTTGGAATATAGCACCTAATATATAAGTGTTTCATTTTTAGTATTCTTATCCTTTTCACTTTGATCCCCAATGGTCATTTTCAATTGGTCTTTATCCTAAATTATGTCATCCTAGTGCAAATACATTTAACCCATGACCAATTATTCCCTATAAAATCCCACTCAAAGATACTTTACAAAAGAGGTGACCAAACATATGAATCAAGAAAGAATACAAAATAATCACTAATGTAAACTTCCCAATTCACTACATACATTTACCTAACACAAATACAAACATACTAAAATCCTCATACCAATCTTTAGCCACCTCAAACACTATCAATTTAACATTTGCACCTAAATCACGCTATTGAAAAAAGAACATTAGGTGGTAAAAATACATATGGCCTGTTCCCTCTTCAAAGTATTGGTATGTAGGCAGTATGACCACACAATGGTTATGGATTGCCCATTTAGTACATCTTACACACTAACCCCCCATCTTTCTCAAGTGACTCAAATATCATTTTATCAAGTATGATGGATGGTTAGGGTTTTAAGACAAAATCAGATCCATATTGAATTCCATCAACAACTAGTGCTTGATTTTTCATGGGCACACTCACACAAGAACAATAGAACTACCCAAAATGTTTAAGGTCTTTATGATCAATTTGGACAAGAGCAATAGGAAAAAATAATAGTAAAGCATAAAAATTTTAGTCCTCTTATCTTTTCACTGAATGAAATCCATATTTAGGTTTACAACACCTTCCTAGTTTTGCATACCCATTTTCAACATCTGTATCATCCATCTCGGTATTTTTTCTAAGTTATATTTATTCCTATTTATTTTTATTTTTAGAAAGGTAAAAAAGACAAATGATTGCATAAATCAAGACTATATTTATTTCTACATTTTTTACTAATTTATTAATTTATACCCTTATCTAAAATATAAATAAAACTCCATTATTCAAAAATTGATTAAATCATTTGGTAAACCTAACTTACTTTATTTGCACACAAAGATCCTATAAACACTTAGGAAAAAATCCTTGCTGATTTTAGCAATATTATTCTAATTTTTCCTACATATATAAATCATAATTTCACATTTAATTTTTAAAATTCACCATAGTAATTTAAAATATATATATATATATATTTCAAACCCTAGTAAAATATACTAGGTCTTTGTGTTTTTGGAGGTATCACCTTACATGTTAGTGAGATTCATATCCTTTTTATGTATATTCTAGTTTTATATTCTTAAGACTTTACATTTCCTTTATTTATTAATTTCCTTCCATCACATTTTTCTTATTACAACTTATTATAAAAAAAATCAATCCATTTTTGCTTTATTTTCCTAATTTAATAATGGCCCAATATATTGTCTTTGACAAAACTAATAAGAGGGAACTTCAAGACCTTTAAAATTAAAATCCTGATATGGAAGATGATATCCTTAAAATACTACAAGAAAAATAATAATAAGAAAAGAATGGTCAATCCTCTCAAACCACAAAATAACTAATTACAAATGACACTATGGGGGTAACTATGTCTCGACAATGCCCTATATCATCCTAACCTTCCTATGTGGTACCAATAGTTATGGATAGTATATATTTTCCTCTTGATCTGGCTACCCTTGTGCAAGAGATTACATATCTTTAATCCAAGGTGCCTCTATACCAACATAGGCTTTGGACTCTTTTTCTCTAGTTTAATACCATTGGCATGCCATATTGATTCTACACCCTTGCCACCAAGTTTTGTTCAACCCAAGCTCACTCTATATGATGGCAAGGATTATCTAGAGACACACTTGACATATTTTCATGTATTATGCTTGGAATATGTTCCAAATGACTGGTTACTAACTAAGCTATTTCTATGGATTTTAAAGGATTATGCTCTACAATAGTTCTATAGTCTACCATATCAGTTGGTCAAAGCATTCAATCCTTTAACTGACATGTTCTTATCTCATTTCAGTATTAACATATGTGATAATGTTTCTTATGCCCAAGTTTCACAATAGAAACAAATGTCAAATGAGCATCTCATAGATTATGTTTTTAGATATAAGACTATCTTCTCTAAAATGACTAACCCCATAGCTAGTCAAGAATTACAATATCTCTTTAAATAGATTCTTTTTTAAACTTGGCATGAGTCAATAATGTTCAAAATGTTTTCTTCCTTCACTGAGTTAAGGCATACACTCAAGGAAAAGGAAGTCAAATTAATTTTAATGGGCAAACTCAAGTACACAATCATATCATAAACAACAAATAAGAGTAATAATAAAGTCCCATATAAAGTAAAGTTAATGATAACAAAAGTCAAAATTAACCTACAATTAAGGCATCTATAGATCCCCCTCAATGAGTGGTTTTCTCAGCTCCACCTTGTCGAGCCTTTACCAATCTACTAGTATCTCCAGCTAGAATCTTACTACAACTATTGAAATGAAATGTCCGATATATGCATCCTATTTTGGAAGTTGATATGACAAAGCCTCTTCCACATGGATATGATTAGAATACCTTATAATATTTTTATAGGGAACCATGAAACATAATGAATAGATGCATCAATTTTAAACACAAGATATAGGACTTGATAGATGGCAACCTTATTGATCTTGGCACTCCAATTGAGCCTCCTCAAGCAAATCAAACATAGGCCATGACTCTAAAAAATCTTCTTAGATCCTTTCCCATAGAATTATAAATAGGAGATAGGGGGCACATCAAGTGTTCAAAATTTATATCATACACACCCTTCACTAGCTACATACCAAATACCTTTAGTTGAGTCACATTCTTTGAGAAACATGATTGGTGTGTATAATTCTATAGTTATAGCTATACCTTTGATCTATTTCTCAAAGGAGGAGATAGTTGAGGATGATTTAGATTATTATGTACTCTTTATCAGAGCCTATATTGATCACCATTCCATTCATAGTGTTTTCATAAATAATGGATCTAGTTTGAATATGTGCACTATGACATTACTTCAACATTTGGGATATTTAGGGTAGGATATCACCTTGACAAACATAATTATCAATGGATTTAGTGGACACAAATAGAGTTTATTAGGTTAGATTATACTTCCTCTATAAGTTGGTCTAACACATGTGACCACATAATTTACTATTATTCATAGTTTAGGAGTCTTCAACCTGTTGTTTAGTTGACCATGGATCTAGAAACTTTGTACACTACCTTCTATACTTCATAGATGCATGATATACATTCAAGCTAATCAGGTTATTATAGTTGATAGAGTTCCATATGAGTTACCACTCCCCACTCTAGTGCCATATCCTACTCTATAGTCAATAGTTTCAGCTCCACAACTAGTTATAGTTCTTCCTTCAGTTGAGATTGAGACATAGTTAAGGCCTCCCTTGCTAGCATATATATTTTATACACTTCCAGAGAGGCCTCTCTTAGAGTGACCACTACATCAGCAATAGTTTTGGGACTCTAGATTATTTCTAGCTACAATATTCATATCTAGGGTAGTATCATTGAGGTCTTATGCCTCTACACATAAATCACATTTTTAGAGAAATTATATAACCAGATTATCCCTAAGAACCCCATAGTATCTTACACTTCTCAGAGTTACAGGGGGACCCCACAATCAGTTTCCACTATAGAGATTTCTGAGCACTTATAGCATATACAACTTTTAGAGTCATAATTTAAGACCTTCCATCATTACTTTCATCACACATGATCCCTCTCCTTGATATATGACAACATGATAGGGAGTCTCTTATGAGACTCATCAGTTAGTATCATTTCTTCTCATTTTTTCTTGTACATAATTTCTCAGCTTGTACATAGTTTCTTTTTTCTTTATTGTACATACTTTCCTTATGATTATTTGTACATAGATTATTTAAAAATACTAAAAACAATACAATATTTTAAAATATAAATAATAATATAACATTTCAAAATTAAAAAAAAAAATCAAATATCTCAAAAATACCAAAAAATAAACTTTTCAATTATATGCATTATCCATGCTTTACATTTGTACTACCATGCTAGACTTAAATTTTGTTGTTCTATGTTATTATTTATCAATTTAACTACATTACCATGCTTTAGTGGATCTTATTTGAGTGTGTCTAGTGATACCTAGATCCTTGATTGATTCACTCTACCCATTAAGGGGGCATCCTACTTGTACATTTGAGACATACATCAATATATCTACCCACTAGGGGAATCTTCTACATGACTATACCATCTAGCTTATGTCATTCATACACCACACACTCTAGTTATCATGTTGATGTATATTACTTACTAGATTACATAGATTATTATATTAGCATTCACTAGTATATAACACTTGTGTACTTCTTAGCATCTACCTAGTCTTGTACTACATGTTTTGCATACTTTCAATTCTTGTTTTGATCAATTATATGAGATAGTATTCTAGAATTTGCATGCCTTCCTTTATTTATTTGATTATATAGATGTGATTTCATTTTGTAATTCCTATTTTTTTACTTGTGTATGCCTTAGGAAAATTTTCAATGTCCTTTTCTTGTACTCTTATATAATTTTTTATCCCTCATGCCAATCTTGCTTGTTTGAAATTTCATGTGTATGTTGGAATTTGAACATGCCTTGTATGATTACTTTATTAGTATAAGTGACATGTACACATTTCCCTTGTTTTTTTGGCCCCTTGGCCTCTTTTGTATGTTTCTTACTTCTTGCCTTGCATGCTTTTTTGCTTGTTTGATTCTCAATTGTTTGTAATGCTATGATCCACATCATGCATTATCTTGCCTTCTTGGATGCCATGATGGGCATCATGCTCCATCCCTTATTAATAACTAAAAATATTTAATATTTTATTTTAGTATATTGCACATGCTATTGCATTATTACATATATTGAGGCATATCCCTATTGATCTAATAATTTCTAATACAAACTATGTTATATCTTGAGACATATTTTGGATTATCATAGTTATATCATGTATTTCATATCATATCACACTTACATGGCTCTTTATTCTTAGGGAAGTCATTTTAGGGTCTTCATTCCTACCCTTAAAAGAGGCATCAATAAATAGGGGTCTTGTCACAGAGATCAGAGCCCTCTACTGGTCAAAAAAATTAGTTTTAAAAACACTCAAAACAAGAATCAAAATTTATAACATCTAGATTAGACCAAAGAATAGTGACAAATATAAAATATTCATTATAAATATTAAAGGATAAGAGCACCTCATTTACACTATAGCACCCAATAGCGAAGTATTCCCTTTTTGGTGCTCCTATCCAAATAGACAAAACCCCATAATTTTTAGAAACGTATAGAAAGCTAAGGTCAATTATAGTTTTATCTTCTATAGTTTAGGTCCGATTGGGTTGTTTCAATATAGTTTTACGTAGACTATCTAGATATAGGGGTCATCATATATGACATGATGGCTCTCACTTCTAGTTTTAGATTAGGTAGTTGGTACAACTTCTAGATCAAAATCCATGTTACAGACACTAGTGATTGGGGGAAATATGTGTGGAATAGTTGCCTTATTTTATTTCTAGTTCATTGTATTACTTAGGTATTCTTAGAATTTACATGCATTATTCCATTTACTAGTGGTTGGCATCATTTTAGAGTGGCTTTCATTTAAGCCTAGTTCTCAGTTTCAAGTTGGCTTTCATACAATCCTAATATCCACCTTTTAGAGTGGCCAAGATTTACCTAGTTCTCAATACACATTTGGATATCCATGCCACATTATCATATTATAGATCATTCATGAGATTCATAAGCCATCTCATATGACACACATTCATACTAGTATTATTTCATAGTTCATACTTAGTGGGAAATTATGGAGCTAAAGGACTACCTAGCCTTTATATTCTTGAGCTACCTACTCAGAGGGATTGGACATAGTCCTAACATAAATTAACACATGCCTAATCACATAGCTTCACTACATAATGGGTGATGATGGATCCAAAGGGCTAGTCTTTATATTCTTGAGCCACCCTCAAGGAATTAAGCACTTAGATTTATTCTCGATAGTACTCATGGTACAACACATACCCAACATCACTCAATATCACTCAACATCAAAATAGGTTTTGTATTGATTAAAGTGCACTATGAGGTGTATTCATTCATTTCTATTCCTCTCTCTTTTACTTAGCCATTATATGTTATTATTATAGACATAGTGTGTCTAGTAAGAATTGATCCAATCGTCATTTCATCTTATAAATTTAGGCTTCATGATGTGATCTTTCTATGCAAACTCATCATCACACATCTTCATGGTATTCACCCTTATAGGTAAGTTTAGGTACACTTTATACTTTTCCTTTATCCTATTATTTCACTTTGCTACATTACTAGAAAAAATGGGGGGGAAATGTAGTCATATAAAAAGTCTAGACTTGTAGTTTGAGTGTGGCTTGTGACACCCCATCCATAAGTCCTTTTTTATGCTCTTGTGACCTTTCTAGACACCTTTTTTCTCATTACCAATCATCCAGAACCTTTTAAATGATCATTCCACCTTATCCAAATAGTATTACCTAAGTTAAACCTACTCCCCTAGGTCCCAAGCCTATAGGAAAGAAACACCCCATTTAGAATATATCACCCAATATAGAAGTGACCCATTTTTGGTAGTCCTATCCATTTGCACTTTGATCCCTAATGTTCATTTTCATCTAGTCCTTATCATTAATTAGGTTGAGCTAGCATGAATACATTTGACCCATGACCAATTTTCACTATAAAATCCCACTCAAAGAATATACAAAATATAATTAAGGAAAACTTCCCTATTCTCTACATATAGTCACCCAACATAGATAAAAACATACTCAAATCCTCATACCAGTCCCTAGCCACCTCAAACACTATCAATTTTGCATTTTTAGCCACATCAAACTATCACACAAAGCACATTAGTTGGGAGAACTACATATGGCTTGATCCCTCTTGAAAGTATTGGTATGTAAGTAGCGTGCCCACAAAAGGGGTGTGGATTACACATTTAGTACATCTTACACACTAACCCCATCCTCTTTCTCAAGTGACTCAAATATCAATTTATTAAGCATGATGCAGAGTTAGGGTTTGATGACAAAATCAGCTCCACAATGAATTCTATCAACAACCAACACTCAATTTTTCACAATCATGCTTACACAAGCACAATGAAACCACCCAAAAAGTTTTAGGTCTTTGTGATCAATTTGGATAAGAGTGATAGGAATGGACAAAAACATTAGACACCAAAGCATCCAATTTTTGGCACTCTTATCCTTTCACTAAACAAAATTTATATTTAGGTTTATGACACCTTCCCAATCTTGTACAACCATTTTCAACATTTTTATTAGTCATCTCAGTCTATTTTCTAGTTAAGTTATATTTATTCCTATTTATCACAATTTTTAAAATGGTGAAAAGACAAATAATTGCACAAATATATATTGTATTTATTTCTATATTTTTTACTAATTTATTAATCTAGACCCTTAACTAAAATAGGAATAAAAATCCATTATTCCCAAATAAATTAAATTAGATGAGAATGCACTCAAAATGGATCAGATGGCCTGAAAATAGTTTTGAAATTGTATAAGTTTATATGAATATAGAATATATAACAATATTAATAAAATAAAGATAGAACTAAAATGAACAAAATACAACATAATAGAGACATAGATTTAATGTTGTTCACCCTATATGGGCTACATACACATAGAAACAACTAGTTCTTCTCTTATTCAATCCAATAAATGAAGTGAAAAACTTGTAATACGTCTACTACAATATCCTCTTCAATCACACATAGTATGCTATCATGATTACAATACCCTCATATAAAAGGAGGGTTACATATTAGGTAAAAAATACACCAACATAATCTCTACCATTAGATTTGTGACCTAATAATGAACAATGTAAATTTATTATGAAATTATAATATTTTGCAATGCACTTTTCACAAAAAATTTCTTTGAGGGTGTTTCCCCCAAACCCTTACTGGTGGGGGTGACAAACTTAGTATGGGGGTTTTATCCCCCCACACCTCCTATTGAGAACTAGGGATTATAATAAGATCAAACTCCACCATCCAATAATCTCCCACTTAGAGACTAATTGTTGCAACTCCACCACTATAACTTTTCCTTAGAATTTTATTTTAACATTGACCATGACATGTTCCTCATATTATTTGTTATCCTTGAAGACTTATTAAATTTTAAAAACTCTCCAGCTTCTCCTTTATGACTACCTTTGTTAGTATATCTACAAGATTTTGACTCGTATTGTTCATTTCTAACTTCAATTGATCATCCTCCAAAACTAAATGAATTAAGTGATAACTAAGTTGTATATGTTTATTTCTTGAATATAATGTTGAGCTATTTTCTATATGAATTACACTCTGGCTATCACTATACAACTTTAAATCTTCCTACTTCTACCTCAACTCTTTCACGAACCATTACATCCATATCATCTCCTTTCTTTTTTCTATAGCTAAAACATAATCTAACTTTGTAGTAAAAAAACAACTATATTTTATAATTTGTAAATCCAACTAACTACTATGTCACCTACATTGAATATATAACCTATAGTGTTCCTCTTTCCATATAAATATCCTACCATGTCTACATCAACATATCCTTATAAGGTAAGATCTGAACCTTTATAGCACAACTATCTATCACTTGTCCCTCTTAAGTACTCAAGAATCAACTCAACTGCATCCCATTGCTATTTTTTGGGACTATTCATAAACCTACTAACAATTATCTTTAGTCTCATGCATGCCATATAATACATTAAACTTCAAATGACTGAGGCATAGGGCACTTTAGACATGTAATTGATTTCTTCCTACATTTTCAGACACTATTCCTTACTTAATTTGAAGTGCCATCCCAAAGGTGTACTCACTATTTTTTCATATTGTATATTAAACTTGACTAACACCTTTTTGATGTACTCTTCTTGAGGTCAATTTTTTATTTTTCATGTCTCTTGTTATTATGATAGCAAGGATCTGCTTTACAATACCCAAGTCCTTCATTTCAAATGAATTTTCTAACTTTATTTTTATCTCATTTATATCATGAATTTTAGACCCTAAAACAATCATGTCATACACATACAATAAATTTATAATATATCTTCCATTATAAAATCTCTTAAAATCAGCATAGTGGTTAGAATGACATCTACTATAACCTTGTTTTGTCTTAAACAAGTAAAATTTTAAATATCATTTCCTTGGAGCTTGATTTAGGCCATACATAAGCTTCTTCAGCTTTCAAATGATTTTTATTCTTACCTTTGACTTTATATCCCTATGGCTACTCCATATATTTTCCTCCTCCAAGTCACCATGAAGGAAGGTAGTCTTCACATCCAACTTTTCAAGGTGCAAATCTTCTATTTCTACTAAACATAAAATAGTTCTTATGGAATTCATGGTCAAAATATTGTGTCAAAATCTATACCTTTATTTTGTGAAAACCCCTTTATAACAAGTCTAGCCTTATACCTTTTTTACCTCCATATTCTTCCTTCAACCTATAAACCCATTTATTATACAATACTCTTTTACCTGTAGGTGACTAAACCAAATCCCAAGTTTTGATATGTACCAAGGAGTCCATCTCCTCTTTCATGCCTTGCTCCCACTTCTTTATAGTTTCTATCTACTTTGCTTCTTCATAGCTTTCTAGTTCACCACTATTAGTCAATACTAAATAATAAAGTGAAGCAAAGTATTGTCTATGGAGTCTAATTACTCTGGTAGATATTCTAACTATGCTTTCAAAATTTTGAGGTATTTGTTTCTTGTTGTAGTTATTGCACATTATAATTTTTTTGCACTTTTGGAATTTCATTTTTAGTGATTTCATCAAGTACTACATATTTTATATTTGGATTTTATTATTTCTTTCCCTGAAACTAATCTTTGTATATGACCTTATCATTAAAGATTACATCTTTACTCCTAATGATTTTGTGATTTTCATAATCCCATAAATGATAACCAAAATGATTAAATTCATATCTAATAGAAGTACATTTATTGAATTTTTCTTCAAGCTTGGTTCTATTTTATTTATCAATATGGACAAATTCTTCACAACCAAAATTCTTTAAAAAGGAATAGTCTACCTCTTTACGTATCCATACTTCTTCTAGAATGCCACCATCCAAAGTAATTAAAGGCCCTCTATTTATTAATTAAACATTAATATCCACAACATCTACCCAAAATTGTAATGGCAACACTGCGTGTAATCTCATGTTCCTTGCATGCTCCATGATTGTCCTATTCATCCTTTTTGACACACCATTTTGTTGTATTCTTGGAACCATATTGTCTATATAAATCCCATGGGATGAACAATAACTATCAAACTCCTTACTATAGTATTCACCTCTATTATTCGATCTAACATAATTTAACTTATTTCCTATCTATTTGTCAACCAAAGCTTTCCATTTACATATAAAAAACATTAGATTTTTTTCATATGCAATAAACCCAAGTTTTTCTAGTTGCATCATCAATAAAAGTATCAAAATAATAAGATACGAGAAAGGATGATACTTGAGTTAGTCCCCATACATCTGTATGCACAAGCTCTAACTTTTCATCCTTATTTATCTTCCCAACTTTGAGAAATATGACCTTCTTCTATTTCCCACACACACAATGCTCACATAAATTAAAATCCACCTTATTCAAATCTAGAAATA